>JAVJAQ010000387.1:1890863-2265929 GCA_032362365.1 Zygogramma bicolorata | reverse complement strand
TACTTCATCAGATAACAATAGTAAATACTATGAGATCATGGAAAAGGAAAATACAGAAACCTCATCCAAATTACACCGAAGTATTATTCCCATGAAGAAAAAAATTTACGTGTTATCTCAGTATGTTTTTCAACTCAGAAAGCAGAAATATGTTCGAGGCAAACAACAATAATAATATAATAGATCGTGATGAAGCCTGCGAGTTGCCTTCGCCTGTCTATCCTAGCAAAGAATTCAATACACATTTACCCATTAGATCTGATTGTGTGGTCACCCAGGTTTCGAAGATCCTTATGAATTCCAGAATGAAGATACTGAAGACATCGAAAATGATGGGAGGAATGCGTTTTTCAATGACTCTAGTGACGAGAGTGTGAATGCTGAGGTTAATATGAATAGGAAATATGCATAAAATTTGAATGTCACAATAATTTTTTTCTCGAATCTTTATTATCGTAATATTATAAACAAAAGCTAGTTTTTCCATTCAATTAATATTTCAATACATGAAATAACATATCAGAATCAATGAATTAGGGAGGCTTATTCAAACTTCCAAACCGGTCAGCATTGGTCGAAAAGAAATGTGGCCTCAGACGTTACAACAGTGGATTCAAATCGATTTCACTTACGAAGAGATCAACATTATGTTAAATGATGTATTTGAGTCTACAACATAGATTGGTGTTCATGATAAATGCCCACAGCAGATATGTAAATTATAAATCTATATTCCGAACTTTGTTAACTAGGTTAGGGTAGGTAATAGTGTGTACAACCGAATTTTACATTGCCAAATAGCTAATATACTTACTTCTGACAATTCACACTGAGCTGTATATAAATTCAGCACAGTTACGTTAAAATCATCTTTACAACAATAAAATACAACAGAAACATTCTGAGCAGTATTTTTCTCAAACATTGATAGTGAAAAATATCAGAATAATCATTTGATTTGTCCATTTGTGATATGAAATGTGTTTAAGTTATGCACCTGTGTTCATATGCATCAATACATCATTTGTGTAATTAGCACAGTATATTGGCAAGTTCCAAATGAGTGCTTGTAGGTATCTTTCTTGTACACGTTCATTTAAAAACTCAACCCGCCTTTTCTCTAACAACAACTTTGGCAACAATGTAGGGCTCAGGATTGTTAACTCAAATAAAGAAAGTTGTATATTTGGTTCAGTTTTGATAGGTATTTCTCAATGGATCAGGATTGTACGGATCAAGTCTTTGTATATAAACAAGTGCGTTTTTTCTTAAAAAAGCTGTCTTCCAGATGTATATCTCTATTAGACATTACCTTTTAGCTTGTAAATGAAACAAATATCAAAAACCTGAATTTTCAATAATTATTTATGGATGGCTCAGTATATGTTGGTTAAAGTAGTGGCTCGGATTTGATAGAAAGATCTATATATATATATATATATATATAGATCTTTCTATATGCAGTCAAATTACTGGGCTGTTGTTTAAAGAATACTCTTTGTTATCTGGTCGAGCTTTCGAGAATGTTTATTCCCTTTATCAAGACATCTACAAAATTTTAATCATTATAACACAGTTGTAAAACATTAAGAAAGTGTACTTACTAACGTGAGGTTATAGTAAGAAGTCAGACGTAAAATGAGACACAGAGAACTGATACTTTTCCTCATTCGAAAAAGAGTCACACATTGCATTCAACATTACATATATATGTATAAAAACTTATATTAATTAAATTTTTGGAAAATTAAAATTTCACCGGCACGTGCTCGGAGGTGGTTACCAAAGGAAGGGAAATATTTGAAAATTGATAATTGACATATGAAAAGACATTTGAAGTTTTAAATTTTGAAAATTGACAGAGACAAGCCAGGGTTACCAAAAGGTACACCAACAAAACATGACCAAAATCATAAAACAAAGTGTAAAAATTGAAACTGAGTACAGTGCTGCCACTCTCTCCCAACTGACGTGAGTAGTTTTCGACAGCCCCAGCACTGCGCCCAAAATTCAAGAACTCTACCTGTTACTTGGGGGAACTGGAGGAATCAGCTCCAATTTAAGAATATAGTTATAAATGTTACTAAGGTTGTTAAGATCAGTCTTTTTGTTCATGTTGTTGGTGCTCCTATTGATAAAGAACATTTCTTTAAACAAACGTTTCTGCAGATTGCCTTCAGTACACAAAACTTTCACTTCCTCATAGTTCATTGTATGTTTTGCGTTGATTACATGTTCAGCAAGAGCACAGGTGGCTTTCTTAGTGTTACAATCACTTTTGTGTGACGTTAAGCGTCCGGATAGATTTCTGGAGGTCTGTCCAATATATGTCCTGCCACATGTATGACAAGGAATTTCATATACCACATTCGACTGCTCTACCGTTTTCAAAGGAGTTTTAATTTTGGAAAACAGACTATTAGTAGTGGTAACGATGTATTGAGCAAATTTAATATTTTCACCCTTAAACACGTTAAGAAGCTTAGGTGTTAGAGATTGAAAATATGGTAGTGAACTGAAAAACAGAGCATTGGGATGCCCCTCTCCACTATTTGAAGCATTTACATTATTATTCAAAATATTATTATTTGAGGAAATATTCAATAAATTTTGAGAAATATTTATAACTGTGGATAGGGAACTAAAAAGTAATTTATTTAAAAGTTTACAAGGATATGAATTTTCAAGACGAACACCCTTCAATTCCTTCATACATTCGTCTTTAAACTCTGGATGTGTCAAACTGATCACTCTGTTCCTCATAGTTAGGACTAAGTTAATTTTCATCTTCGTTGGATGGTAAGAATGGTAGTTCAGTAACCTGTTACTGGCACATGGTTTCCTATACCATTTTGTACGTAGAACATTATCTGGATCTCTGCATACTCGCATATCTAGGAAAGGTAAACTATTGTTACCTTCTTCCTCAGCTGTAAATTGTAAGTGTTCGTTGAAACTGTTGAAAATTGTTAACGCTTCCTCAGTTCTACCACGAGGAACAGACAGGATCAAATCATCTACATATCGTTTAATGAAAGGAATATTAAAAGGGATTCTATCTTTGACTTCCATGATTAAGTCATCTAACACAAAATTTACTAGAATTGGGGAAATGGTTGAACCCATTGGGGTACCAAAAATTTGTTTATAAAAGGTGTCCTGAAAAACTAGGACGTTCGAGTCAAAAATATATTCTAAAATAGACTTAAAGTTTGGGAAATCAAGATTACAATGTTGAGAAATGACATTCCAATGGTTCTGCAAGCTATTGATTATCACGTTTGATGGTAAGTTAGTAAAAAGAGAGACTACATCAAAACTCACCAATACATAGTCCTCTGGAACTTTATAGTTATTAACTTCAACTTTATTAACCTTGTTTTATGATTTTGGTCATGTTTTGTTGGTGTACCTTTTGGTAACCCTGGCTTGTCTCTGTCAATTTTCAAAATTTAAAACTTCAAATGTCTTTTCATATGTCAATTATCAATTTTCAAATATTTCCCTTCCTTTGGTAACCACCTCCGAGCACGTGCCGGTGAAATTTTAATTTTCCAAAAATTTAATTAATATAAGTTTTTATACATATATATGTAATGTTGAATGCAATGTGTGACTCTTTTTCGAATGAGGAAAAGTATCAGTTCTCTGTGTCTCATTTTACGTCTGACTTCTTACTATAACCTCACGTTAGTAAGTACACTTTCTTAATGTTTTACAACTGTGTTATAATGATTAAAATTTTGTAGATGTCTTGATAAAGGGAATAAACATTCTCGAAAGCTCGACCAGATAACAAAGAGTATTCTTTAAACAACAGCCCAGTAATTTGACTGCATCCCCAAACAACATTCCGTATTTCTCCTTAACTAGTCAGTCAATACTACCCTTCGCTTTATAAGCTCTAGAAATGGGGTTCTTCACTGACATCCGACAGCAGTTTGGTCTACAAACAGTTGCACACATGAAAACATGGGCAAAAACGAACACCAAGTTGGCATCGATGAGAAACAGAAGACTGTTCTTGCTGAAGTGTCGAAGGTACCACATATTTCCAAATCACGTAATCAATGGCATTGGTAACGTGACAACATTACTACATCACCGAGGAGGAGTAACAGGACGATCAGTGCAGAGCTTCAATCACAGGTTGAGGAAAAATATTTTAAACTTAGAAATTAAAATCACTTTCAGTGAAATCACTAATCTAGAAAGGGTTTTAAATGACCTAAAGCGAATATTATCAGCCACTTTGCCGGCCACCACTTCTGAAGAATATGAACGTAGACTCACAATTAAATATAACACTTTATTTCACAAAATAAAACAAAGAAACAGAAACAAATTTGATAACCTTCAAAACAATGAATTTCTTTCAATTAAAATACAGGAAAAATGGATAAAGAACCTCACAAATGTTGAAATACCTCCGGATATTAAACGTTTTCTGGCTCTGGGTCCAAAATTTGGAATTTGTCCTTTAACAAAAGAAATAAAACTTTCTAACCTTCTTGCTGATTTGGAAAATATACTTTTCAACATGGACAAAAATGTCCAAGATATTTATCGTGCTCAATGTACAAACATCATAACAAATTTTCTTCATAAAAATTCAAATAATTACCATTTCTTAAGAAAAACTTTTGACCTATGTAAATCTTTTTTGAAACAACATCCTGAAATCTATGTAGTAAGAAGTGACAAAGGCAATGTGACTGTGATAATGTTCAAAGATGATTATGACACTAAAAGTGCTGAATTACTTAGTGACACTAAATATTATAAAAAATTAAATAACAATCCAGTTAGCACTTTACAACAAAAAGCAAACAAAATAGTTTCTAGGATTAAAAAGGATAAAATGGTGGATGAGGTTGCAGCCAAAAAACTGACCATGTATAATGCAGTAACTCCTAGATTTTACACTTTGCCTAAAGTGCACAAACCTGAACTGTCCATGAGACCCATAGTGTCGTCAATAAATTCACCTAACAGCAAACTAGCTAAATGGCTGGCTAATATTTTGTCCATGTCATATGACACTGACAACGACTTTTATGTGAAAGACTCTTCAACTTTTAGCAATTTCATTAATAACTATAAACTTCCAGAGCACTATGTATTGGTGAGTTTTGATGTAGTCTCTCTTTTTACTAACTTACCATTAAACGTGATAATCAATAGCTTGCAGAACCATTGGAATGTCATTTCTCAACATTGTAATCTTGATTTCCCAAACTTTAAGTCTATTTTAGAATATATTTTTGACTCGAACGTCCTAGTTTTTCAGGACACCTTTTATAAACAAATTTTTGGTACCCCAATGGGTTCAACCATTTCCCCAATTCTAGTAAATTTTGTGTTAGATGACTTAATCATGGAAGTCAAAGATAGAATCCCTTTTAATATTCCTTTCATTAAACGATATGTAGATGATTTGATCCTGTCTGTTCCTCGTGGTAGAACTGAGGAAGCGTTAACAATTTTCAACAGTTTCAACGAACACTTACAATTTACAGCTGAGGAAGAAGGTAACAATAGTTTACCTTTCCTAGATATGCGAGTATGCAGAGATCCAGATAATGTTCTACGTACAAAATGGTATAGGAAACCATGTGCCAGTAACAGGTTACTGAACTACCATTCTTACCATCCAACGAAGATGAAAATTAACTTAGTCCTAACTATGAGGAACAGAGTGATCAGTTTGACACATCCAGAGTTTAAAGACGAATGTATGAAGGAATTGAAGGGTATTCTTCTTGAAAATTCATATCCTTGTAAACTTTTAAATAAATTACTTTTTAGTTCCCCATCCACAGTTATGAATATTTCTCAAAATTTATTGAATATTTCCTCAAATAATAATATTTTGAAAAATAATGTAAATGCTTCAAATAGTGGAGAGGGGCATCCCAATGCTCTGTTTTTCAGTTCATTACCATATTTTCAATCTCTAACACCTAAGCTTCTTAACGTGTTTAAGGGTGAAAATATTAAATTTGCTCAATACATCGTTACCACTACTGATAGTCTGTTTTCCAAAATTAAAACTCCTTTGAAAACGGTAGAGAAGTCGAATGTGGTATATGAAATTCCTTGTCGTACATGTGGCAGGACATATATTGGACAGACCTCCAGAAATCTATCCGGACGCTTAACGTCACACAAAAGTGATTGTAACACTAAGAAAGCCACCTGTGCTCTTGCTGAACATGTAATCAACGCAAAACATACAATGAACTATGAGGAAGTGAAAGTTTTGTGTACTGAAGGCAATCTGCAGAAACGTTTGTTTAAAGAAATGTTCTTTATCAATAGGAGCACCAACAACATGAACAAAAAGACTGATCTTAACAACCTTAGTAACATTTATAACTATATTCTTAAATTGGAGCTGATTCCTCCAGTTCCCCCAAGTAACAGGTAGAGTTCTTGAATTTTGGGCGCAGTGCTGGGGCTGTCGAAAACTACTCACGTCAGTTGGGAGAGAGTGGCAGCACTGTACTCAGTTTCAATTTTTACACCTTGTTTTATGATTTTGGTCATGTTTTGTTGGTGTACCTTTTGGTAACCCTGGCTTGTCTCTGTCAATTTTCAAAATTTTAAACTTCAAATGTCTTTTCATATGTCAATTATCAATTTTCAAATATTTCCCTTCCTTTGGTAACCACCTCCGAGCACGTGCCGGTGAAATTTTAATTTTCCAAAAATTTAATTAATATAAGTTTTTATACATATATATGTAATGTTGAATGCAATGTGTGACTCTTTTTCGAATGAGGAAAAGTATCAGTTCTCTGTGTCTCATTTTACGTCTGACTTCTTACTATAACCTCACGTTAGTAAGTACACTTTCTTAATGTTTCACAACTGTGTTATAATGATTAAAATTTTGTAGATGTCTTGATAAAGGGAATAAACATTCTCGAAAGCTCGACCAGATAACAAAGAGTATTCTTTAAACAACAGCCCAGTAATTTGACTGCATCCCCAAACAACATTCCGTATTTCTATATATATATATATATATATATATATATATATATATATATATATATATACATATATATATATATATATGTATATATACATATATATACATATATATATATATATATATTTTTTTTTCAATTTTGGAGTTTTTTTTTAATTCAGTTAGTTTTTTCAAATTCTGCAATTGCTCAAGTATATGAAACCCGCGACGAGTTTGACCGTCAATGATGGGTATTCTCAAACTTTCGTAGACGATATTAGTTTGTTTCACGATTCATAACCTATAAAATGCGTTTGCACTGTCATTGGTTCCGGTTAGAGGGTCAGTTTTTTCAAGAACGTAGTAAACTCATAGACAGTTTTCCATATAACACGATGCGGAATACATTATAGAGAGACGGAATCCATATTTCAAAGTGAATAGGAGAAGGATGACTTCAACTTAGACTTGAACTATTCCATCCTTCACAATCTTTCTTCAAACCACATACAGGAGGGATTTCTGAAAGGCCGAATAGGGGTTTGTGATCAGTATTTATTTGTGTAAGGACTCATGTATTCAAATCAGATCTGAAAATCTGTTCGCTATTACATAAATTATATTTTATTTGTTGTATAAAGGATGCTTCTCTCAACGATTTTGGTTGTCTCACTAGTTTCGACATGTATTTTGGTATCAATTTTTCAATTGTCGAAGATTATTTCTTTCTTTTGTCGAAATACTCATTAAATGATTCAATTGGTGAATGTACTTGTTTAGTCCGGAATAATTACTTGAACGAAATTGAAGTCAATAATATTAAAAACATGGAAATTCACATAGCGTGATCAAAATTTTGATATACAAAATAACTAATTGGCATATATATACAAATCTGATAGTCCTTTTCTCTAAAATGTTCGCTACAAACCACTGCGGTTTTAGAAGGATTGTGATTACTTCTTTTGAAATCTATAATTATTCGTGAAAAATAATATGAGAAATAGTATTCCACCTATGGAATTTCAAGTTGAGTTCTCTTTTATATATGCTGAAGCACTTAAACACTGCACAAAATGGGGTCATCATGAATGTTTATGGATTGAGTAACACACAGTTCAAAAGCAGAAACTGAATTCGAAGTAGTTCGAAGAACAAACGTTTCACATTCGACAAAAATTTGAATAATGTCATGATGAGATAAAATATGTCAAGCATTTCAAATTTCAATTGCTTCGGCTGCTCTCATATCTTTTTCATTGGTGGAGTGAGACAAATTCATCAACCAATCAAACCCAGAAGAGTAAATATTCTGGCAGTGAGAGATTTATGAAAGGAAACCATCAACTAGACTTGAAGTATTCCATCTTGCTCATTCATCAGACCTCTCTCTTTCTCTCTCAGGGCTAGTCAATCAGTTAAAATATTCTATTATTACCATCGGAATAGCAATTATAGGTAATTAATTATCCGTTAAGCGGGCTCCATCGTGAAATTAAAACATTTTTTGTGGAACTTACGTATTTCGGCCTCCTGAACAAAAAATTCCTATAAAGTTTTTGGGGCACGCAACTATTTTCGGAGATATGGCCCCCCAAAGACAGGAAAACAGGGTTTTCAGGTTTGACATTTATGTTTGTTTATTCAGCCAATTCCGTTCGAAATTCATCCTTCTTTCTATCAGCACAATGTACTCTTTCTATTCCACCTTCTTCATCACTTTCCAAGAGAATTATATTGCTAACCTCGATTTTCTATGACGATTTACCTTTAAGAGTTTTGCAGTCAGAAATGGAAAAATGCTTATAATTCTGTTGGAAAGTGATGAAGAAGGATATATAGAATGAGTATATTGTGCTGATAGAAAGAAGGAGGAATTTCGAGCGGAATTGCCTGAGAAACAAACATAGGCGTAAAACCCCGATTTCCTGTCTTTGGGGGGCCGTATCTCCGAAACTAGTTGCGAGCCCCAAAAACTTCATGTGAATTTTTTGTTCAGGAGGCCAAAATACGTAAGTTCCACCAAAATTTTTTCTATTTCACGATGGAGCCCGCTTAACGGATAATTACCCAATTATATTCGCTCGAGTGGATTGACCCTTCTACGGCAACTTTCCAAAGAAAAATCCATCGCACGTAGTTCTGTTACATGAAAGTGACATGCTAAGCGAAGAGAGCAAAGCGATTTCATCGATGTTATCGCACTGGGGGGTATGTAGTGCTCTCAAAATCCCACCCGGGGCTCGCAGGCAGCAGCTCTTAATCAAACATGATATTTGTCGAAGTGCTCCCCATTTTCAAGGTCACACGAGAGTGGCATTTCCGTGTATGAGGATCTTGTATCATTGTCTTAACTTGTTGATCGAGTTCTGAGTGGAATAATTAATTGAAATTGTTTAATTTCTGTTGACGATTCATTCGTATGAGAGCGCATCGAAATATTTTTTCGATAAGTGCACATGTTACATTTGACCCGATCAATTTGATCTCCTGACTACATTCAATGGCCCAAAAACCAAATTCAGGAAATTTTCGGTTATAATTGCATGAGTGCATAAAAATTACCGATAATTTTGCAAGAAAGCGTGATATCTGAAAATTGCAAGTTTATTTTCATATTTTACAAAATATGATTTTTATCAATCGGTTTGTTTTCATACTTCTGCCAAATAAAAAAATTTTTGTGGAAAATGAAAATTTATCGATTAAATTTGAAGGACACATGGTATTACCTTTGATAAAATGTTTCGTATGTTTCCAAGGTAGTTATGAAGTTTGTCGATACTTGATTCGTCTGTAATGTGTAACACCATCCGCAGAACCCTATCAGAACAAGATTCTTGGACCAAATTTCAAATGAATCACATTTGAAACTCTTTTTGAAGTACCGTTTCAATGAATCAAATTCAACAACTTGTTCACTCTCTTCCACCATTACAAATAACAAACATTGAAACCTACCACTAATTGTAAATGTTTTTATTCCTAATTCCCAAACCTCATTGGTATATCTCATCAATACCGAAATTATTGAAATAATGTTTTCTATGCCATTTTCGGTTATAATTGCACGAGTGCATAAGAATTACCGATGATTTTGCAAGAAAGCGTGATATCTAAAAATTGCAAGAGTTTATTTTCATATTTAGGCGAATGTGCCCGAGTCCGAAGAACGAGGGCTCTTTTACAAAATATGAAAATAACCGAATGCAATTTGTATAAGATATCACGCTTGAATGCAAAATTATCTGGTCATTTTTATGCAAGAATGTAATTAATTGGATTATTTCACGAATAAAGAAATTCTCACGGAAATGTTATTTTTTGTTCATTTATACTTTCCTCTATAGATTGTATGGAGTACTCACGTAAACGCGGAATGTTTTTCTATTTTCGAAGTCTATCCGACATTCATTTGTGGTGTTCACTGACGTCTAGCGATACGGTTTCAAATGTGTTGTTATGGTGACGTGATACAATGCAATTACCGCTGTAAGTTTTCGATAATCGCATTGCTCTTAGGGGACATATTATATGTGAGGTAAATATTCGTTTTGATTTCTCTGCAATCAAAATAGTATCCCATGCAACGACCATGTAGTGATGGTTATTAATAGAGGAGTATTAACCGGGATTCGAAACGAACCGAAGGTTAGTTCGTGTGTGTAATGTATCAATAACCATTACATGAGAGTTGCACACGCTATTCTTTCATACTCGATGAATGATGAAGAACTATAAATATTTCATTTATATTTGTATCGTGGGTCTAACTGATCTGAAAGCGAAAGGAATATTAATATCTATTTCATTATTGCTAGATAGGGGTCAACATTGTATTCGAAATGCTGATTTCATTCTCAAACCGAATTTTCAATGTAGCTCTCCGCCTATGAATTGGATTTTAGTCCAGAAAATGAAGTTGAAAAAATAGTAAAACCTCGCAATTTTTTCGTTCAGCACCGATTTGTACAAAAATTTGGGATTAGGCTCATTACCTACCCTCATGTTCATTTTCGATATTGTGCCGTTGTATGCTTTTTGTATTTTAGGGGTGAAAACTACCTCTTACTGTCAAAAATTATAAAATAATATTAAAAACCCAAATATGGGTAAAAATGGTTAAATAATGAATGTTTCATGTTTTAGGATACAATTTCATGATCTTTCAACCCGCCCTTGCTATAAACTACCCTTGAAAACATTGAAATTTTCGTAATATGTCTTCGAACTTTAGAATGCACTGGTGAGAAATCAACGAAATATACACTCACACACGCGAGTAGATGTTACTTCTCTCTCTTTCGAAATGAATGGAAAAAGTGGAATATATAACGTATAATGGCCGAATATACCGGTTATGTAGATGACTACGCTCCGAAGCGGGTAATTCAAATTTTTCAAAAAAAAATTGATTGGCTTTTTAAGTATAACTTCTTCATCAAAGGTGATAGAAAATTTTTCACGAAAGATTTTGTAGGGCTCTTCAAAAGCTATAAGACCATGTGAATAAAATTACTTGAGATCCCTTAATTTTCAAATGGGAAGAGTTTGCGCTTTACTAAGGTGATGTTCGATCGGATATATAGGTGTTAAATGGCTATATGTCGCTGGATATTCACTATACAAAAAATCTACACACAGGGAAATTTCTGTCATCAAAAAAGCTACAATTTAGTATTTTGGGTGATATTTTTAAGGAAAGGGTTATGAACATGGAATTGAAAAAAATCGTTTTCTCTTTAAACTCTTTTTCTAAAATTATGCATTTTAAATCGTTCAAAGTTCCTGGGTGTATCAATAATACATATATAAAGAGAATCACAGGAAGGTGGCGAATACTTTTAGTTAGGGGGTACTTTGGGGGTTGTTTTCACAGATTATTTCCCTCAATGCGAATAAACGTTGAAACAGTTGAAGGCTAGACTGTTTTTACAGAGTTTTACAGCGATTAAATGCACTAGACCTTTTAACCGATTAAAATGTTCGGAATAAACCGGGCATTTGGATCACTTTTCAGGTACTATCTCTGGTACTATATTGTTCCTGTGTTCGATTTTGATGTTTCCTGAGTTTACATGTTTTCTGGAAATGATCTAAACATATATCCCTCCTTCACCAAGTTCAATCGACCAAAATGCATGCATTTCCATGATTTTCAAAATTTTGCTTTCAAGCAAATGCTTTCGTGTATAATAATTTAAAATAAAATCCCTCGACCTGCAGTCTTGGGATTTTATAAAATTATCATACATTCAAGTCATTTGCTTAGCAATATTTCGAGAATCATGGAATTACAGCACACATTTTAACCGATTAAACTTGGTGCACTCGGGATATAACCCCCGATTATTTTCGTAGAAAAAAGCGGGAAAGCTCTAATTGAATACTTTGAGAAATATTTCATGAGGTTTCTTCGAAAAATGCAAATTTTTCTCGTTATTTGGCTTTGAATCTTCCAATTTATTCATTTGACTAAAAAAGCTAAGCATTAATTTGCTGTATCTCAGTTCGTATGTGTCGTGAAATTATAAAGAAAGCATTGTTCTTTCAGAATTTCAAAATCTGCAATTTGCACACTTTTTTTGATAAAATGCATAGTTTTAGAGTTATTTGCAAAAAAACATTTAAAAAAGTCGATTTTTTTGTCAAAACACTGTTACTTTCAACTTCGAATAACTCAAAAAATATTACTTATACGGAAAAAACTTATAAAAACATTTTTTTCTTAGAATAACTTTTTCCGTCGATTCCTACAGTTGAAATATAGGTAAGAAGAAATTTCCACCCCCGTGATAGGGTTGCAACCACCCCCAAGGCTCTAGCGTACAGCGGCATGATATAGAAAATGATCCTTGAGCTATTCCCTAGTTTCTGTGAAAATTTCAGAAAAATCCATAGTGGACGAAAAAATTGCGAGCCAAAATGCTTCATTTCCTGAAGTATTCCAAATTGATTCAAAATCTGCATCGTGATGAAAAGTCTCTATCATATGATACATATTTTTCATTACTATACAATGTTTCACTCCGTTTCATAATGGATCTCATTCTGAAACAGATTATTGGCGTATTATCATAGTACGGGTGTAGAAAAAGGAAATTCAATGTTTGACAGTTTGCGGATTGGTTCTGTATCTAGTTATATTCACTGAAACAAGCAATTTTTTCACCTACTTGCTGTGATTCAGTGTCTCGTTGATCATTGAAAATGAAGGACAACTAAGAAATTTGTGCTTTACCAGCCGAAAAAGGGAGTAGAGAAAGTACAATACGTAACTCGGGAATAAGGCTACTTACGTGAGTCGCCGCTCTCGGCTAAAGCCTCGTGCTCACAGTTTTCGCTCGTGCGAATCAGTTACTAATAGTCCTTGTTGAGTCATATACAATCAATTCAGCATGGCGTCGATAATGCATACACCTAGGAGTTCAGAGTTGCAAAATGTACACGAAATTGAAAATTTTTCATGCAGATTATTTATTGCTCCAGGAAAAAAAATTATTTTGGAAATTTGTAGAATATTCCTTATCAGAGACACGTACTTACTCAGCATCATATGAAAATGTACTCGATCAGGTGGGCCTACATTTGTTTCTGTCGTAGACATCAGAATGGAAACAAACTCCTAGTTCACTCTTGTTACAATCGACATTTTGTGAAATCCACGATATATGTTACTTAATTACTATAATGTATTCTCCAATACTTCCTAGGACAAAAACCTGAGTCCTTCTACCCTTCATACCTGAAAAGAAAACTTGAGATGCTTGATATTGAAATAATACTCCGGTATTCTCGTATTCACGAATCGATAAGAAACTGACATATCCACTAGTTCACTTTGGAGTCGATGAAAAACATAAATGCGGAAAATGATATGACATCAAATTTTCCCATTGGAATCGTAAGAAACCTCAATAAAACGTTTTTACTATGACATGATTCTTATAATACCTCAAGCAGGAAACTTTGGCGTCGATTTCTATCGTGTTATTGTTGATCGAATTCAACGAAGTTTTGATTCAACACGATTTCGTGATCAACAAATTGGACTAAATATATTTTTGTTATTTCAACATTTTCTGAAAAAGATTATCGTGTGGTGAGATAAGAACAAAAAATGGCCATTGTCAAAGTAGCCGGTACAAGTTGAAAGAAAATTAGTGCAATGATAACAATAATCCAAATTTTATAATAGATAAACGTCACTCATATATATTAATAACGATTTTTTTTAACATGCAGATTCACACGAAAGGGATGCCCTGTAATGTTCAAAGAACACCGCGTGAATCAAGGGACAGGAGATACGAATTAACATTTACTTTGAATTTCTGAAGTTTGTAGGCCTCAGGAAAAACCTCTTTTGGCAAGGAGTTCCAAAGCTCAGCTGTTCTATTGAAAAAATATCCCTGAGCAAGAGAGGTTCGACAGGTTTCCAAATTCACAACAAAGGGGTGGGAATTCTGTACTCATCGAGTCATCCGTGTAGATATTGCCAAGAAGGAAACGATTGATAACAATTCGGAAGAGCATCGACCGTGAAAGTATCTATGGAAGAGAGACAAGTCCCCGACCCTTCTGCGATCTTCCAAGGAAGTGAGCGAGACTGTAAGTGAAGAATCACCAACAAGACGAATTGCCTTTCTCTAAATAGAATCGATAAGCCTCAATGAATGTTTTCGTGCCGAACTCCACACATGAGAACTGTATTCCATGACAGGTCGTATCTGAGGCTTGTAGATCATTAGAAGCTGATGAGAAGAAATAGCAAGAAATAGAAATCCAAGTTTCTGGAAAGCACTTGTCGATCTCACATGGTTTTCCCATGAGAGATTATCAATGATCGTTATTCCTAGGATCGAGATACTCGATTTTGTAGGAATAGTTACTTCTGACATCTGAATATTTGATGATGATAGATCGGCTTTTCTTGACAAGAGACAGCCTGGGTTTTCGTAGCATTAAATTCCACCAAGTTCATGTTACCCAAATTTCATTGACGTGAATTTTTCTTTGAATTTTTGTCTCTCGAGCTGTTGTGGGGACCCTGGAAGAGGAACTGGTATGAAGAGTATTTCCGTCCGCAAAACTATGTATTGAACAAGATGTTTTCTCTAGCAAATCATTGATTTGAAGCAGAAACAAAGTGGGCACCAGAACTGAACCCTGTGGAACACCTGCATTCATCGGGAGAATATCAGATGATACTCCATCAACAATTATATTTTATATTATTTCATTATATTTTAATGTTTGACGAGAAATACACTACGTTATTACTGAAACAGTTGCTTCGTGTGCCGAGCCGAAACAGCTGGAATGCACACGCTATTTCTTCTTGGAAATAAGTCATCACTTCATATGACATATGCCAGAAAACGTAATTACCTTCAGTACCGGCGAAAGTCAAATAAGAACATAAAAGTGATGCATTGTGTGGCTAGCGTGGAGATTGATGGACAGCTAGGAAAACTAAAATTACGAACCACACAAATAATTTTTTCCCCGCATTACCTTTTTTTCTTCAATCGTAGGAAATGCAAAACTACGGAATATTACATTTGAAAAGAGCTCTTTTTAATCAACGCAGAAACTTTTCGAGATGGATTTTCCTTGTGTGTAATATAAGTTTTATTTTTTTTCAGATTGTGATAGGTTAGTAACCCAAAAAACTACGGAAAAACATTCATCCGCCACAAACTAACGACTTTCAAACAGTACTCCGAATACATATAATGATAATTCTCCTCATGGAACCGAATTTGCCTCTGGTGCAACAAATTGCATTTCCCTGATTCACGAATCCGATCTGAACCGAAATCTAAATCATTTGTTTCCGTACGGAAACAGACATTCATATTCTATGGCCAACTGAAACTTTGGGGCGGAATTGCTGAGTGGAACTATCGGTATATCAAATTATAACCATAACTAGATACGCAAGTTTCGGATTGATGTTTGTTTCACTGTTACTTGAAAGGAAAGCGACGGGTTTTCGTGAAAACTAGCAACTATGAATTCCAACTTTAAAGGGTTCTGGGGAAATACACTTGGGAAATGCGGTAATAGTACAGTGAATATGGCAAGGGAAAAATTGTGAACCGCGTTAGGCTTACTTTACACGGTCAATATTATTCAGTAAATGTCGATATTGATCTACATATTGTACGTAGGGGTATATAAAAACAATAATATTGATGCTATTTATATTAAGGAAAATAGAATTGGTTCGATTATGATTGATTGTTCGATGTCAATATATCAAAGAGGCGTCCATATAATTAACACGTGTGAGGGGATAGTGCAATATACTATGGAATTGAACGCCAGTCATTCTCGGTATGCGTTGTTCTTTTTTCTTGTGGAACACGACTGTTCATTTCAGTTTAGAACACACGTGTATTCTGAATTGATGGCGGCCGCTTCGTTTTTTTTAATAATGGGATATGTAACATTTGACCGGATAAATTTTTTCTCATGACTACATTCAATTACTCAAAAACCAAATTCAGCAATTTTTTTCTCCTGATTCTTCGTGAAATTCAGATGAAAATTATATTTTTCAGTAAATTTATTGTTTAACAGTTTGTAGATTGGTACTAAAACTAGTTATATCCATGAAGCAAGCAATCGTTTTACCATTTTGATGTCATTTAGTGTCTCGTTGATCATTTTAAATAAGAATTAATGGCTATTATTCTCTCGGTGATTCAGGCCACACGCCTGCGGCTCGTGGCCATAAACTTCACCTCGTGAATAGTAGCCATCATTTCAGGCTCGTTGAATAATATACTATTATCTACACCCGTACTCTAATAATACACTTACATGCCCACAACCCGTTTTATAATGAAATCCATTACGATACAGATTTTTCATTACGATACACATTTTCAACCAATAGAAACCTATTATTTTTCAATCAAGCATGATGTGCATGCTCTGCATTTGACATTTGTCAAGTCAATATCGGTATAGGTATTGAACTTTTGAAGAATATAGCCAAACTTCGATAATCATAACAAAATGTCTGATACCAGCGATATGGGAGAATCACCTTCGACACCTTCACCGACAGAAATACAGTTAGAATGATCAAATTTTTCATTTGACAAATGCATGATTTATCATTTATTTTTTCATCAAATTTTGTGGGCTCTCCGTAGCCGAGCCGTCTGTGGCGCTGACATTGATTATTCTAGCTGTAGGAGACATTGGTTCGATTTCGGTCTCGAGTGATCTTTTTTTTCTTCGATTTTTGATCTTCTTTTCATATCTCATCGTTTTATTTCTCGAAGTAATACTATTAATTACAATTCTGTGGAATTTTTCAAAGAAATTCGTTAAATTGTGTTGCAATACAAATATAGATATAATATTTGTAGTTTTCCACTATTTATCGGGTGTAGATAAAATAGCGTATGCAACTCTCATGTAATGGTTATTGATACACTCGCATAAACCTTCGGCTCGTTTCGTATCCTGGTTTATGCTCATATATTAATAACCATCATTACACGATCGTTGCATAATATACTATTATTGTCAATCATGTGTATAATTCAATAATCGATGGCTATTCCGAAGTTCGAACTTTCATTTCTGCTATAAACTTCGCAACATCATAATGGAGTCTCATGTGCGACAAATTGAATTTTTCGCGTATTTGGCCTATAGCGAATAAAAAACAAACCTATTTGTCAAGCATTCGAAAATATTTTTTTTTCACCAACAAGAGAAACTCTAGATATAAGTAAAGTAACCTTCAACGGCAAGAAACTTGCTTTTTGAAAATTATTTTTTAAAACAACAAAATTCGGAAAATTCGATAAGTACCGTTTTGAGTTCGTTACCATAATCTGCCAAAATGAATAATTTATGGTGGAACTTAGATAAGTGCACATTTACAAAGTCCTAGTCTATCCAAAATAATTGATGCGCAAATGAAGCATATTCATTATGATCAAGGTTATCACAAAATCAGACTATTCGATCCATAACTTAAAGTGGTCCAAGCAGAAAATTGAAGAATTGGTATATATGAAAAGAGGAATTGCAGAACTATATTTCTGTTTTCAAAACCCTCCAAGATTTTCAGTTTTCATCAGCTGAATTGAGACATTAAATTAGTTTGGGTCTCCGTGAGGTGATTTGAAAAAGGGTATTTTTGTTTTATATCAGTTCATTCAATGTGAGTTAAGTGTGTCTTCACACATTACAGATTTTTTCCCAAAAAAATATGATACGTAAATGACATAACCTTCAGTCAGTTACGTTCTCTCAAGGTCCTTATTTAGTTGTTGCTGCAATTTATTTGCCAATTTGTATGTATATACACATTTTTAATGTTATTAATCTTATATGGCAACTATATTGCGGTGATATATTGGGACGAATATACCAATATGCCCTGAAAACATGATATGAGAATTTGAATTTTCTCAATACAGATTTCTTTCAGTTGTGAAGGTTGGTACTATTCGGATAATACGCTGAAACTAGGACGAATAACGTGGAGTCAGGCTGGAAATCATCAGAACTTCTTTCTTTTTTCTTTCTGCTTTTCTGTTTTCCTTTCTTTTTTTTATTTCTTACTTTCTCCGTTTTTTCGAATAGTTTTGCACCGTATGCCGGAAAGGCATGCTTCCATTCAACATATAAGGCCAGGAAGAAACTGGGAGTCTGGAATTACTAAAATTCATGCTTTTTCTTGAGCCGTTGTTTACGATTCCCAGAAGTCGAATCAACGCGGAACGAATTGGCTCAGAAAGAAAAATCATGAATAAGCTGGCGAAATGTAAAAATCGTATTTCAAAGGCTTCCTGAACAGTATGAAACGGCTTCCCATTGCTTTTCTACATCACGGAATTTAATTTCGACCTAGTGAGAGCAGTAAAATATACCAACACAGATCCTGCTCGAACGATACCAGTCCCTTTCGTTTCTTGAATTCTTTGAAAGCTGCAATGGAGTAGTCATGCGAAATGTGGTATTTAGGTACGTTTCAGTAGCAATGAATATGTAGATGAAGAAAAGGAACCCGTTGTGTTTAGGTAGGTTCGATATTAGGTTGGGATCGAGCGTTTCTGTTTGTCATGTGGTCGACAGCTTTGCTTTTCTTTTTGAGCTCGTGGAACTCGAATATTATCTTTCGGCAAATTCTATCTAGTGAGTTAGGGGAGCGAACGGAAATCCATTTGCAAATGAATTACAGTGTAACGAACGGTGGGGTTTGTAATTGTTGTTTTACTTTTATTGCTCTTCTAGGTACCCACAATAATCCCTCAATATTTTCTTTATAACACTGTACCTCTATTTCAACCCATCTGTATCAGTTTATTTTAACAGAATAGACAACTTTACAATTTACAATCCCACCGCTCTGTTACTAGTGTGGTAATTGCTGAAAGGGTATTATTTTTGTATTATTTCAACATTATCACTTGCTTGTTAACACTTCCCAACTAGTTCACACTTTAGCAAAAATAATCCCAACGCTAGATCAGCAGATGTAACGGCTGCGAGAGTTATTGTTATTCTGTATGAACTTCCTTCGCTTCAAATGAACCTCTTTTCCACAAAAACGAATCAAAACAGATAACAATCCTTCCGCACGTGACTTGTTGTGATAATGGCAAAAGGTTATTATTTTCGTTAATGGCAGCTGCTGTCACCAGACGTAGATTTCTGCACGTCAAATTTTGGATGTTTAGGCAATTTCCGAAAGAAGCATGAATTTGGCCCTTTGCACTAGGAAAGGGTCTCTAGTGAGAAACTTAAGGTTTTTTCTGCTCTCTAACTATGTACTCTGAGATGAGGCGACTTGTTGGAAATGAAATTCTCTGATAATTTCAAGCAGTATATTAGCGAAAAATAAAAATAGGAACTGAACAAAAATAGATCAGAAAATAAAAAAGCAAATAAAGTTTAGAACTCTGAAATCAATCATTGATTGGATTAAATTGATAAACAAGAGGCATATGCAAATAATGTAAATAAGACCAGCAAGATCTTCCCGGTAAAAATGAATTTTATGAAAAAGCTGCACAATCGGACAATATATACAATATATATTATCGGCCGCCCTAAGGCCCATCTCAATAGCTTTTAAATATATCAGAAAGAGTCAGCAGGGTCCCTAAATATGTGATCACTGTTTCTAAATTCAACAGAAAAATAATGGCTTCTCTTCCCGAAAGTGAATGAAATGGTTATTTACGTTAACACACACAGCAAAAATTGACATACCAGTTGGTCCTCTGTCTACCTTGTATGGCGGATTTTTGGGCGACTCCCATTCCATATTTTCTCCTGATTGCCAAATACGAATATATTCAAACCCAAATGACACTTATGCACACGAATTACTTATATTCTTATTTATCTCAATTGTAATCTACTGCTACCCTCGTGACTTGAGACGCGATCCCATAATTTAGGGAGGGACTACGAATCCCTCCCGCGCTCAACGCGCGATTCCCGCTCGCTCAGATCTCTCGATCTTCTTTCGAGCGCGACCTCCGTTCAACTACCCAAGAGCGACTTTTTCGTCCACTCTCATTTCGAGCCAACGCCATCACTTTTGCAGATTATGCAAAAATTGCATTTCTTTTCATGCAAGCTCATCCACGCTGGATAAATGGAACCATTTGTCGGGCTGATTCTGAGAGAATGTTTGTTTAGTCTACCGATTATCTTATTTCTTCGCCTGGACCTAGCAATATTGTTTATTCATGAATATTTCGTGAGAGAAAAAT
Organism: Zygogramma bicolorata; assembly: GCA_032362365.1. Taxonomy (NCBI): domain Eukaryota; kingdom Metazoa; phylum Arthropoda; class Insecta; order Coleoptera; family Chrysomelidae; genus Zygogramma; species Zygogramma bicolorata. The sequence goes on along the minus strand of JAVJAQ010000387.1, from coordinate 2,245,193 downwards.
CTCATAAGAAATTCCCATACGTTTGGATGAAACTCGCACACAGGATGCGAATACTATGAATTTCATTTCCAAAGCACAGCATTACAATAAATTGGATCAGACGTGATGATTAGAGTTTTGAATGATGGTTTTGTTGGAGAAGGGGTCAAAATATCGTGTTAATGAACAGTTTAGTTATTTGTCAACGCTTTGGTTTTCATTATTTCCATCATCAGGGCTCAAACAATAGGTAATCCATATTAAAAAAGGTAGAAGATATATACATAACAGACAACATAGGTAGGAAAACAAACAAATGAAGGACTAACAACATAAAACTCGTACAACCACCGACACATTAATGATTGATAATTGAAGTTAAGCCCATTGAAAGACACGTACCCCATTATAAAAATACCTTCTGCATGATGAATGAACCATTTACCTCTCAAAAATTAACTTTGAGATACAAATACTATCCGATCTGCTCATCATGAAGGAGCATGAAGGCTAGAGAACCATGCTGGGTGATAATTTTGATAGACAGAAACACTGATGTTTTTTCGAAATCAATCGATAACACTGAAATTCCAGAATTTTTTTCCTTGACAATGGATGATATCAGACGTGAACCTCACCTATGCAAACTCCATTGAAGAATCATAATCCAAATTAGGTAAATGAACTCGAGGCTGAAGATGAGGAGGGTGTGATAAACATTTTACATAAAAAATAACTAACGTTAGTAACATCAGCCTATTGAAAAACCAAATTTTTCAAGTATCCATCAAAAGAAGTGAATATTACACCTAAACTGATTCTATATAATGCCATCAAAGATTCAAGCTTGTGACTTCTGATCACTAATCTAAAGATTTCGAAAGAAATAGTGATATAATCTCTGATATAATCCTCCGTGATATTTTCATTTCAAGAGTTTCACAATATCCACTATGCACTTTTTTGCTGTGAGAAAGCTCTCTGAAAGAGATATATTGAATTACTCTAAGATGCTCTTCCAGTCATTATCATGTTAAAAAAATTATAACAACCTATGCAGATGGTCATACGATTCAATGATTCGATTACTAATATCATTTACTCTTTCATGACGTTTATGATGAAGAAGAAACAAAGAAATGCAATGAATGTTTCAGAGAATAATAGAAATGTATAACAAGATCTTTCAGAAACCTACCCACGTAAATATTATCATAGACAAAAGACCCGGCAGCCGGCTTATGGAGAAATGGGCTAAGGTGACATTTCATGAATTGTTAGTATGTATGTAGTTGACTACTTTCTGAACAATAGTGTCTATAGGCCCAACTCAATCCAATGACTGGTTTCAGAGATACAGAGCGTTGACGTTGAAAAATAACCATTTTTCGAAAGCACGTATTTCTTATTTTCATCAATGTATCAAGAATGTTTTTCTCTGATAGTGTTCTAATGACACCAAATATCAGTCCCTCATGAGAGAAAGTTTCATTACCTACAGGGATACTCAAAAATTGAACCCAAAAATTGAAAAAACTGAACGATGACTTGAAATATAAATCAACTTTCAGGAATTTCGATATGTAGCTGAAGTTGCTTCTGATTGGTTTATAATAATAAGATACGCAATTATTCTTTACAGGGCAAGTCAGAAAGCTGATCGCCCCTGTATACTATATTTTACTATATTTAATAAAATTTCGTATACTTTGTACTGCATGTTAGTAGGTGACATTAGTTCATTCTGAAATATATATATATATGATATACAGGGCAATTCAAAATATATGTATGGAATAAAATCCAAGAATAGTTTTTTTTATGGAAATGATACTATAACTGAATATTTCCCCAGTGAATTTTTGTAATACTTTCTATTATATTCACTTTGTGTTTGTTGGTCGGATGTAGAAGTTTCGTCAACTTGCTATGATCAGTTTTTTATTCCGACAATAAAATAACAAGCCTATAATTATAATACGTTCTCTCAACCAACTATACATGATAAAAGATCTGTTTCAATTTCACAGTGCGATCGAACAGCAGCAACAAAGAATCACGGTGGAAACTATGGAAATGATTCCACAGACGCTGAATTCAAATCATTAACATCGATTTCAAAAAATGTACTGACTCGTCCTGTAAAAAATGTTTGCAGATCTTATTTTTATAAACCAACCAGATGCAAATCCAGCAAGGTATTGCAATTCCTGAATGTTGAATTATATTTCAAATCAACGTTTCGTTCTTTTAATTTTTGAGTATCCCTGTAGGAAATGAAATTCTCTCTCATGGGGACTGATATTAAGTGTCATTAGAACATTATCACAGAAAAAAATTTTTGGAAGAAAATAAGAAATATGTATAATCTTATAAAAATGGATATTTTCCAAAATCCTGTTTCTCTGGAACTAGTCATAGGATTGGGTTGGGCCTGTGGATACTATTGTTCAGAATAGTGATATATAATAAAAATTCATCCACAAGATGAAGTCAGTTCAATACATAGACCAGTTCTGTTATTGTTCAATTTTTTTCAGCCCACTATATGGATACGAAAATTCCTGACACTTGATAACGAATATTTCCATCGTATGTTAAAAATATCATATGAAGCGGGACATTTTCGATCAATTACAGCGATAAATTCCCGGCGGGACATTTTCCGGCTGGTAAATACCCGGTAGGTATCGAAAAATACCCTCTCGGTCCGTGTATCTTTAGTGACGATTGTTAAAATGTACATTTGTCATCTTGACAGGCATAAATACTGAATTTTAAACGTCGTTGGTTTAACTCCGGAAATATTCTACCGAATTACACTCGTGCATCGAAATAAACCTGATGATTTTCCTTTCAAGCATGTTGTCAGTAAAAACTGCATTCGGTTATTTTCATATTTTGCTAAAAAAGCCCTCCCCCTTCGGATTCTAGCTCTCTCGACAAAATATGAAGATAAACTCATGTAATTTTCAGACAACATGCTTTCATGGAAAATTATCGGTGATTTTGAAGCACTTGTGTAATTACTCCGGAATATTTCCATCGTATGTTGAAAATCCCATATCCCGATAAAAATATTGACAGCTAAAATCTCATACAACAAATTGAATAAAAATGGTGTCAGTTGAATAAAGAGCTTATAAACTGTCACGTGGATCATAGTTTAGTTGGTGAAACTTCAAATACAACTGAAAAGCGCAAGAAATAATATAATAATTGTTTTTGAAAACGATTATTTTCCTCAATGCGAATAAACGATGAAACAGTTGAAGGCTAGACTGCTCTTACAGAGTTTTACAGCGATTAAATGCACTAGACCTTTTAACCGATTAAAATGTTCGAAATAAACCGGGCGTTTGGATCACTTTTCAGGTACTATCTCTGGTACTATATTGTTCCTGTGTTCGATTTTGATGTTTCCTGAGTTTACATGTTTTCTGGAAATAATCTAAACATATATTCCTCCTTCACCAAGTTCAATCGACCAAAATGCGTGCATTTCCATGATTTTCAAAATTTTGCTTTCAAGCAAATGCTTTCGTGTATAATAATTTAAAATAAAATCCCTCGACCTGCGGTCTCGGGATTTTATCAAATTATTATACACTCAAGTCATTTGCTTAGCAAAATTTCGAGAATCATGGAAGTGCAGCACACATTTTAACCGAATAAACTTGGTGCACTCGGGATATAACCCCCGATAATAACCTCTATATATGCAACTCAACTCCTCTCAGAGGAGACGTTTTTATTCACATACATCCACTTACTCTTCTCAGGTAATTTCGAGTCAAGTCCAATTCAAGAATTGATAACCAATTGTAATCAATGAAAAGTTTATTGACTTGACATGTGTGCAGCCGAAAAGTCAACGGAATATCTTTTCATTAAATAAAATATCGCTTGTCGAGGTTTTATGAACCTTTTCAAGTAAAAATCTCGTATATGTATAGATTTTCTACTAGTATCGATAATTTCCAAGTTACTTTTGTGTATTCTTCCACGATACAATATATATTACACTCAGCGAAACAGTATCAAGATCAATACATGATTAGATGTTCAAAAAAATATATATTACAAAGTCGGAACGAAACAGTCACGCAAGATTCAACAGAATCGTTTTCTCTTAGATGTGTCAAGGGTTCAAAGCAACACATGTATGGAATTAAAATTTCAGTAGACCTCTGAGAATCTCGTACAAATCCCAAATGAAAACGCGTGACATGAGAAATGGAGTTAAAAATAACGTGTAACGTTTCATGCAAGATAAATATCACTCGAGTGATTCAGTATTCATCGAGTACCGTATTATACGAATTGGGTAGAGTGAATAAAATCAGTTGATATTTATTTTTTAGCAAATACTCAATTTCGTATGAATTATACACAGCAAATGTTCGAGTTCGGACTACTGATTTATCATGCCTGATGATGCTTCAACAATATTATACTGATCTTCAGAAGCATGTATTTTTATGGTTCCGGTTCTTTCACAACTGGCGAGTAAGTAACCTCACTTGTTATGAGTTCAACCAATTTTTTCAAATGAAAAAATCTTTCATAATTGCCCAATATTGAAATATTTTTGCAATCATTACTTTGAGGTTATAGATCACTGATGACTGTTCTGATCGAGAACACTCGTTATGATTTAAAAAAAAATTATGTTCCTGCATGAAATATAAAAAACATTGTTCCTCGAAATGAACACATGAGTGGAAGGCCTCATTCTTGACGGCCTATTGTCTGGAGCAACTAGAAACTTACCTTACCACCATATTCATATTCGACCAATATTCTTTATTCTTTATCTTTGTGTAAGCAAATTATTCAATCTTGGTTTGTGAGTCACTATTCATTTGATAGCTTCATTACCGTTGTTCTACTTCATTCCTCAGTATTTAACTAGGAAAATATACTGTTTTTCTAATTGTGTTTTAAATATTATGTATATTATTATTCCAGTCATTGCTTCAGACATAGTTTCTAGGTGTAATCCCAGGAACTTCACTAAAATATTTCGAATACGTTGCTAATCAACATAAACTCAATTCCAATAATCCAACTTCTCTACCACCTACATTTATTAGGGCCAGTTGCACCGCTTTGCTTTAGTTGTGATATATCTGAGCCAGGCTTTGTTGCTATGGATTTGCCAATCAGCTTCCTTGTTCCTTAACGATTGAGCCAAACTTCTCTTGAGTTGGAGCGGTGCAATCGGCCCTGAAATCGACGACACTAACATTCATTTTATGGCAATTTAGGGTGAGTGATGTTGTGCTACAATATGCGCCTGATCCAACGATTTCGAGGTGAAAGGACAACGGAAGATCAAGCTGCAAGGGACAGAGACAGATCGAAAAGTGTTTGTGTAACAAGTTTCAGAAGTAAGCCGCCAAGGGATGTCAGTGCTTTCAAACTCTTCCACAGGAGAGCCAGTAGTGCAATGTAAGAATATTTTATCGATCAGTTTTCACGATTCAAAGAAATTCTCTGTAGCGAATTTCGAAAATATGCTGGGTCTGGTTGGATTTTCTTTCATGATAGTGTGTAAAAGCATACGATAGTTATATTAAATTCAGGTGAAGAGTGGAAGTTAGCGTAGTCCTCATCTTGGCTACAGGGAAACCCGTGCAGAACTCGTGAAAGATTCATCTATGGAATAATTTCTGTTTCTTAAAGACGGATTCTTGCCTCATGCTATTCCGAATTGTTGATTTTTCTATCTGAAGTTCGAAATTCGATGATAGAAATATCGAAATCCATTGAGCTGCAAACCAATATTACAACGACACTCGACGCGCGTTTCGCAAGGTTTAAATTGTTTTCTCCTGAAAATCCTAACATTATTAGGGAAACGTGTGTCGAGTGCAAGTGATACCAGTTTGATATTGGAGTAATCGATCTGTGAAAAAAAATCGCCATTCATATCATAGGGACAACATTTTGAAAATACTAAATTATAGTGAAGGAATGAGAGCTCCTCTCAACTTTTCAGAAAAGGAGAAACTACGTAGGGTTTATATTATGATAATGATCAGTAATTTTTCACGATTCACAACAACGGAATGAGAACGCTTTTCATCCGGAAAAAATTACATCCCAAATTTCTTCTGGGTCTGCGAAAGATAATCCAAACAATCCGTTTTTACTTTGGAGAATGTTCTAGCAGGCAAACTAGTTAGCTATCGATTGTTTTTTATTTTTGAGAAAATTCTATTTGGTGATGATACACAAGATTCTATACAAACAAAAACATATATGACAATAAACAAAAATCATATGAATCAATTTCTTGCTGTGCTGAAAACTGTGATAGTCTTCCAACAAACTGAAAGATTTATTGGGTGTCATTCAAGAAGTACCATAGTCCAATTATTATGGGTTTCTGATTTATGGGTTTCAAAAGTCATTGAATGACTTAGAAATCACTCACAGTTTTTGAACAAACCACTGAGAAATTTCCATTGAAATGATATTCTTCATAGTGTTCTTAATATAACATAAAAAGGAATTGGATTTCAAACAATTCAGATTTCTCATTTGCTTCAATTGTTATTCATCGGAGAATAAATGATCATCCTTATATCATGATCACACGTTCACAACTCTGTATGAAACTGAACTCATATAAACCGTTGAAATTTCTATAGGAGTGAAAAATTATTTCTGAAAATTATCTGATTTCCACGCTCCTGCAAAGTGTGTCTCTCATGTAGTTCTGAACTAGTTATTTCGTTAAATATCAGGTACTTCAAGAATCAATTTTGGTTCCACGTATAATGAATCAGCAACCCATAAGAGTCTCTCAAATCTCGAACCCATTCGATTTGTACAGTTGATTTTTCATTCGACCAGGTAAATATTTCAGAACTCTCAAGTATCAAATTGATAATCAATTTTAGATAGAGTATTCCTTCTTCATTTATGGAAATCTCAAAGGAAAGGAACTTTATCTTTTTTAATATTGAATGATTCAAATCATATAAGTGATATTAAATTGAAAAAAGGATGAGAAAATCGGCTTTGAGGAGACTCGAAAACACGACTATGAAGTGAATTACCTCACAGGGACAACGCTGTACCAGCTTGCCAATTGGACTACGTAACTTTAGTTGCTGGGTGTTTGAAGAGTAGACGTAAATCAATAACATCGATTGTAACAGTTCAAACTTGACTCAATGAACTAGAAAATAATTCAGATATAAGTAGATTTATTTATGCTCAAATGAAACAACTTGGATTTCGTGTTTGTAGGTAGACAGATCAGAATTGTAACGTTTTTAGAAGGTTGCCTCTGGTAATCAAGTATTTTGTTCTCAGTGATTGGTGGATTCCATATCCTTGTGTGGATATGAAATTATATCCATTCGGTTGAATGGAATCACCCACTTATCCGTTCAGTGAACTATATCAGGTATTTAGGGATGGTAGTAGGAAAAATCGTTAATATAAATGTTTGTGCTTTACTCTCAGCTGAAATGAAGCCTCATTTGGATTGATTAAAGTCCATTATGACATCGGGTTTCTTTGTGTTTACATTGATTCCTTCGTCGAAATGATATTCAGATACCAACAAAACATTTCTACTTTTTGGAATATAAGAGATTAATGGGCATTTTTGCTCTCTTCTATGTTTCCTAGAAGGAATATTTTCAGGAAGTTATTAGGTGGCGAACCAATAATTGTTGACTGTAACATTTGTCCTTTTATCGGTCGAACAAGTCTGTAGACGATGTCTTCAGGCAAATTATAGCCTGTTTCGACGATGCAACTCCAATTGCATGTGTTCATGCAAGTTTTTCGAGTTGCATGAATCTTTTTTTGCGATAAGTTGCAGCGATTTCTATGGTGAATTTGCTGCCGCAAACCACAAATATGTGGTGGCATCATTGTGAAGAATATTCATTTTGAACATTTCAATTATTTTTCGAGACTTGAGGAATCAAGTTGAGTAATAAGGTGATTCAATCACAATATCAATTATTAGAAATGAATTAAATTATATATCAGTTGTGATAATTTAGACGTTCATCTTTGTAACATTCAGTGCTATTTTTTAATGTTGGCAATGAAACTGACAGCTACATGACATATCTCGCAGCGACAAATCGCCGCGAGAAGTTGCAGCGACAAAATTGCATCGTCGTAACGGGGTGTTACTTGTTGCGAAATGCCCTCCAGATTGAGTATAATGTTTTGCAATCAACCATGGCGAATATTCTTATACCAATATAGGCAAACGGTTATTCCAGTCTTGCGGCCGATTCAGTTTGGTTTCTCAGAAAATTATTTCAATTCCACTATAAAACATGGTTCATTCCATTCCCAAAAGCGTTGAAATCGTTCTTTCACTTTCAAAAATATAGTATTTCTAGACATACTGCTCGCTTGTTCGAGGACATTAATCCCGATAAAATATTTCGTATGTTTTCAAGGTAGTTAGGAAGTTTGTGGATACTTGATTCGTCTGTAATGTGTAACACCAACCGCAGAACCCTATCAGAACAAAATTCTTGGACCGAATCCCAAATTTATCAAAGGTAATACCACGAGTCCTTCAAATTTAATCGGAAATTTTCATTTTCCACAAAAACTTTTTTATTTGGCAAAAGTATGAAAACAAACCGATTGATAAAATCACGGGTCCGTAGGACGAGTGATTTTATCTAATTCGGTTTGTTTGAATGCTTTTGCCTCAAAATAAAAAAGTTTGAGTGTCGAAAATGAAAATTTATCTTGATAAATTTGAAGAACGAGTTGTAATTGGAGAGATTATTTTTTGAACAAATAGAAGGAAGAACAATTTAATTGATCAGTATTTCATTTACATAAGAAGGAAACGAGAATAGGTAAAAGTTTTACATATTTTAAATGTCAAACAACGATGTATGCCTTCTATGATCCAGAAGAGATATGATGCTTACGCAGTGCATATGATAATGCTTGCCGACGATACCAAGAGATGGCGTCACACCTCTCATTGTACAAGGTTGGTAATTGAAAATTTCTTATGAAATGAAAATCGCGCCAGAAGGAACATAAAATCATTCGTAATGTCGTTGTATTAATATATTCATACAACAAAAAATTAATTGTATTTAATAAAAACTGATTGTTCGCCATCTTCATTTGAGTTAAGGAAACCTTAAATATTTGAATCAGTCGTTCGCTATATCTGTCATAAATTAGGGGTTATGAGCTATTCACGTGTTTGAGTGTTCATTGAAATGTGTTATGTTATTATTATGCTGAAAAAGTGAAAAGTGAATGACTATTAATAATAAGGTAACTCTTCATTCATGATAGTTTATATAAAGATGAGCCAGTTCAATAGAATCGACGCGGTAAACCGTATAGTTTTGACAATTCAAAGGTAAACAACGTTTTATCAAAAGGACCAGGCAGTTTTATCAGTATAACATCGAATGATTGGCCAGACTAACCATAGAATAACCCGCTACTATTGATTGAAATGCCAAAAACGTCACATTTTGACAAGTGAAAAAAATAATCACATTTAAAACTCTTCTTGAAGTACCGTTTCAATGAATCAAATTCGACGACTTGTTCATTCTCTTTCAGAAAGCACCATTACAAATAACAAACATTGAAACCTACCACTAATTGTAAATGTTTTTATGCCTAATTCCCAAACCTCATTTGTATTTCTCATCTATGCCAGAATAATTGGGATAATATTCTTTATGTCATTTTTGGATTAACTCTTTCAGTCTCTACGTGTCCAAGCAAAAAATAATCTAGGTGCATATTTTCCAACGGAACAAATTGATTGGGGCGTTGAATCAGATCCGACTGATGCGAATGCATCTACCTTAAGGGTTGATAATGGTAACTACCTTCCACTGACGAGAGGCAAATCAGCCCGATGTCGGTTTACAACTTGATAATCGATTATTATTCCTAGCAGTTGTAGGATCGAGCGCATGTGCAAAATTTTCATCTGTGAAGAATCCTGCACACACGGAAAAAATCTAACGCTCCTCGTAGTATTAGCCAACGCATCAGTTTCTTTATCAATAGGTGTTGATTCTTTAACCTACCGTGTGGGTAAGTTCAGACTGACCTGAACGAATAGTTCCGTCAGATGATTTAATTAATAGCGAGTATTCGATTGTGCTCACCAACTATGTGAGAAAAGAGGATGATTGAGTTATCTCGTGAATGGTATTGCAGTTGTTACTTGAAGAATGTCTCGTTTATCTGGTGATAATCAGGAGTATATTTTCAATCTAATGGCTGCCTCTGTCACAAAATATCCTCTCGAAGATCTCGAAATCCAAAAACTATGAACAAATTGAATTTTCATCCGATATGTCGATGCTATAGGCAATTGTTGGTTGTCCAGATGCAAATCCTGGTAGCTAGAACATCTTGAATAAATACACCAACCGACCTGGTATCAATGTGGATCCTTCTAGATTTGTCTACAGATGAGAGACGCTTTGAAGCGCTTCGGCAACCAAGATGATTTATATTTTTCTGGAAAATTGTTTGTTCTGTTAACCAGCTGACGAACGTCAACCCTCAGAAATCGAAAGTTGTGCAAGTAATGGATCAACGAGGCCTCACCTTTCAACGTGCGAATCCCATCACGGTGGCCTGTCGGGCAATCAAACCCTGTGCTTGAATGGAGGACGTGCTAACCCCTACAACCTCTACACTACCTAAAACTACTTAGAAGGTCTTTGCTCGCACACGTCTCTTGTATATATTCTATTCTCATTACGTAAGAATAAATGGTTTTGAACCTGGTTTTGTTATTATGGTAAAACAATTATTGAAGCACAATCCTGTTTTTCAAATTTTCCTACATCAGGATCGTCTGTATTGATATGACAGTTTGAGTTCAACATTTTTATCGTCGAACTCTGACTCAATGGGACTTCACTCACGAGAATTTATTCTTTTTGGAAGCAACGATATATTCTTCATAACTTACGGTACTTTCACTCACTTCGTTTTCAAGTAAATCACTGTCGGTTCATTCAATTCTCTATAAACCGGTTAACGTTAACGAGCTTATCACTCACCCTCGATTCCTAACTTTAGCGGTCCCAATACAGAGCTTACATGCATTAGTTGATGAATTCATCGGTTTTCAGATACCTATGATGATAGTACAATATCGTACAATTCAATTCCAAACAACTGGGATTTCCTGTAATAGATTTCTGAAGAGATTTGGTTCCGAATGTTAGGTTGAGTAGGTGTCTCACCTAGTGGATCAATTCTATATATCTGATTGAAAATCCCTGTTCATTTCCAAAAATCCAACTTTCAATTCTTATCGGAACACCATGTTCAAATTGAAATCCTGTGTGAGCCCACTCAGATAAACACTACAAGCCCATAATACAATTTAAAGGGTTCAAATATAACTGTCTTCTTTTTTTAGCGGTACGATTGTCAAAACAAAGAAAAAACTGAATTTCGTACCCAGGTATGAAAACATACCACCAGATAATTTCATACAGTTATTTTAAAAACGGTAGATCCTGGAAAATTAATCACGAAGATTCCAATGCCTTGTAACAATTTTTCTCGGGTTGGTCAATTGTCTTGGGTGCCGAAACGCTCTGGGGCGTCTTACTGATTTTCAACGGTAGCACGATTGCAATATATATATTATATATATATATATATATATATATATATACGAAAAGTATCCTGGGTAATGTTCAAACACCGCGTGAATTGAGGGACAGGACAATTAATATGAACCTACATTTTTTGAAGTTTGTAAGCCTCAGTAAAGAGTTTCAGCTGTCCTACTGAAAAAAGATCCTTAAGCCAGAGAGGTGCGACGGTTCTCCAAGCTCACAACGAATGGGTGGAAAATCTGCACTCGTAGGGTCTTCCGTGTTGATAATGCCAAGGGTGGAACGATTGACAACAATTCAGAAAAGCACCAACAGTAGAAATATCTATAAAAGAGAGACAAATCTCCGACCATTCTACAATGTTCCAAAGAAGTTCGGATCACGGTTACTTAACAAATAGCGCGAAGTTGAATGAAATAGTGAATCAAATTCGCCGTAATCTCTGTTGACAATTTCTGAATGTCAGTTTGATGTATTAAAACCTCTGAGTGGATTCATCTCAGCGTGAGAAGCAATTTGATTCTATTGTTTGAAAGCATAAAACTTAACTGAAGTTTCAGTTCAGTGTTTGGAATTCAACGACGAAGTTTCAAACACGATCCTGAATTCTCTCTGCCAATCATAAAACCTTTCTAGATTTTTTTTAACGTAACAACCTACTAGATTTGTGGAAGTTACAGTTTTGTTATGAATGTAATAGAAGTGGAATATCTGGGTTGAACAGAGAATAGTTCAACACATAATTAATACCATATAAAGGGCAGATATTGCGCAGTAAAAGATCGCAATCGACTATTTCATTCGCATTCCCTTGACTCGATGATAAACATAACAAGTAATGGACTAGTCCAAAATCAGATTTGATTGTTGGAAAGCTGACCCATGGTCTGATACACTGCGACCTTTTCAGGCCTATTGTGATACTTCTTGATTATTGGAGCTCATTTGATTTCTTTGATGAGGCTCCATAGCCTCGACAATGACTTCATATTGCTAGTAGCCCCTGGTTTCTCTTCCCCCACAACTCGCGTGTCTCAGCTTTGCTATCGCTTCGCAATCACAGAGCACGTATGGTGCGGTTTCTTCCTCTTCTTGACAGAACCTGCATTGGGTTTCTTCAGTCAGACCTATGTTGCTTATTATTTTCTGAGCTAGCTATGCCCCATCAGTGTTATATATTGATTGTAATAAATATAACTAGTCAGTTCAATGTATATTTGACAGTGACAACCTGTCCTGCCTATTCCTCTACTACAGGGAGATACTGAAACTATCAACATAAATATATATACAACAATCAGTAAACCCACCACTACCCTTCTATTCTAACGGTTGTGGTTTAGCAGGTCTTTCGTGAATTGGTTCCATCGTAAACTCATTCTTGAGATCATCCACCAAAATATCGATTCGGCTTGCACCCATGAATTGATGGATGTCCTTATACATGTTTTCGCTACCCCGCAGAAGGGTTTTGGATCGATCGTTGCCTAAGATGCACCCTCACATGCTAGAGCATCGGCCTCCTCGTTGACATTGTGATCCTCAAGTCCGGGTATTTAAGCTAGAGTAACTCTCTTTTGGATACCTAGCTCCTTGAGTGCGCCCAGACAGCTTCCACCAGTCGTTAGAAGATTTGGTATGAGCTCAATTATGGCCTGGCTGTCGGAGAAAATAGCAATGGTACTGATGGACTAGTCCTAAGAAAGAAAGGACGGCGGAATAGGCAAGATGGAATACTTGAAACTAAATCAATTTTTTGGTTGTGAGGAATAGAATTATTTGAATATATAATTATTACTTTGTCCTCCACAATATCTTTTCAAGGTGCATATCCTTTCTTCCTTTAATGCTGCCCGAATCTTGATACATGAAAAGCTATCCACTCGTTGTGAGTAACTATGATCCAAAGTCGATGATAGTTTTTATGCTCGTTGGAAATATACACGGAAGAACGATCAGCTCTCATAAAATAACGAAAGTCTGGCTGTCAAGGGCTTCTGGGCTATTATTGGATTTATATATTATAGAATCATTCATTTCAGGAGTTCAGTTAGTGCTACTTTGCAGTTTTTCCAATCCAATGTATCAATCATTTGTCTGGGTGATAAAGTACCACTCAAGTTTTTAGTTCTACATAAAATACTGGAAAACCTCGCACAAGCGAGTTTTGTTCTTGTGATCTCATTAAAACAAAAGTCTTTTTTGTAACCTTCCACCAAGTCTGTCTATACCATTCGACTGGCCATATACAAGGTGAGACTGAAAATTACCAACAAAATTCTATTATTCTACCAATCGAAGCTGACGTATACTGAAAGTGTTCATTTCCCCTCTCCATTTGGTCGTTTCACAACTTGAATTATCTTTAATTGGCGCCCTGAGGCATATCGTATTGAACTCCCAACTCGAATTTTTTTCTATTCTCAAAGCTCCATTTCAGGAAAATATGAAGCTGATTATAGTCACTAGCTACAAAAATATATATTCACTTCAGTACAACCATTTGTTGATCATGAAACCGAGGTCAATCAAAAAAACTTCTGTTCGAGCTTTTCATAACAATAACACGAATGAATCGATGCGAGAGTTGTCTGCTACGCCCTTTGTAAACATTTGCTGAAACTTTTCTTGAAGGGTTCTGTTGTGATTTCAATAGGAAAATCTCAACACAAGATGAAAAGCCGCCAGAGGAGCCCTTTGAAAACTTCATTATGAGAATGAAATCAAATTTTATCGATTTCAAAGGAAGAATTTTTATAATCGTCAATGTTGCAACGAGATCATCTTCAAGTTAAATTGAATGGATCGAACTTTTAATTTCTCCCTAAACTGATTAAAGGAACCATCAATAGATGTTCAGTTATCGCAATCCCAAAACGGGTTGAAACATGCAGGTAAATGAAATTGGCCTCCAAAAATGACTGAGGGTGGTATAATATGAGGTACCCCATGAACATAGCCATCGTGTTAACGAAGTTTCACAAGTAAAAAACTTTTGAGATAGTCTATACTTCCATTTCATCTTCCAAATTTGCAAATTTGAGTCAGTTTTTTCCATTTTGAAGAGGTGTTGCCTTGAATGGACATCCAATTGAATCAGCGGCACTCTATCGGAACTTCTTACTGGACATTGACAAGTTTTTCTTGACAATTTTAGTAGCAGAGTAGCGATTGTAGAAGCCTCATCAATTCTAGCCCATTTGAAGTTTCGATATGATTAATTTTCAGCCAGCTTTGACGTTACTATTACTGTCAATCCAATGAGATGGTGAGATTATTGGAGTTCGGGATAGGTAGCCTTTGTCTTAGCAGTGCTTGTTGGTGTGGAAGTGTTGATGATTACATTTTTTTTGGTAATTCGTTTTGTTGGGTTCGAAGAACATTGAAATATTCTAGGATCGTATCAATGCGAGTATTTTGGTTGGAGGTTCTTTGGTGAATTTCATATGATTATTGTCCTTTGTGCCTATTCGAGTTTTTCAATGGCAGAGAGTTGATAGGTTTTAACAGTCCTGACTCTATTAATTGGTGATGATGGTTTCAGTTCCTTTTTTTATTGAAGGTGGATATTTTAAGTGATAAGTTCGGAGTGGCTGCTTCCAGAATTCAGAACTTTCCCTTCCTAGTGTAAAGAAGCTTGTCTAACTTCTCGAGACCGATTGAAAACGACCATGTTTGCACTGTTCGATCGTACCCATTGCTGCCAACATTGTTCACAGTGTGCTCTAGAATTTGCCCATGACAAAGTATTCGTCAGAAATAACCAATTGGACTAGTTGATGATTGTGAATGTATCATCAGGTGTCCACTTTTATGGTTAAACTTATTTTTTATTGATTAGTAAACAGGGTTGTACGACGTTTTCTTCGAAAATCCAATAGTGATGTTTATCAGGTATGCTCTTGGTAGTTATTCATGATATATTCCACATCTAATTTATGCACATGGTTCAGTTCAATTGCTGATGAATAATAAACGAATCTCATTCCATCGGTGTATTCTGTCACGAACATCAAAGACATTTCATAACCAAGATAATTATGTTTTCATCACCATCAAAATTGAGCAAATTGCCGTTTCGCTGAGTTCAAATCATCATAAATACACCGACGTATATTATATAGTATAATATAATGACTTTGTTTACCTTTTCCCCTCTGAACCTTCCATTTACGAATGTGAAAAAGGACACATTTGGGATTTGGACCATAAAATGCACCCCGTGTTTCAAGCCGGTGGAAATTTCGTGCCATAAAATGATTTATCGGAGGTACGGACTTGCGGGTAACTGTAATATTTTCCAGAAAGAATACTCATCGCCTCGAGCGGAAACCTGATGCAGAATGAAACAACAGTATGTTACACGATGGAATTTTCCAAGCAGAAGAAACTTATTGTACAGCAAATTACATGCCGCGGCTTTCTGGAGCTCATTATAATGAACAAAAATATAATACAGTTTCCTGTATGATTTTCACTCACAATGGGTTTACAAAACCGCGACACGTGTTTCGCTATTACAATAGCTTCTTCAAGCAAGATAAATTCATCTTGCTTGAAGAAGCTATTGTAATAGCGAAACACGTGTCGCGGTTTTATAAACCCATTGTGAGTGAAAATCATACAGGAAACTGTAATATATTTTTGTTAATATGGATTTTCATCAAGTATCGGCCAGTTCAATTCATTATAATGAACATATTTCGCGAACATATATGAGATATGAAAGATTGTGATCTTTTGATTGTTTCACAGGATGTTTTATTCTATCTGTTTCAACTGAAAGGGATTGGGCGAAATCGTTCTCCACCTGCGCTCATCCGCCAAATTCCACCATTTCACCAATAATCCTATGCAGGCGTTCAGATCAATTCATTTCACAGGCCTATGTATATTGGCAATCACTTTGCAGTAATAATTTCGAAAACTAGTATATAATCACTCATGAATTATCAAGATGATTCAACAGTAGTTATACGTATGCATTTGAATATTGTGATGTCAAAATATCTTTGGCTAAAAATTAAAAAATGTAAGCATAAAAGCGCGAAGAATAAAATGATAATTATCACACAAATATCAATATAACCTATGGCTATAATTTAACTGGGTGAGAATGTATAAATTGAAATCAGAATTCAGAACCCCAGAATTGAGTAGAAATCTTGTTGAAATCCATGAAATCCCTGTTGAAATCCAGGAAATCCCTATTGAAATCCAGGAATTCCACCTGAAATCCTTGAAAAAGTCCTGGTATCCACTAAAAATTCCAATTTGGTGTACAAAATTCACGGAAGTGAAACATCCTTCGTTAAAATAGCCTTGTGGTGGCAATACAGTGTGTTATCGGCTGAAAAGGATTTCATAATGCATACAATGTATGTGAAATTTGAGTATTATTTTCGGTTATAATTGTATGAGTGCATAAAAATTACCGATAATTTTGCAAGAAAGCGTGATATCTAAAAATTGCAAAAGTTTATTTTCATATTTTGGCGTAAGTGCCCGAGTAGGAAGGACGGGGGCTCTTTTACAAAATATGAAAATAACCGAATGCAATTTGTATAAGATATCACGCTTGAATGCAAAATTATCTGGTCATTTCTATGCACGAATGTAATTAATTGGAATATTTCACGAATAAAGAAATTCTCATGGAAATGTTATTTTTTGTTCATTTATACTTTCCCCTATAGATTGTATGGAGTACTCACCTAAACGCGAAATGTTTCTCTATTTTTGAAGTCCATCTGACATTTATTTGTATTGTTTACTGACGTCCAGCGATACGGTTTCGAATGTGTTGTTATGGTGACTTGATACAATGCAATTACCGCTGTAAGTTTTCGATAATTGCATTGCTCTTACGGGGCATTTTATATATGAGGGAAATATTCACAGAAATTTGTTATACAGCTTCCCATAGTATCACCAAATGAATTAAAAATGCCCATGAAACGAGCACAGTGAATAGGTGCCATTGTCGGTTTCATATGTGCATGTCGTAATGAATCTCTCACATCAAATAATTCATTGGAATGTTCAGTTAGTTCGCGAACATTAAGGCACCCTTGTTCAAATATTTGTATGTACACAGAAACTTTTGAGTGATGTACAAAAGTCTTGTCTCAGTTCAATTTCAATTGTTATCGGGCCCACTACTAGTACATCTTATATTTTATTTCATCAAACATCATCAGAGTGCAACAAGAAAGGTACCAAAAAATATTTTCCCTACAAATGTCAGTAAAAGTATAATTTTTGACGCTTGCTGTCAGTGTCTTAAATGCCATTTTATGACACTGGTGTAAAAAGTAAATCATTTCTAGCACTAGTGCTGAAAGTGATTTATTTTACTTTTTCGGTCGATATCCTTCACCCTTTCGAAAAAAGCCACAAGCTTGTAATATCTGCTTATGTCATGAATATTTATGTTCTTCATCGACTTCAACATAGAATAATCCGACCAAAGCGTTGACGATTTCCATATTTCGGACTTTTCTTCAAAGTATGCAAGAAGCACTTTTTCACTGGCCTCCTTGACATTTTTCTCATCACACCATTTCGAGAAACGATCGTATGAAAACTCGTACTGTCATGTCGCTTTGACTTACTAGGCAATAATTCAAAAGCAGCTTTATTGGCAGCTTCTTTAATTTCCGGCGGTGGAAATTCATTTTCTGGACCACTTTCCATCGAGAAACGAAGAAACAAGAAAAAATAATTCGTGATTTATTGACGTTAGTTGTCAACAAAGACAAATCAACAAATTCTGTTTTTGATTGCCTTGGCAACTTGTTTCATGAATAGATTAGATGAAATTGGTTTCAAAACTGATAATCTCGAGACTATTATTTTATCAATTATTTAATGTAGAATAGGTATGTGTCAATTTGGACATTAAATGGTGTTTGTAGAAAAAATAGTGTATGATATTCCTGCTAAAAGTGATTTTATTTTGTTTGAAGGGATGGAACACCCCGCCTTCGGCGTCGTTTCCTAAACTTCCCTTCTCACAAAATAAAATATCACTTTTAGCACTTAAATCATGAATAACTTTTTTGAGGTGTACGGGTCAGCGCTATTCTTTCGGAATAAACATTAGACCTTTTCGATAATATTTACTGAACGAATGTTATGAGTGTTTCCTTGTGTCCGACGTTTGAAATGAGCCATAATACAGGTAGCCTAAGAGCCGGCGATCGCCAGACTTTCGTTAATTTATAAAAGCTGAAAGTTCATCTGCGCGTGTCCCTAACAAAGGTGAAAACAATCAGCGACTGTGGAGTTCGGATCTTGGTTGCTTGGCCAGGAAACAGACACCAAATATGTTAAAACACTAACAAATGGAAGGGTTGAAGCCATTTTAATAATTTACCTTCTGTACTCATGACACTGGAGACATTACTTCAAAAATTTATATTTTTACGGCGAATGAAATTTTATTGGCAAATATATAGTATATTATTTGTAGAATTTAAGCCCGCCACTCATTTATTATTTATTATAGAGAAATAAAATGTGTTTTCTTGTCTCAAACTTAACTCAGTTTGTTGAATACTATATCCTTATAATATATATATACCCCGTATATATACACCCTGTATATTGTTACATGATCGGCTAGGGATGACCATGAGGAATCCAACGATACCAGGTTTTATGATGTTATCTCAAATGACTGCGGAGATATCACCATTTATATAATCCATAATCTCAACGAGTAGGAGAAACTTTTTCTGGCGGGTCAATCCAATTCTCTCTCCCACTCATTGAGCTTATGAATAAAATAAATGGCGATATCTCCGTAGTCATCGGAGATAACGCCATAAAACCTGGTATCGTTGGATTCCTCATCATCATCCCTAACCGATCATGTAACAATATACAGGGTGTCCCATTCAAGAATCGAAAGTTGATGTAATTTCCGGAAAAATTGGAAGTTGTTTTTTTCTTTCAGATGTGTCGAGAAATGCTGCTCAGTGAGCATATTCAATGTTTCAATTTTCAGATATATAGCTAAAGAAACAAAGGAAAAAACGGGGGTGTATCCAGAGTCTGTGTCTGTATATATATGAAAGCAATTTATTCAGGCCTAAACGGAGGTGGGCTGGTTGCGACGGTGTTATGTGACTTCTCCAATGCATTTGATCGCGTGGATCATAGAATACTGCTGATTAAACTTCATCATTATGGATTCAGGGGTGTTGCCTTCAAATGAGTCGAATCTTTTCGAATGCTCAGTTCATTCAGACATCTGGTCTGGAGTTCCACAAGGCTCAGTGCTGGAGTCCTATTTCGTTCTTACTGTAGCTAAATGACTTGTTTACCTATCACAGGAAAATTCACATTATTGGCTGACGATACCATCCTTATATATGGCATGGCAAAAATGTGGATAGCTCAAAAACAATCATAGAAGAGACAATTGTTTGGTGTAAGACGAACTATCTCTACTCCGATTAAAATAAAACCTAACATCCTAACCTCCAAGTTCATATTGAATTATATCTGTCTGAACACACATTATGTGGAAAATAAATCATCTATTGAGTTTCTGAGCATACATATTGACAGTAAACTTAAATTTAAAGACCATATTCACTGCCCGAGAATATATACAGGACAGACGAACCGACAAGTATCAAACATGTCCTACGACCACAAACTAGCAGTAGGTACGTAATTCGGAGATGACCTCGATTCCATTCAAATATCACCACGAAACCGAACACAAAATTGACTTCATCAACACGAAGACTATTGAAAAATCAAATGTTAGACAAACACTCACAATGAAGGTTCAATTTCCATGGAATGTTCGTGTCGATGGCCAAAGATTCTCCAAAGATAAACTTCCGTATTTATCTTTTCATCTCACTGTGCTGCACAGAAAAGGCGGCTGAAAAGTTTCATCATTATAAGGTTCTCCGGAAGTTTTATTGATGTTGCATATAATATTGCCTGGAAATGAAAGTTTTATTCCTCGTTCTTTCGAATTTCATATTCATGGAATTCACAAATCCTTGAGAACGATAATTATGCGATTCATCGAAGTTTTGAAGGAATATGATCGTTTTGTTCGGAGCACATATTGAAGGTTTACTTCATAATAATGAAATGGTTTTGGTTTTTCATGTACTCATAATCGTGGTCTATCAGGAATGATGCATGTCCAATTCACTAGTGAACTTCTGATGGGGTGGTTTTATGGAAAAAAAATGGAGGAATGAATTTAGTTTTCTCATGGACATGTTTGTGAGAGAAAGACTTGCACGAAATTGATGAATAATGTCTACATGACAACATATGCATGATGATCATGAGATTTTGTCAATGGATTCCACACCCAATAAATATTGAAGAACTATAAATATTATATTATCAGGTATTTATATTGAACACAATAATAGTAGGTAATCAATCGTATTTCTTTGAACAATTAAACAAAATTTCAAATAATGGTATAACCACGGGAAATATAACAGTGAGAAATGAAAAGAAAAAAAATGAATAAAAATATCTGCCGAGATCAGTATTTGAACCCGGACGTTTCTAACCATTGCCGGCGCCACTGATCACTCGGCCATGAAAGCTCACTTAGATACGTCGAAAATAAAAACATATATGTTGCATTTGTCAAATGAAAAATATAATTCTTTCGATTGTATTTTTTTCTTGTCCAAGACATCTGTGGTGGAGTCGCTGGTTATTCTTCTATATCACGGCTATAAGACAATTTTATTCGATTATCGATAATTGACTGAATTCTTCAAAAATTCGATGCCTACCATAGATTGAAGAAAACAGGAGATGGAACATAAATATACAAATCAATGTGCGCTGAGCCTGCCAAATATTCAGAGTTGAAGCCTAGGAGTGGGGAGCGGTACAGAGTAGTATTCAGGAAAAATATCAGTTATGTTGCCCAGAGTCGTATTTGCATTGAAATGAAGGTGGTTTTCACAAATTTCATATACTTTGAATAGTTCATATAACCATAACCAGGAACATACACTTTCACAATGAGTCAAAGTCAAATAAAACTCACCTTAGGTTGCAAATTCATTTTCGAATCTACTGATTCATTGGTACATCACAGTTTTTCTAGCCATTGAATAATTATATGTTATAATCCTATAGTATGCTACTGCCAGCAAATTCAAAAATATTACGAATGAAAGTAAAGAATATACACAAAATTGGATTATATAGTTCAGGAAATGAAGCATTTTGGATCGCAATTTTTTCGTCTACACTGGATTTACCTGAAATTTTCACAGAAGGTAGGAAATAGCTCAAGGATCATTTTCTATATCATGACGCTGTACGCTAGAGCCTTGGGGGTGGTTGCCACCCCATCACGGGGGTGGAAATTTTTTATTACATTTCAACTGTAGGAATCGACGGAAGAAGTAATTCTAAGAAAAAAATGTTCCATACGTTTTTTTCGTAAAAGTAATATTTTTTGAGTTATTCGAAGTTGAAAGTAACAGTTTTCTGGCGAAAAAAACGACTTTTTTGAAAAAACAAAAAAAAGGTTTCTTTTCAATTTTCCTACGACACATATGAACTGAGATACAGCAAATTAATGCTTAGCTTTTTTCGTCAAATGTATAAATTGAAAGATTTAAAGCGAAATAACGAGGAAAATTTGCATTTTTCGAAGAAAGCTCATAGGATCTTTCTCAAAGTATTCAATTGAAGCTTTCAAACAAATGAAAAAATATCTTTCTAGCATGAAAATTGACCGACTTATGATCAAAATAAGATCGGTACCCGCTTTTTTCTACGAAAAAAACCGGTGAAAACAACCTCCAAGGTACCCCCTAACTAAGATTGATCGCCACCCTTTTGTGATTCCCTTTTTATATGTACTATTAATACACTCACGAAGTTTAAACAATTTAAAATGTCTAATTATAGGAAAAAAAGAGTTTGAAGAGAAAACGATTTTTTTCAATTTCGTGTTTTTAATCCTTTTCTTATAAATATCTCCCAAAATACTGAAGATACGAAAAAAATGATACAGTGCTAAATTGTAGCTTCTTCAATGACAAAAATTTTTTGTGTGTAGATTTTTTGTGTAGTGAATATTCGGCAAGATATAGCCGTTTAACACCTATATTTACGACCAGACATCACCTCAGTCAAGCGCTTTAAACTCTCCCCATTTAAAAATTAAGGGATCTCAAGTAATTTGATTCACATAGTCTTATAGCTCTTGGAAAGTTCTACAAAATCGTTTCAGGAAAAAATTTTCTAACACCTAAAATGAAGGAGCTATGCCTAAAAACGATAATTTTTTATTTTGAAAATTTGAATTACCCGCTTCGGAGCGTAGTAATCTACATAACCGGTATATTCGGCCGTTATACGTTATATGTTCCACTTTTTCCATTCATAGTGGAAGACAGAGAAGAAGAAAAATCTGCTCGCGTGTGTGCGTGTATATTTCGTTGTTTTCTCACCAGTGTATTCTAAAGTTCGAAGACATTGTAAAGAGTTCAATGTTTTCAAGGGTAGTTTATAACAACGGGAGATTGAAAGATTATGAAATTATATCCTGAAGCACGAAACAATCATTATTCAACTATTGTTACCCATATTTTAATGTTATTTTATAATTTTTGACAATAAGGGGTAGTTTTCACCCCTAAAAAACAAGAAGCGTACAACGGCACAATATAGAAAAAGAACTAGAGGGTGTAATAAGCCTAATCCCAAATCGGTGCTGGACGAAAATATTGCGAGGTTTTGCCATTTTTTTAGCTTCATTTTCTGAACTAATATAGTTTATTTTATAATTTATGGTGACACTTGAAACTCCAAAGCTATTGACCTTTCAATAAGACAAGTTTATTAAACTTTTAGATTTATCGAAAAAATCTTATTGTGATGGTGTACCTACTCTAGTATTTATATATATTGAAGATATATAAGTTTCATCAAATTACTGAAATGGGAAGACGAAAACGTTTGTTCCCTGAAGTGTTCACGAAGTGATTTGAATAAATCACGACACAGCAACATATTCAATACTTGTATATTAAGGAATTTGACATTGCATGCAGGATTATTTTCATTCAAATAATTTTGCATTATCTTTTCTGCAGTTGTGCAAATGGTGATCACATCGTCAGAGGGATATACCAACGAGGCACATCTATCGCAATACTTGAGATGGCTTGTGGAAATCAAAACGCAATATTCGAACGATATGTAATTACCATCGCGATTTATCCCGACTTCAACTTCGACTGTGAAACAACTACGGTCCTGGTGTCCTGGCCACTCCCATCAAAACCAAACTCATAACAGACTTACTGGAATAGATTTCATATCCTTCGTATAATTCGAACTGAAGTAGTATCTGCATCGTTTCACAACACACCGTGACATTATTTACCGAAAAAGTTCACGAAACACATGACATTGACACTTAATAACAAACTTTGACAAGCGTGCACATCCTTCAAATTGGTACGTTGGTGGGGATATACGATTTGATTGGCGGACCTTAGGAGTGGGAATATCAGGGAAAATTGGTAGAGTGCGCAGTTGACCATGTTCCTGTTTTCTTTAATCTATGATGCCTACTGATTTTGACTTGACAAACGTCAAAATGTAAAGTTTGCACATCATGCTTGATTGAAAAATAATGAGTTTCTATTGGTTGAAAATCTGTATCGTTATAGATTTCATTATAAAACGAGTTATGAGCATATAAGTAAATTATAATAGAATAGAATGGAATAGAATAGGATAGGATAGGATAGGATAGGATAGGATAGGATGGAATGGAATGGAATGGAATAGGATAGGATAGGATAGGATAGGATAGGATAGGATAGGATAGGATAGGATAGGATAGGATAGGATAGGATAGGATAGGATAGGATAGGATAGGATAGGATAGGATAGGATAGGATAGGATAGGATAGGATAGGATAGGATAGGATAGGATAGGATAGGATAGGATAGGATAGGATAGGATAGAATAGAATAGAATAGAATAGAATAGAATAGAATAGAATAGAATAGAATAGAATAGAATAGAATAGAATAGAATAGAATAGAATAGAATAGAATAGAATAGAAGAGAATAGAATAGAATAGAATAGAATAGAATAGAATAGAATAGAATAGAATAGAATAGAATAGAATAGAATAGAATAGAATAGAATAGAATAGAATAGAATAGAATAGAATAGAATAGAATAGAATAGAATAGAATAGAATAGAATAGAATAGAATAGAATAGAATAGAATAGAATAGAATAGAATAGAATAGAATAGAATAGAATAGAATAGAATAGAATAGAATAGAATAGAATAGAATAGAATAGAATAGAATAGAATAGGTTATTGGCTACGTGATACATTTTTACAAATATTTGTAGCAAGTCAGAACACAAAAGTTATAAAATATATCGTCATATATACAAATATAACAATAAATATCACATTGTTTGTTAAACTAACGATCACAATAATAAAAATAATGAAACAATCAACATCAAGCAACTAATGTTAAAAATGAGAACAATCGTTACTCAATTGAAGTCACACGGATTATCTATGTTGTATAACATATATTCTTCTGTGGAATAAAAACAATGATTGAAAAAAATTACTTAATTTTTTGCTCAAAACAGTACAAACTGAGTTGTGATATGGTAATTTGTCATAGAATTTCAAATTCAATGAATTCTTCTGTGAGGTGCTTAGTCTGAATCTCTCAGCTCTTATCAGATTTCCTGATCTCGTTGAATATTCATGTTGTTGCGATTGTGGAATGTAGTTTGATCTATTTTTATGAATTTCAATCGATGTTTTATATATAAAGCTGAAGGAAGCGGCATAATTTTAAGTCGATTAAAAAGTGGGCGTCAATGATCTCTGAAGTTGACATTAGATATAAGACGAATAGCTTTTTTTTGCAAAACAAAATTTTTTTTTTGGAATGACAAGAATCCCCCTACAATACTATGCCATATACCATGTGAGTATGGAAGAGTCCGTAGTGAGAAGATTTAACAGCTCTGATACCTTCGAATTTTTTGATTCTACGAATCATAAATATTACACTAGATAATTTCTTGGCCAGTTTGTCAACGTAACATGACCAGTTCAATCTATCATCTTTATGGATCCCAAGTAGCTTAACACTTTTACCAGAGATTAAATTAGGGTTTGTGGACATCATAAGATTTTGATTTTCACTCTAGTACGGGGGTAGATGAAGGTTCTTACAAACCAAAGTATATAACTCCCTTAACGAGTTTTTTGACGAATCCTTCTGATAACTTCCATCTCCGAAGGAAACTAATAATATTACGGTATCATAAATTTGAGGTATATTGTCGTTTTCATCTTGATTATCACATATACTTATGTTATAACGGTATCATAAATTCAATGCCTATTATGATTTGCTTCTCGATTACCACATGTAATTCTGTTTGATATACATTTTTCTTTATTTCATTAGGAAATAACTTTCCCGCATCTATCTATCTACCTACATTCAGGAAAACTTCGATTAATATGCACCAGGACTTCACACTGTAGAAGTTTGTGAGCGACTGTAGTTTTTGGTGTCTTGTTTTCACTTTTTATGTGAATGTCCATCATTAATTGTGCTTGATAAACATTAGTTTTGATTTAAATCATATTCCAAAATTTCGAATTAATATCGCAGCACCAATTTGACCAAGACCAATAAGCACCACTTTGACAGTACTTTGGCATTGTTTGAAACTTTTTACCAGGGCGTATCAAGGTTGTCTCAACAATAAAAGCCATCAGGAGAAGCAGAAACAAATATGGACCATAGTAAGGAACAAAACAGGAAGGGGTAAGGAAAAAATATGTCACGAGCTATTAATCGATAACGAGCTTGTACTTGATAAAGAAAGCATTGCTAAATGTTTTGGTACATATTTTTCAACAATAGCTGAGAACACCATTTGTAAACATTTTGGTACATCTTTCAACAGTTATACAACAATGCATGGAATTTACTTCGCCCCCGTACATTCTAGTGATATTTCTGAAATCATCTTATCTTTAAAAAACACGAACACTGTTGGAATTGATTGTATATTCACCAAAATACTGAAGAATATCCGTTTATCAATTAGTGAACCTCTGGCTTTTTTGATAAATTGTTCAATCGAGGTGGGTGAATTTCCAGATAAACTAAAGATTGGTCTCACGTCACCGATTTTTAAAAATGGAGATCATACCATCATGGAGAATTATAGACGGTATTGTGCAAGGTGTTTGAGAAATGTTTCTATAACAAGATGAAAAATTTTCTGGACCAGTTCAACATATTCTCCAAGTTTCAGCATGGATTTTGGCCAGGTAGGTCAACAGAGAGTGCCTTGTATGCTTTTTTTGAATATGTATATGATGCCCTCGATAGGAAAAAGTACGTGGGTGCTCTTTTCTTCGACCTATCCAAGGCATTTGACACTATCAGTCACGAAATAATCTTGACTAAATTGAATTCCCTGGGGTTTAGGGGAAACTTCCTTTCCTGGTTGGAATCTTACTTGACTCTCAGGAAAATGTGCGTTGAATTTGACAACTATCAATCACAACCGTATGAGAATGACTATGGAGTTCCTCAAGGATCCATCTTGGGGCCACTCATATTTCTGCTTTTCATCAATGATATGCCGAAATATGTCAGTACAAATCAAATATGCAGACGACACAACATTAGCTGCAGATGCGGATGGTCCGGAGGAGCTCCAAGATAAACTCAACGAGCTGTCTTACGAATTTACAGATTGGTGCCGTAAAAACGGCTTATTGGTAAATCCCAGTAAGACTGTGTTGATGCAGTTTTACTCAAGTGCCACAAAAAAAATTGTAGATTTTCGAGTTAGAGTAATTGACCAGGTTGTGTATTCGTCAGACAGTACTAAATTTCTTGGCACTTACGTAAATGGCAATATGTCTTGGGAGTCGAGTGTGAACCACATTAGAAAAAGAGTAAACTGTGGATATTATGCTGTGAGACAACTCTCATCTACACTCAACACAGATCAGCTTTTGAATGTTTATTATGCCATAATTTATTCCCACATCTCTTACAATATTGCTGTATGGGGCTGCTCATCATATATGAATACCATTTTTGTTAGCCAAAAGAAAGTGATGCGCTTGATTTATAAATTGGACTATAGGGAATCATGTAGGCCACATTTCACCAGAAATAAAATCATGCCTGTTCCCTGCATATATATTTACAAGTCCATCTTGAACTTCAGAAAGTATTTGCATAACCATCTTCGTAACTCAGATTTTCATACATATCCGACAAGAAATGGTAATTTCATCAGGTTGAAAAAACACTCAACTACTTTATATGAGGAATGTCCCTCCTATGTGGGGGCAAAGCTGTTTAAACATCTTTCAGATTACATAAAAATGGAACACGTAGAAAAAAGTTTCAAACAAAGCCTGAAAGTGTTTCTGATTAACGGTTCTCTTTATAGTATTGATGAATACCTAAGTTCATGAGAGACTATTTCATCATCATTATGACATATATTTTTGATTCTAGTTTTAAGTGTGAAATGTTTATACTTATAATACACGTTGTCTTTTTTATATGTGTGTACATGTGTGTGTGTGTGTGTATATATATGCGTGTATATATATATATATATATATATATATATATATATATATATATATATATATATATATATATATATATATATATATATATATATATATATATATATATATATAGAGGAAGGGTAGTCGTTGCTGACTAGTTAAGAATAGAACCAGTGAATAGTGGGGTGTTTCAGCAAGTAAAGGAGTACTCTTTTAAGTTAGTGCAAGCTTTCGGAAAATTTTTTTTCCATCATCAGGGAAACTACAATAATATATAAAAAGTTGTAAAGTAATTCTAAAATATTAATAGCTAATGACTTACATCTTATTTGAGGATGGTTACATTGATGTTAGAGATGAAATGATGGTACATTGTTGACGATGAAACATGATACATAATTAAAACTTGATTAAAAATTCTTTCAGTTAAAATCTAGACGTTACTCTCACGTGAGCTTGTCAACAGCTTCAAATTTCAATTAGTATAACTGACAAGCTCACGTGAGAGTAACGTCTAGATTTTAACTGAAAGAATTTTTAATCAAGTTTTGATTATGTATCATGTTTTATCGTCAACAATGTACCATCATTTCATCTCTAACATCAATGTAACCATCCTCAAATAAGATGTAAGTCATTAGCTATTAATATTTTAGAATTACTTTACAACTTTTTATATATTATTGTAGTTTCCCTGATGATGGAAAAAAAAATTTCCGAAAGCTTGGACTAACTTTAAAGAGTACTCCTTTACTTGCTGAAACACCCCACTATTCACTGGTTCTATATATATATATATATATATATATATATATATATATATATATATATATATAGATGAAGCTCACGCAATGAGAGGTTTGTTTTGTTTCCGACTAAGGACCATTCTAGAAAAGATCAAAGTAGTCGCACAGTCGTGTATAACCTGAATTTTTCCAGCAGTAGTTGCAGAGTGGGAACTACTTCGCACCATTCTAGAACCGACTTCAGTCAGAACCAAATCGAAACCAATTTGTTGTTGTTGTTCAATGCACGCGAGCTATGTAGACATGAAGCTTTTTCCTTATTATGTCTTTTTAACGTGATGATTTTAATCTAGGCAGATAATTAATGAAATTGTTGATGGCTAGACTGCTTTCGCAGAGTTTTACAGCAATTAAATGCACTGTACCTTTTAACCGAATAAATTGATCGATATAAATCGGGCATTTGGCTCACTTCTCAGGTACTATCTCGGGTAAATATAGTTCCTGTGTTCGATTCTGATGTTTCCCGAGTTTACATATTTTCTGAAAATAATTTCAACATGTATTCCTCCTTCACCAGGTTCAATCGACCAAAATGCGTGCATTTCCATGATTTCGTGCCAACATGTTTTTCAAAGCCTACAACTTTACTATCATATCAAATATTCATTCATTCATTTTCTGAAGAGTTTTTTCGAAAAATCGGATTTTTCTGAATTTCATCTCGATTTTCACCCAAAAATTTGAAATTTAACGCCCTCTTTCCTATGGAATAAAATGAAACAAGAACATTTGTGACGATTTTGTCTCATCAGACTGAAGTCGGAGGGGAAGTTTGGCAACAACCTATGCCTCTACAAACCCAAGAGTGGCAAAAAAAACAGATACAGATCTCGATCTATCAAACTTCATGCATTAAACAATTTTGATATCTTGCAAATAACATTTCGAAATGTTTAGTTTCAGAATTTGCGTAAAACTCTTTCTTTTCCTAGGTTATAAAAGAGGAAAATACAAAATTCTGTAGAAGTACAATGAAGTGTTTTCAGTAATACTCTATGTTATGTTGATAGGCACGTGTATATCATTCGTAGACGAATTCTGAAGAAGTCAAGGAAATAATAAAAAAAAGGTTTCTCAAAACTCATTCACTCCACAAATATACTCAACTCTCTTAATGTTATGTATTGAAACATACTGTGAATAGATAAGTATAGTTATTGCTATGGTCAATGAAAATGAAGGAAAATTGTGTATTGTTTAACAAATAATTATTGTCAAAAGATTTCAATAAAGTTCCTCATTTCTACTGATTTCCTTCTGAAGTTATTCAGTTCACGTATATTAAGATACGACAAATAGTGGCGATGAGGAAAATAGGGTTTGATATTTCAAAATGGAAGAAAAAGTTGTGATAGTCAATAATTCGACATGTACCATCAATGGATTCAGGCCAGGTGATGACTGGGAAATATTTGCAGAACGGTTAGACCAGTATTTTCTGGCAAATGCAATAGGAAACAATAGGAAAGCAGCTGTATTATTAACATTGATTGACGAAGAAATATACAAGGTTCTTAGAAATTTGTGTGATCCGGTAGCTCCGAAAGATAAGGAATATGACGAAATTCTGCAATTACTTCAAAATCAGTATAAGAAGAGAGTAAGCATTTACAGACAGAGAGTACGATTCGATAATCTCAAACAGGGAGATGAAAGTGTTGGTGAATGGTACGTCAAGGTGAAGCAATTCGCGGCCGTTTGCGAGTTCGGAAATAATTTGGTGGAAAGAGTCAAAGACAAATTCGTTGTTGGGCTCAATTCTGGTCCTATATTAGATCGACTCTGCGAAGAAAACCCAAAACAAAGATCTATAGATGAATTGTTTGAAATTGCTTTGTCTAAAGAAGCAGCTCTAGAAGAAATCAAGCGACCGGTACAATTAAACAGCATTCAAAAAGTCGAGAAAACCTTCAGTAGAGAAATAGAAAAGGACAAGAGAGGGACTCACTCTACTAGAAGATCATCCAATGAAGTTTTTCATAAAGTTTGCTTTGCTTGTAATAAGAGTAATCATGATTTCCGCAATTGTAAATTCAGAAGTTTCACATGCAATTTATGTAAAAGAAAAGGTCACGTTCAGGCGGCTTGTAGGGTGACTAAAAACAATTTCGTTGCTCAGGATCAAAATCTTGCAATAGCTAATGATGATCAAAATGATTTCAGAGAAATGTTCAATATTAACGTTCTTTCAAGTTTCAGATCGGATCCTATATACATGGAAGTTAGTTTGAATGGAAAATCATTTAAAATGGAACTGGATACAGGTGCAGGTTTGTCGTGTATGCCATTCGAAATTTATGAAAAACACTTCTCTGATGCCATTTTAACCGAAACATCATTGAAACTCAAAACGTATGATGGAAAAATAATCACACCTGTGGGAAAATTAAGGTAAATGTATCTTTCCAGAATATCCACAAAGTTTGTGATTTTATTGTAGTATACCACGGATGTAGATTGCTTTTTGGTCGTGATTTATTAATGATATTCAATATTGATATAATGTCACTCCTGTCACCGATATTTGTGAATTCAATGAAAATCGAAACTAGATTGTCTGATCTTTTGAGAGAATTTGAGTTATTCGCAAATGAATTAGGGTTATACAAAGGGTTCAAAGTTCCTTTGGAATATGATAAATCTGTTAAGCCTGTTCTCTATAAATCAAGGCCCATTCCATATGCCTATCGAGATTCGGTAAAACGGGAACTGGAAAGTTTAGAGGCGGAGAGAGTGATCGAGAAGGTCGACAATTCTAAATGGGGTACACCACTAGTTGTGGCGTTGAAATCGAATGGGAAAGATATCAGATTGTGCGCAAATTATAAAATTACCGTTAACAAATATTTATCTGATGTGAATCATCCTTTACCCAGAATAGATTGTATCTTTGCAGCTCTACAGGGTGGTAAACAGTTCACTAAATTAGACTTCAAAAACGCATATAATCAATTAGAACTCGATGAGGAAGCTAGTATGTTATTAGCTTGGAGTACCGATCAGGGAATATACAGGGTTAACCGTTTACCGTTTGGTACAAAGCCAGCTTGTGCTATTTTTCAGCAAGCTGTAGAAAAGCTTCTTTTAGGTATACCGGGGGTAATAAATTACCTTGACGATATCGTGGTAACAGGTAAAACCACGGAAGAGCATTTTGATAATTTGAGACAAGTTTTCGAACGATTGAAATCATGTGGGTTACGTTTGAATAAAGATAAATGTTGTTTCTTTGAAAACGAAATAAAATATCTTGGCCATATTATTAATTCTCGAGGTTTATCGAAAGATACCGAGAAAGTAAGTGGTATTCTGCATTGTTCTGTACCCAAGACAGTGACACAAGTAAAATCTTTCTGTGGAATGGTTAATTATTATCCAAAATTCATTCCCAATTTATCTACCATATTGAAACCATTATATGATTTGTGTAAAAAAAGACAAAACGTTTACATGGTCGGTGGAATGTCAGAAAGCATTTGAACTTGCTAAAAGTGAATTTCTTTCAGAAAAGGTTATTGTTCACTATGATCCGAGCAAGCAGTTGAATTTGCATTGCGATGCTAGTAACCAAGGAATCGGGGCATGTCTGTCCCATGTTTTCGAAGATGGATCAGAAAAACCCATTTGTTTCATATCCAGGGTTCTCAATAAATTCGAGCAGAATTATTCGATTGTTCATAAAGAAGCTTTGGCTGTGTACTGGGCAGTGCAGAAACTGTATCAATATTTAGCCGGCAGGCATTTTGAAATAATTTCCGATCATAAGGCACTTCAAACGTTATTTGGTGAATCAAAAAGTTTACCCCACATGGCTTCCGGTCGAATTCAACGGTGGTCATTATTTTTGTCAAATTTTGATTATACTCTCTCTTATGTTAAAGGAATAAATAATGCAAGGGCAGATGCCTTGTCGCGATTGCCAGTAGTTGACGAAAATATGATTGTAATGTGTCAAGAATTTGATTACTTGAACTTTGTGGAAAATTCTAATATAATCGATACTAATATTGTCCGTTCTGAGACTAGAAAAGATAGAGTATTGGGAAGAGTTTTCAACTTCGTAAGATATGGATTTCCCGGTCAAGTCGATCACGATTTACAACCATATTTTCGAAGAAAAGATGAATTATATATTGAGAATAATATTTTAATGTGGGGATATAGGGTAGTAATTCCTTTCAAACTCAGATCCAATTTATTGAAAGAATTGCATGCAAATCACGAGGGAATTGTGAAAATGAAAACTACGGCTAGATCTTATTTTTGGTGGCCATCGTTAGATGAGGATATTGAGACAAAAATTAAAAAATGTGATATTTGCTTCAAATACCGCCCTGAACCAACCAAATGTATTCCAAGTCCTTGGAATAAGTGTAATCGAGTATATGAGCGTATTCATTGCGATTTTCTTGGACCATTCAATAACAAAATGATATTAATCATAGTAGATGCCTATTCAAAATGGGTTGAGGCTTTCGTTATGAGAAAATATGATGCTAACGAAACTATTCAAAAGTGTAGGGAATGTTTTTCTCGTTTTGGGTTACCAGACGTGATAGTAACAGATAACGGTTCTTCGTTTACATCAAAGGAATTTTCAAATTATCTCAGTTTGAATGGTATCAGACATATGACCTCACCTGTGTACCACCCATCTAGTAATGGACAAGCAGAAAATTCTGTTAAAAGTTTCAAACTTGCATTATCTAAAGCTTTGAAAGATCCAATTAATAGGAATGTAAGTTTCGAGACATTGATGCATAGATATTTACTAAGCTGTAGGAGTAGCGTGCATAGTGCCACTGGAGTTACACCTTCTAGCAGAATTTTGAAGTGTAAACCTAAGATGAGATTCGATTTGTTGAAAAATTATACCACCGGAATCAAACCCCTCGAGGTTGATGGAGAAAACAGTCATTTTTCTGTGGGGGAGCAGGTCTACTGCAGAGATTTTAGGAATCCTAATAAAAGAACTTGGACAAAATGTATAATAGGTGAAATTTTGGGAAATAATATGTATTTTTGTAAAGTGGAAGATGAGGAAATTATCTGGAAACGTCATTCTGATCAGATTTTGAGAAGAAACGATTCTGGTAATTTTTCCTATGATCAACCAACGACATCAGTTTCAGGTATGAATTTTTCAAATTGTGATAACAATTCTAGTATACCTGTTGGCAATGCGACAGGAAATGAAAGTCAAAGTTTTCCGAAAAATGATAATTCTCCACCTTTATCAAATAATGTTGAGAGACTAACAATTCAAGAAGATAATCATTATAATCTGAGACCTAGGTCACTTCTGAAGCCACCTGATCGTTTAGCTTTGTAGCGGGGATATTGTTATGTATTGAAACATACTGTGAATAGATAAGTATAGTTATTGCTATGGTTAATGAAAATGAAGAAAAATTGTGTATTGTTTAACAAATAATTATTGTCAAAAGATTTCAATAAAGTTCCTCATTTCTACTGATTTCCTTCTGAAGTTATTCAGTTCACGTATAATAAGATACGACACTTAATATCTTCACATTCCCCAGTCATATATTTTTGCAAACCCCTTCATGTAAAATATTGTACGAGATTATGAAAAGGTTTGAATCCTCTCGCTTAGGTTGTTTGAAAGCATTTCTATATTAAGTAAATATCAGCAGACAGCGGACTTTATGAAATGGTTCGGTTTTTCAAAAATTTGTGTAAACACAGACGAGTAAACTGAAGCTGTATAACGTAATCTCTTGCTATGTAAATCCTCATTTCGGTCCAAATACACAGTTGATATTGAAGTTTTTACGAGTCTGTGATGCCCTACAACACAGATTGAACTGGAAAGTTATATGAAATTTGATTGCGGATCAGTCTGGAGCCCGAGGCGAGAATCTCCGTCGAAATAGTTTCACGAATTTTCTACCCAGACAGCTAGACATGTTTGGGAAAACGGGAATCAAGTTTGACAGGCGAACAGTGATTAATCACTAATTCGGAACTTACGTAAAAAGCAAGAGTCCTTCTGTGCTGACATCTAAAAATATAATAATAAATTTGTAGCGGTTGTGCAAGGCTGAAACTGGAAGTTAAACTCATAACCTCTGAGAAACAGTGGAAATTTCAGAGGTTTTTAATGGGATGTCGTGAATGAATACATTTTTTGCGCTTACATAGCAAACGATGGGTGAACCCTACGAGATACATTGAAATAATGTATTTACAGTATTGTACACCTTAAAAGGGTCTGAAAAAACTCCGCAATATTGTATGTCTACCCCTTAGGGATAACCCACTATCACCAATTTTTATCCGTGCATAGCCAGGGCAGGGCGAGTCGCTAGTTTGAAATATCATAACAAGTTGAGGCTATAACTGCATGATTTATCACGGTAGAGAAATATTTGATTAGACGAGATTTGTATACTTGTTCATTCACAATCATTCGAATTGATTTTATAAAATAACCAAGAAATATATCAAAGTGAATTTCTTTGATGCCCCCCCCCCTTTTATTTTGTGAACGGGTCAACTCTAAAAATTGAAACTTGGGATAATGGAACCGACGCATGAATACTATATTTTGGAGTGAAATTGACGAATGAAAAGTTCAAGATGGCGAATCGGCGCCAATAACCTGAAAAGAAACACATCAATATCGATATTTCTAGTAATATTCGTTTTTCTCTGTCATATTGCGATCCCAACAACCCGATAAGGTTTGGTAGGTTATTTTTTGTTCATGAAAAAAGACAAAAATGTTATTACAACGAGCATCATTGTTAAGTTCGAATATTCTCATTTAGTTCTTTCATTTTATAAGTAGTTTTTTATTTCCCATCGGATGCTGGTCCTGTCACCAGCTGCACCTCAGCCTCTTGGGCTTTTTGTGCATTCCAATTAGTTTCACAGCACCCACTCCGTAATTCTAGTCCCCTGTACCAATCTGTACAGGTTCTTCACCGGATGACTGTTGTATTCTTCGGGAGTTAGCCTGAGCTTCCCGAATATTGCCTGTCTCTTGCGGTCTAGTGCTTCGCATTCTGACAGTATGTGTTTGGCTGTTTCTGTTCCTTTGCCACATTGTCTGCAGGAAAGTTCTCCGTTGTACAGCCCCATTTTGTTCAGGTGTTTCCTCATTGGGCTGTGACCAGTGAGAAGGCCCGTTATTGTTCGAACTTGATTCCTGCTCAGCTTGAGTAGTTCTTCAGTTTTGTGTTTTGACGGTTCTTTAATGTATGTTTTCCCGTGGTGCATGAGAGGGGCATCTTTCCACCTCTCCTTATGTTTTCGTTTGATCCAGTCCCGAATGCATCCTCGAATGTCGCATTTAGTGATCCCGAGTGCGGGTTCTGGACCAATATATGGAGTTGATTAACCCTCGATGCCACAGTGTCCTGGAACCCATAACAAAGTTGTTTTGTTATGTTCTGAAAGGACCCTGAGCTCTTCTCGGCATTCCCATACCAGTCTTGATGTCACTTTCGGGTTCATAAGAGCCTTCAGTGATGCCTGGCTATCTGAGCATATTTTGATCCGTGCATTACGCATTTCCCTCATATTGATTTCTCTTGCGCATTGCAAGATAGCGTACATCTCTGCTTGGAATACGGAGGTGTTTGTTCCTAGTGAGACACTCATTTGAGAGTTTCTCCCCTCACTGTATATTCCAGCACCAGTTCCTTCCCTGGTTTTGGATCCGTCCGTATACCAGATCCTCTCTCCGGGTTTGCCCCTGATGTTGTCATCTGACCATTCCCTTCGATCTTGTATGATAACCTCGAAGTTGATGTTGAAGGAGTATCTAGGAGTCATGTGGTCCGTTGGTTCCATTTCAAGAATGTTTCCGCCCACTATCTCCTTTATCTTGTTGTGATCCGATCTCTTGCTCGATTTTTGTTGCCTTAGAAGTCCCATTCTTGTCTCTCCCATAATTGTCAAGTCAATCGGTGGGAGGTCCAACAGTGCTTCCATGGCTAGTGTTGGTGTTGTTTTCATAGCTCCCGTTATGCTAAGGCATGCAAGTCTTTGTATCTTGCTCAACTCAACCGCGGCTATTTTTTGTGTTGTCTTTGTCCGCCATACCAAAGATGCATATGTGATCATGGGTTTCACTACAATGTTGTATATCCAATACATCATTTTGGGATTTAGCCCCCATGTTTTTCCGTGTGTCCGTCTGGCTATCATTAGCGTCGCCTCGGCTTTTTTCTTTACTTTTGCCAGCTGTTGGTTCCAGGTGAGCTTCGAGTCTAGAATCACCCCGGGATATTTGGCTTCCCCCGACAGCTGTATGTGGGTACCTTGGAGGGTTAGAGGTCCTAAGCTCTCTAACTTCCGTCTTCGGGTAAACGCTACAATGGTTGATTTGGAGGGGCTAATGGGTAGTCCCTCCTCATCTATCCATGTACTGACCAGGTTTAGGGCCATTTGCATTCTTTCCCTAACCGTGTTGTTGAATTTGCCTTGGACCGTAATGACTATATCATCTGCGTACCCAAGTGTTTTGTG
Source organism: Zygogramma bicolorata (assembly GCA_032362365.1). Lineage (NCBI taxonomy): Eukaryota > Metazoa > Arthropoda > Insecta > Coleoptera > Chrysomelidae > Zygogramma > Zygogramma bicolorata. Next base: position 2,207,635 of record JAVJAQ010000387.1, on the reverse strand, counting down.
TTCATTCCTCTCGAGTGTGATTAACAGGTCTTCCACCACCAGGTTCCACAGCAGTGGTGACAGGACTCCCCCTTGCGGACAGCCCCTGGTGACCTTGGCCGCCAGTGTTTCTCCCACTAAAGAGGAGTGGATAATTCTTTCCCTCAGCATGCAGTTTATCCACTTGCAGCAGGTCTCATCGATGCCTTTTCGTCTCGACGCCCTTGAGATTGAGTTTAGAGATGTGTTGTTGAATGCTCCCTCGATGTCAAGGAATGCACTCAGCAAGACCTTTTTGTTTCTCAGTGCAGTTTCCACCTTCTCTACGAGTTGGTGTAGTGCTGTCTCTGTAGATTTGCCTGTTGTATAGGCGTGTAGGTCCTTGTGTAGAGGTTGGTTTACCATTACCGTATCCCTAATGTGCCTGTCCATCAGTTTTTCTTGGGTCTTAAGTATAAGTGACATAAGACGTATTGGCCTCAGTGCCTTCGCTCCTTCCTGTGCCGTTCTTCCAGGTTTAGGGATGAAGACAACTGTGATTGCTCTCCATGCTTTTGGTATGTTTCCCAGCGCAAGACTGGCCCTTAGTACCGTGCATAGTTTGTGTGCTAGCAGGTTTATACCTTCTTGTAGCATGACAGGATAAATGTCATCCGTCCCTGGCGATTTATACGGTTGAAATGAGTTGATTGTCCATTTCGTTTTTTCTACATCTATCACTTTCTTTGAGACTTGCCATTCTTCCCTGGAGGCCCACAAGGGAGGTTCCAGTTCTGATTGTCTCCAGGCCTCAGTTGATAGATTTGTATACATTGATCCTGGAAAGTGTGCCCTGTACAGTTCTTCCAGGGTGTCTTTTCCATTCTGCGTATAGGCCCCTGATTCTGTCCTAATGGTTCGAATCGTTTGTTGGGGTTCTTTGGAGAGAATCTTGCAGAGTCTTGCTCCTTCGTGAGTGCCTTCCACTTCCTCGCAGTGTTTCCTCCACGATTCTCTTTTGGCTAGCCTCAATGCTTTGTACTCGGTGAGAGAGTTCTTGTATTTCCTCCACTCGCCTGAGAGTTTTGCTTTGTTGAAGAGTTTTCTGACCAGTTTCCTTTTCTTAGCGAGTTCGTTGTTCCACCAGGGCACGTTCCTGGTGCTAACCTTGCTAATATGTGGACAGTTGTCGTTGAATGCTGAGATGATTGCGATATAAGTAGATGGTACCACATGAACTATCACCAAAATGGTCAATTGAACAAAATTCAACAGGGGAATTGTATTTGAATATGCTGGCAACTACTGTTGATCCTCTGATCACCGAAATCGTCGAAGTGAATCCTAATGAATTCGATATGGATATTATTATCCCAGCAAGATGGAGCACCACCACAAAACTCCAGACAAGTAAGAAACAATTTGGAATGGGGCTATTTGAAGCAAAAGGTGTACGAAACTTAAGCTACTTTAATATTGAATGATAAAAATATATGAAAAATGAATATTTGTAAAAATATCGACGTTGCTGCGAAAATATTCGACATGAAATATCGGATAGGCTGTGTTTGCCACGCAAAAAACTCTGTTTTCCGAATTACACACGCCAAACTTGGAAAATGGGAATATCTAGGGAATATAGAATCAAATTCGAAATTTGTTACTTTTACCTACTAGGCAGAATTTTTTAATTTGTGCTGGCAACAGTGGAAGTGAAGAGTGGCCAGGGTAGCGATGATTCATTCGTAAATTTTCGACGTTTGAATAAATGAAAGTATATTGTTTGCTGTGAGGATCGCTGAGTCGAGATGCAAGCCAAGACTTGGCACTTCCTAAGAGGTGAGCATACATTTTTTTCCGAAAATCGTTTAAAATTCGACATAAATTAATCAATTTCAAAGATATGGCAAATAATGTCATTTACAAATAAATGGTGCTTAGAAATTCGTAGAAAAATTACTTGGGTTATTATGGAAACTGTTTTCAATCATTTATGTAGAACACTACCAACAACTGTGAGGGAATATTTCCCTCGTATATAAAATGTCCCATAAGAGCAATGCAATTATCGAAAACTTACAGCGGTAATTGCATTGCATCTAGTCACCATAACAACACATTTGAAACCGTATCGCTAGACGTCAGTAAACAACATAAATAAATGTCAGATAGACTTCAAAAATAAAAAAACATTTCGCGTTTAGGTGAGTACTCCATACAATATATAGAGGAAAGTATAAATGATCAAAAAATAACTTTTCCTTAGGAATTCCTTTATTCGTGAAATATTCCAATTTTGCATTCAAGCGTGATATCTCATACAAATTTTATTCGGTTATTTTCATATTTCGTAAAAGACTTTCGCCAAAATATGAAAATAAACTTGCAATTTTTAGATATCACGCTTTCTTGCAAAATTATCGGTAATTTTTATGCACTCGTGCAATTATAACCGAAAATAATCCTTTCAGGTATTATGCAGAATGTTGAATATTCTCTCATGCTAGAGTCACTATCAAGAAAATACAGACATATCCCTATCAATAACGGAATCTGACCAATCAATCCCTCTTACGAGCGGACGGGCCAATTTACATCTGTATTTTCTTGATGATGACTCCAGCATGAGAATCGAAACGTCGAATATTCAATATTCCGCACACGGATTGATACCCGAAAGGACTTTTTTCTATAAAAGTCTACTGTCTGCTGTGAAGATCGCTATGTCGAGGCGCAACACAGAGTCCTGAAATGTCACTCTTCCTAAGAAGTAAGCATACTATTTTTTCGATTTTTTTTTTATGTAAATGTACTTGGTTAACTAAGAAAACTGTTTTCAATCATTTATGTAGAACATTAAACAAGCACCGGGAGATAATTTTTTCCTTGAAGTAAAAAAACTTGACTTTTCAGTTTAATTGCGATTTGCAGAGCACGTATTCAACTCGAAATATTGATATCAAATTGACATTTGCAGTTCAATTCTAAGATAAAATACAGCAAATTGAACAAAAAATGACACTGATGAGTCAAAAGCACACAATTCTAGTGAACTTTTATTAGCGATCTTTCGCAACCTGACGTTGTACACTTTTTACGTTTGGAGAGAATGAATATTTGCAAGATTAATTTCAATGAATTTTATGTTCCACCTAGGCATTGCAAATAAACGAGCTACATCAAACTCCCAACAAATTCCTTTACCGTCATTCTTCGTAGCTGTCAGCTGAATCACCGAAAGCCGAATATGTTGGCTGCGATTGGCTGTTGAGGGCTTAGCTGACAAATAGAAGATCGAATAACCGATACTTGAAAGGAAATAGGTATTTGTTACAATAAACTTCTCCCATCTCCATAAATCTCTCGATAATACGTTCAAGAATGTGAAAGATGAATCCATCAATCAATTTATTATCATACAGTCAGAGTGACGGCTGTAGGTTGAACCTATGGACCAAATACATGAACGAGATTATGTATGTACGTAATACTACCACAGATCTAAACGAATTCACCCTTAGCTCAGGCTGGTTTTGCCCGCATCATAAAAGTTCTACGTCACTTCCGGTAACGGTTTTGAGTGTTTTTCTGAGTGAATGAATACGTAGGTCTTCCATACCTAAAATTGTAGGATTTGATGTGTACAGTAAGATTATCTTAGGGTGACGGGCTAAATCAATTCGCAACCCTGTGCCACCCTTGATCAAAGTTTTTTTATATTGTCATCCTATGTTATCGAATACACGGATGACAGTATGCTCAAAGTACAGCTGATACTTCATATTTAATCATAGGATGCCTTGATTCTCATACCTGCATATACCAAGCAACAACCTTTAAAGTTATTATCATAGATTGTAACATTTTCTGATATTTTTAAACATTTTACATTTTGTTTTATTTAATTGATTGTCAATATAACAGATGCTTGTATTTTAATTTGAAAGGGTGATATTTAAAGAGTGAGAGAAACAAACTCATACCAAACTGCTTTGGATAATACTGATACCAGGGGAATCTTTCATATTGGCAAATGTCCTGACCGGGAATCAGACATAAATTGTGTGAATTACACCAAATTAGGTGATATTAGAGGTGGAAATATGTGTAAAGACTTTTCTGGTTTTCATGTTTTTACACAAGATGCGATTTCACGGCAAGTTTTTCATAAAAACTCAGAATAAAGACCATTCTGAAGAATAATGAAAAATATCAAGTGATGTTTGCCTAACTCAATACCTCTGGTGATATTGGAAATGAAGAAACAATAGCAACACTCCAACAAATAACGTGTCAAATGCACGGCATCCAATAATGTGTAGATATTAAATTTAGCAACAGTACTCTTGAAACTTTTCCTGGAGATCAACTACCCTAACACCAAACTGATATTTTTGCACTCGACGCGCGTTTCGCTAACAAGAATGCGGTTGAATTTATGATGAGGATGATGTATTAATAATACCAAATAAGTTCTACGAAAGTCCAACTCCGAATCAACTGAACAATGTTTTAGTTGACGACACTGAAACTGAATGCTCAGAAAATTATAATGTTTTTCTGCTGTTCTCTGCTGTTTTATATTTAATCTCACATTAGTAAGTTCAATTTTAACATGTTTGAGTGCTATATGTAACAATAAACACTGTTTTTCAGATGTCTTGAAGAAGAATTCAAAAAAGAGTTTTATTATATCAGGCCAAACTCAATTTATGACTGCAACCCCAAGGTTAATTTTGATTACATGAGGATTTTCCAAATTTAGACGGTTTATATATATAAATACATATATATATATATATATATATATATATATATATATATATATATATAGATATATATATATATATAGATATATATATATATATATATATATGCAACAAAGTGCGAGATTCACGAGGAACGTCTGATAACCGAAGTTTTCCGCCATTACACTCGTGTGATGTTGTCACTTTTGTTGACAACAAGCCCAGCGAATGCTTTCGGAATTTTCATCCGAAAGCCTCCGTGCAGAAGGTTACATTTGGAACCACAAATCTGCAATCCAATGCATGTCACCAAAGGCTGATAATTACCAGCAGACGTCATGGTATGGTCTATCTGTGGACTGCAGTTTCGTCCTTTGGGACTCATCAGCACAGCGATTGACCGCATTCGAACAACGACTAATGCTCGAATGCACCATGACGAATACTGGGAACGCCACCTGGCTCATCCCTCCACGATCTTACGATGAGTGTGAACTCAGCGCCATCTCGTGGTGGATTGACAAAGCATTGGATCTGGTGGAAGTGGCCGGCGTAGGCCTAATCTGCAACAAAGTGCGAGATTCACGAGGAACGTCTGATAACCGAAGTTTTCCGCCATTACACTCGTGTGATGTTGTCACTTTTGTTGACAACAAGCCCAGCGAATGCTTTCGGAATTTTCATCCGAAAGCCTCCGTGCAGAAGGTTCCATTTGGAACCACAAATCTGCAATCCAATGCATGTCACCAAAGGCTGATAATTACCAGCAGACGTCATGGTATGGTCTATCTGTGGACTGCAGTTTCGTCCTTTGGGACTCATCAGCACAGCGATTGACCGCATTCGAACAACGACTGATGCTCGAATGCACCATGACGAATACTGGGAACGCCACCTGGCTCATCCCTCCACGATCTTACGATGAGTGTGAACTCAGCGCCATCTCGTGGTGGATTGACAAAGCATTGGATCTGGTGGAAGTGGCCAGCGTAGGCCTAATCTGCAACAAAGTGCGAGATTCACGAGGAACGTCTGATAACCGAAGTTTTCCGCCATTACACTCGTGTGATGTTGTCACTTTTGTTGACAACAAGCCCAGCGAATGCTTTCGGAATTTTCATCCGAAAGCCTCCGTGCAGAAGGTTCCATTTGGAACCACAAATCTGCAATCCAATGCATGTCACCAAAGGCTGATAATTACCAGCAGACGTCATGGTATGGTCTATCTGTGGACTGCAGTTTCGTCCTTTGGGACTCATCAGCACAGCGATTGACCGCATTCGAACAACGACTAATGCTCGAATGCACCATGACGAATACTGGGAATGTCATCGTACCAGCAAATATTGGGCATATTTCACGAAAAATTAGGAATTTGGAAAAATAAAAATATTTACTTAGAATAATTTCGAAGTTTTTACTCCCGCCAACTTTCGCGCCCGAGGGTCGTGAAGTGGCGAGAGCCAATCGCAGCGCGAAGACAGCACGCACACGCCGGGGCGTGGCTTAGTAGAAAACGCGAGGCGAGGATAAAGGTACGTGTTTTTGAGCATTCGCTAGCATTCGCCAGCGTCAGTAGCATCGAGCTTTAGCGTTCAGCATTGAGCATTCAGTATTGAAGCTTCTACAAGAAATCCGAATTAAGGAATTATTAGCCCAGCTGTTTAAGCGAATAAAAAATTGAGATTTTCCAAATATTGCGATAGGAATAGGAGATTCCATAGCGCCAAAGCCAATATATTGCTGTACGATTGCGGTACGCCGGAATCAATTCAACGAGAGACTTTCTTCATCAGGAGAAAAATACTATTGTGCAATTGCAGGCGCAATTGCCTTACTTTATGAATTCGATTTGTCTGCATCGTGACGATTGCATCTTCAACTAGAGTGAGCAGCCTTTTACAAGGCTTATTTGCGAACTCGCCGTTCCTGGTGCCCAGAGCACACTGCTGCCTACGACTACGATCTCCCTGCCCGGTGGAGTAGGATCAAGAAGAAGCCCTTGCTCTCACGGTCTCCAGGAATTTTGGGACAGCACGGTACTTGAGTCCGAGTATCGGCCGTGAGAGACGTCGGAAGCTCCGAGCCCTCCACCCGTATAAAATCGGGTTGCTCGCTTTGGAGACGCCAACCAGCTATTCGTACGGCTCATCTCCGTGGTGAGCCACTGCACTCGAAAGCTGCGGCTAAAAACGCCCAATCTGACGACGGCGAGGTCAGACACGTGGTCGCGTTGTAGGTCGAGGATCGCGAATCGAGAATTTGTGTGTCGATCAGTGCTAGGGATCGTAGTGACCCCTCTTGCTCCGTGCCACTAGGCCAACGTGGTGGGCAGAGGTGGAAGATTCGGTCAGAATAGTTCGTTACCTAGGGAATTCATTAAACTCGGTGGAAGGATACTGTCCAGGTCGCGACAATAACGTGGTGGTCTGCATAGTGTTGCAAGGTTTGGTTCACCTCGACAATAGTGAACTTTTTCACGTCGAGGAAGTAAGCACCTACCGATATACGTATCGGTAGCTCTGCTTTGGTTTGTCTAAGCGTTGTTTCCGAACCCAGAGCTAGCCGGAGAAATATTGAATTTAGATTGAATTTTTTTTGTGAAAAATATGGATCGTCCATCTGACGATCTGTTTTCACGCTTTCTAAATTTAAACAATACAACACGCTTGAGACAATATGGCGCCCAACGTGGGGCCCGAGAAAATAATATGAATTTTCTAGGAAACCCGCTGCTTAACAGCGAACTTGATATTGACGTAAAACTTAATAATTCTCCACAGCTAGTTTGTGTAGACTCGACAGGTGGAGAAATGTTAGAAGGGCCGACAGGGGAATCATTAGTTGTTTTGAGTGAGACTGTAAATACACCTGCCTCTCTGTCTGCGACGGTTACATTACCTAATAGGAGTGATCCTGTAAATGAGGAAATATTTGAGAATACGTTTGTTAATAGTTCACCTCTTTTGGTTTCGAGTGAACGTAGAGAAGTAAGAAATCAATGGCGCCCAGACTCTACTAATGAAAGTAAACAAGTTCATTTTCAAAATTCTCAAATGACTTCTAGTCCAGATTCTCAATTAAGCCAGCTGGCACAAATTTTAATAGAGGCATTGGGTAATAGACCTGGGCCGAGGGTTACCGAAAAACCAAAGTTGCCAACATTCTCGGGACTCGATGTAGAGAACCCGAGAATATTTGTCGAAAAAATGGAAAAATATTTTTCAGAAAATCACACTTTACTGGAAGATAAATTAAATATTCTCGTGAACCAGTTGAAAGGCGACGCGGCTAAGTGGGCTGCCGCCTATTCTCAATGCCAAGTGGCGTATGAATTATTTATTTCGCGAATGTATCAAAAGTTTGATAGTGTTGAAATTAAAGCGAAACTTATTTCAAAGCTTTATGGGGAGGAGCAAACTAGAGATGTAAATGTGGACGTGTTTATCCTGCACAAGGTGAGCTTAGCTAAACGCCTACTTCAGGTGACTTCAGACGCGGGATTGATTCATACTATTGTACAATTATTAGATCCAGAAATCCGTTGCTTTTGCAGGGGGAGGGACTACTTCTCTCTTGAGAAATTCATTCAAGATTGCGTTCTCATTGAAGAAGACATTAAATTAAGTAGAAAGACGTCTACTAAGACAGTACCGACGCCAGCAAGGCCCGGAAATTTTAATTCTCGAGAGACAGGTGGTCAATCGAATTTTAATAATAGGGGAAATAATAGTAATTATGAAAATAACCCACAACGTGGAAATTTTAACCGTAACTTCGGAGATAGGAACTTTGCGAACACGGGCAGGTCAAATGACCAAAGGCTGGCAGCGAACGGAGCGCAACGCGGTGGCCCATCTACGCTAAATCCAGGGGCACCGTACCGTCCGCCACCAGCTCGTAATGTGAACAATAATAATATTGTTGAGATACCTCTCGGGGACGCTCCAGTAGGTGGAGAACGCATTCCCGACGAGGGAAACTACTAGTGGGGCCTTCTCCGTCGTTTGAGAAGAATAACGCCCCAGATAATTTTGTAAATAGTAATTGTGACAAAGCCACCTGTGTAGATGTAAATACAGAATTTTATTTGTCATTGGGCGAGGAAGCTTTGCTTGGAAGCCGCTCCTTACCAAGACTGAATATAGAAATAGGAAAACAAACAGTGCATGCACTAATAGATACCGGCGCTTCCGCCAATTTTGTAAGGCCGGATGTTTTACCGACTTCGGACTTAACCAACCTTCCTAATCCAACAACGGTGTTTTTCGGATGTCAGGGTCAGACCCGAGACAGCCTCGGACACATAGTGGTGAAGGCCACCGTTGAGGATAGGGATTTTCAATTTAAAGCTACTGTCCTTAGTGATTTACACGAGCAAGTTATCCTTGGCATGCCGTGGCTTAGGGAGCAGGAAGCAAATATCGACTTGGCACGCAACTGTATATATTTCGGTAGGATACCCAGGCTCACGGTATTTTTGGACCAATCGCCCTCTTTGAAAAGAAAAAATGAGAAAACATGCCCAAGCCCTGAACCGACTTTTGTAGATGAACAATTTTGCGAAGAGACAAAAGATAAAGTTTTATCAGTAATTTTAAACTTTCCTGATGTATTTAAGGAATCGGTCCGCCAACCTCAGACTGATGCCATGGTACATCAAATCAAGGTAAAAGAGGAGCGGCCGTTCCGCCAATTCAGATATAGTAAAATGTCGGAAGATCGCAAAAGAATTGTACACGAAGAAATAAGTAAATTATTAGAGGCTGGGGTGATCACTCGGAGTACATCGCCTTATTGTTCCCCGGTAGTTCTTGTACCCAAAAAGACGGGTCAATTGAGATTTTGTGTAGATTACCGGGAAATAAATAAATTGATTATCTCCGAGGCACCCAATTTGCCACCTATTCAGGAAACGGTCAGAGAAATGGGCGACGCAAAGATATTCTCAACACTCGATTTAAGAAATGGCTTTTGGCAGGCCCCTCTCTCTATGGATAGTCGGAAGTACACGGCTTTTGGAGCACCTGACGGGTCCGTGTATGAATTCAAAGTTTTAAGCTTTGGATTGAAAAACGGTCCGGCAGTGTTTCAGAAGCTGATGTCCAGCGTTCTGGCCGGCTACGTAGATGTTTTTTGTAAAATATATTTAGACGACGTGATAGTATATTCACAAAATATCGACGAACATTGTCGACACTTGCAGTTAATATTAGAACGTTTACGAACGCATAAACTTTGGCTTTCACCACAAAAGTGCAAATTTGGCACAAACGAATTAGAGTACCTAGGTCGAGTAATTTCAGTAGACGGAAATCGCCCTCAAGAAAAACATGTATTAAATATTAAAGAGTTCGTGACACCAAAGACAGTGAAGCAAGTCCGTGCATTTCTGGGTACAGCCGGATGGCTTCGTGAATTTATACCCAGATTTGCCGAGATTACTGCTCCACTGTCCGACTTGATCGATTGTAAGAAAAAATTTAAATGGACCCCTGAGGCCGAAAGGGCATTTTACGAAATAAAGAAGGCGGTTTCTAGACCACTAGAACTTGCAAGACCAGATAGTAAATTACCTTACTTTCTCCAAACAGATGCTAGCTATGTCGGCCTGGGCGCTGTACTGTTCCAGCGACGGCCTGATGGTGAGCGAAGGGTAATAGCGTATAGTAGTGCGAAATTAAATGCAACAGAACGCAAATACCATATAAACGAGATCGAATGTTTGGCAGTAATTTGGGGAATTCGTAAATATCGTCACTTTTTGCAAGACGGGAAATTTACGTTAATGACGGACAGCAGGGCACTCACCTGGCTCGACCGGATGAGGGATGATCGGGCGAAGTTGACGAGGTGGTCACTCCTTCTCCAGGAATACGACTACGAGGTGGTGCACGTCCCGGGAAGACTTAATGAGCTCCCAGACTTTTTGTCTCGGAATCCCCAGGACGTGCCCACTTCTGTCGACATTTCTGGAGATGTGGAAAAAATGTTTTTTCCACACCTGGAGCAAGGCCCCCTCGAAGACGACGCCCATGAAGCCCTCACCGAAGCAGTCGAGCATCTGGTGGAGCTCTTAGCTGATTTTGACTGCGTACAATGTCATCCGGATCGTGAAGTACTCACTCAAGTACAAACGTTCTACGATGGCATTGTACAGGCTCAGCGTGAGAGCGACAGTGTCCGGCGTTTTATTCAGAGGATTGAAAGGGCTAGGACCGCGGTGGAACCTAACGACTACGAGGCTAGGATAGTCCAAGATTTTCTTTTGGAAGACGGAATCCTTTATTATTGTGGGCCCCAGCAGGAACAAAAGAGATTACTCGTTCCACGCAGAAGCTGGCAACCTATAATAGAGCGGTTCCATAACCAAACGGGACATCCTGGAGTCGACGAGACCGTGACACAGATACAGAGGAATTTCTATTGGTCGAATATGAGGAGGCAGGTTGCCGAATTTGTTGGGTCGTGCCTAACGTGCGCTACGACGAAGGCCGCAAAACGACAAGCACCAGCAAATTTGCGCCCGAACGAACCTCATCGACCATGGGAGATGATCTCTGTGGACGTGCTCGGGCCGTATCCCGCGAGTCCTAAAGGAAATAGACACATGATTGTTGTGACAGACTGTTTCAGCAAATGGGTGGAGGCGCGTGGCGTACCTAACGTGCAAGCTGGAACAGTCGTAGAGTTCGTAAATGAAGTCTGTTGTCGTTGGGGGTACCCGGGTAGCGTCATTTCAGATAGTGCGGCCATCTTCGGTGGGAATGTATGGACTAGGTTCTGTGAGCAGAACCATATTGAAATTAGATTAAGCCCGACGCATCACCAACAGGCTAACCCTGTAGAGAGAAGGGTGCAAGAGATCAAGAAAATGTTGAGGGCGGCGTTACTAAACCGTCAAGAAAATCAATGGGAGTCTTGCGTACCTGATATCTTATTTAATTTACGAACCCGAGTCAATGCTGCCACAAATATGTCCCCAAGTCAATTATTACTAGGTTACGAAATTCCGCGTCCCGGCGAGCTGGGAATGCCGTCGCAACGGCGTAGGAGAGGAAATTTAAATCCGGATAGAGAGGAACGCATTCAACAAGCGAATATTGCCTCTGAAAACTATCGGAGGAAACATTATCCAAATCGAAATGTTGTTCATGTTGCGTTTCAGCCCGGAGATTGGGTGTTGTGCAAAAACGCAGAACAGATACGTCGTAATTTCGGACCTACTTGGTCGGAGCCGTCGCGTGTTGTACAACGTCTTGGAGAAACTACTTATCTGGTTAACAGGGGTGGGTTGGACCGTGTAATACATGTAGACCACTTACGACTTGCTCCTCCGCCGCGAGCTGGGCAGGATCACCTCGATCCTCGGCCTGCACCGCGGCCTTAGCCGTAGTTTTCGTTGCGCGCCTGCGGCTCATCCACGGGACGACTCGTGCGACGCGGTTGGGTCGAAGAAGCTGAGCGGGTCGGGCTCGTCGGTTCTGGCGGCGGCTTCTTCGATCAAGACCAGAGACACTGTTTGAAGTGCGCGTCGTAAATAAACATTAGATGTTCGTACCGAATAATCGAAAGACGATTTTTAAATTGTGTAAATATTAGCTTTAAGGAAACGTTGTCACTGAAGGCTCGTGCCTGGGGATATTTGTTAGATTGTAAGTTAGTATTAATAAAGGCACCTAGTGCCACGAAAAAAAAACAGCCCTTTTCAGGGTATGTCTGCAATTGACAATATATTCTTCTACCTATGAATGAAAGTCTAGTTTCGCTAGGGGGGGTGTCATCGTACCAGCAAATATTGGGCATATTTCACGAAAAATTAGGAATTTGGAAAAATAAAAATATTTACTTAGAATAATTTCGAAGTTTTTACTCCCGCCAACTTTCGCGCCCGAGGGTCGTGAAGTGGCGAGAGCCAATCGCAGCGCGAAGACAGCACGCACACGCCGGGGCGTGGCTTAGTAGAAAACGCGAGGCGAGGATAAAGGTACGTGTTTTTGAGCATTCGCTAGCATTCGCCAGCGTCAGTAGCATCGAGCTTTAGCGTTCAGCATTGAGCATTCAGTATTGAAGCTTCTACAAGAAATCCGAATTAAGGAATTATTAGCCCAGCTGTTTAAGCGAATAAAAAATTGAGATTTTCCAAATATTGCGATAGGAATAGGAGATTCCATAGCGCCAAAGCCAATATATTGCTGTACGATTGCGGTACGCCGGAATCAATTCAACGAGAGACTTTCTTCATCAGGAGAAAAATACTATTGTGCAATTGCAGGCGCAATTGCCTTACTTTATGAATTCGATTTGTCTGCATCGTGACGATTGCATCTTCAACTAGAGTGAGCAGCCTTTTACAAGGCTTATTTGCGAACTCGCCGTTCCTGGTGCCCAGAGCACACTGCTGCCTACGACTACGATCTCCCTGCCCGGTGGAGTAGGATCAAGAAGAAGCCCTTGCTCTCACGGTCTCCAGGAATTTTGGGACAGCACGGTACTTGAGTCCGAGTATCGGCCGTGAGAGACGTCGGAAGCTCCGAGCCCTCCACCCGTATAAAATCGGGTTGCTCGCTTTGGAGACGCCAACCAGCTATTCGTACGGCTCATCTCCGTGGTGAGCCACTGCACTCGAAAGCTGCGGCTAAAAACGCCCAATCTGACGACGGCGAGGTCAGACACGTGGTCGCGTTGTAGGTCGAGGATCGCGAATCGAGAATTTGTGTGTCGATCAGTGCTAGGGATCGTAGTGACCCCTCTTGCTCCGTGCCACTAGGCCAACGTGGTGGGCAGAGGTGGAAGATTCGGTCAGAATAGTTCGTTACCTAGGGAATTCATTAAACTCGGTGGAAGGATACTGTCCAGGTCGCGACAATAACGTGGTGGTCTGCATAGTGTTGCAAGGTTTGGTTCACCTCGACAATAGTGAACTTTTTCACGTCGAGGAAGTAAGCACCTACCGATATACGTATCGGTAGCTCTGCTTTGGTTTGTCTAAGCGTTGTTTCCGAACCCAGAGCTAGCCGGAGAAATATTGAATTTAGATTGAATTTTTTTTGTGAAAAATATGGATCGTCCATCTGACGATCTGTTTTCACGCTTTCTAAATTTAAACAATACAACACGCTTGAGACAATAGGAACGCCACCTGGCTCATCCCTCCACGATCTTACGATGAGTGTGAACTCAGCGCCATCTCGTGGTGGATTGACAAAGCATTGGATCTGGTGGAAGTGGCCGGCGTGGGCCTAATCTGCAACAAAGTGCGAGATTCTTCCACCAGATCCAATGCTTTGTCAATCCACCACGAGATGGCGCTGAGTTCACACTCATCGTAAGATCGTGGAGGGATGAGCCAGGTGGCGTTCCCAGTATTCGTCATGGTGCATTCGAGCATTAGTCGTTGTTCGAATGCGGTCAATCGCTGTGCTGATGAGTCCCAAAGGACGAAACTGCAGTCAACAGATAGACCATACCATAACGTCTGCTGGTGATTATCAGCCTTTTGATGACATGCATTGGATTGCAGATTTGTGGTTCCAAATGGAACCTTCTGCACGGAGGCTTTCGGATGAAAATTCCGAAAGCATTCGCTGGGCTTGTTGTCAACAAAAGTGACAACATCACACGAGTGTAATGGCGGAAAACTTCGGTTATCATATATATATATATATATATATATATATATATATATATATATATATATATATATATATATATATATATATATATATATATATATATATATATTAGGTACAAACTAGTGAATATTGGGGAGTGCAGCACGTCAAAAGAAAACTCTTTCAAGTATGTCCAAGCTTTCGGAAATATATGTTATTCCATCATCAGGGAAACTACAATGAACATTACATGTGAACTCTATACTAGTTGGGTGAATGATTACTTACACTTATGTGAGGATGTATGACTTGATGGTACAATTCAGCATGATGACATTCATGGTAATGATGATGAGCAATGAGAATGTAGATGAGTAAAATAAACTTGATTATAAAACGTACACATTAAAATCTTCGTTAAAAATATATGATTAAAATCACGTCGAACATGTGGTCGGACTTAAACTGATAGGTTAACGTCAAAAGTGAATGGACAGATGACAATGTCATATTGTCATGTGTCAGGTCAAAAATTCAATGGTGCCAACTGAGTGTTAGTGCCACTGTTGGTATGTAAGAAAATTATTAAGGTTCGTTGGGACTCTGTTGAAAGTTTTTGTTTATGACTAGTTGAATTACGTTGGGCGATAATTGTGACGGAAGTTAAAGTTATGAATTTTATAATGATACCAAAGATTGTTCATTAATGTTCACTGGAGCATTGTCTAGAGCCAACAAATCTCACTCAAATGATTAATGTCAATTTTTTTGTTTATACAATTAGGTTCTTGATAAATGAAGGCCATTTCTAGGAAGGTTCTCTTTGTCAGGTGCGACTCCCTAGCTAACACCCTCACTGATCTATAGTCCATGTTATGGTCGAAATTTGTTGACATGATCAGTGACTGTAAACATCATCCAGAAAGATGTGCATTAGCTGATCATGTCAACAAATTTGACCATAACATGGACTATAGATCAGTGAGGGTGTTAGCTAGGGAGTCGCACCAGAGAAAGGAACCTTCATAGAAATGGCCTTCATTTATCAAGAACCTTATTGTATAAACAAAAAAACTGACATTAATCATTTGAGTGAGATTTACTCCTATTTGTTGGCTCTAGACAATGCTCCAGTGAACATTAATGAACAGGTATCATTATAAAATTCATAACTTTAACTTCCGTCACAATTATCGCCCAACGTAATTCAACTAGTCATAAACAAAAACTTTCAACAGAGTCCTAACGAACCTTAATAATTTTCTTACATACCAACAGTGGCACCAACACTCAGTTGGCACCATTGAATTTTTGACCTGACACATGACAATATGACATTGTCATCTGTCCATTCACTTTTGACGTTAACCTATCAGTTCAAGTCCGACCACATGTTCGACGTGATTTTAATCATATATTTTTAACGAAGATTTTAATGTGTACGTTTTATAATCAAGTTTATTTTACTCATCTACATTCTCATTGCTCATCATCATTACCATGAATGTCATCATGCTGAATTGTACCATCAAGTCATACATCCTCACATAAGTGTAAGTAATCATTCACCCAACTAGTATAGAGTTCACATGTAATGTTCATTGTAGTTTCCCTGATGATGGAATAACATATATTTCCGAAAGCTTGGACATACTTGAAAGAGTTTTCTTTTGACGTGCTGCACTCCCCAATATTCACTAGTTTGCACCTAATATATATATATATATATATATATATATATATATATATATATATATATATATATTATAAAATTCATAACTTTAACTTCCGTCACAATTATCGCCCAACGTAATTCAACTAGTCATAAACAAAAACTTTCAACAGAGTCCTAACGAACCTTAATAATTTTCTTACATACCAACAGTGGCACCAACACTCAGTTGGCACCATTGAATTTTTGACCTGACACATGACAATATGACATTGTCATCTGTCCATTCACTTTTGACGTTAACCTATCAGTTCAAGTCCGACCACATGTTCGACGTGATTTTAATCATATATTTTTAACGAAGATTTTAATGTGTACGTTTTATAATCAAGTTTATTTTACTCATCTACATTCTCATTGCTCATCATCATTACCATGAATGTCATCATGCTGAATTGTACCATCAAGTCATACATCCTCACATAAGTGTAAGTAATCATTCACCCAACTAGTATAGAGTTCACATGTCATGTTCATTGTAGTTTCCCTGATGACGGAATAAAATATATTTCCGAAAGCTTGGACATACTTAAAAGAGTTTTCTTTTGACGTGCTGCACTCCCCAACATTCACTAGTTTGTATATATATATATATATATTACAAAATCGCTACACCTGGTTCACTTCAGAATAACTACTTCGAGCGGGCCATATAAATTCAGAACTGTAACTCTGAGGACAAAACTCCATTTCATTTCGAAGTAGCTATTCGTCGTCACGCTACAAACACAGAAATGAATGAAAATTGTGAATGAGTTGATTGTGTTTAAATATAGCAGAGCCTCGAGAGCATGCAGACATAAATATTGATCGTGATATTCAACTCTCTAGAGGCGCTTTATTCCTTTTGGGCTATTTGGGTGAGGAGCCTAAACTGAATCCTACAGGGTGTTGCACCAAAAACGAAAAATACCGATTATCAACAATGAAAGTTTGTTGTAAAAAAAAATGCAAGAACACGTCTATTTTCAATTCCAAGGAGATATATTTTCATCATAACCTCAATTGTTTTACCTCTCTGAGTATGATGACATATTTCACGTAAGTTTTCATTATGGCACCCTCTCGCGAAAGAAACATCGTTCCGAATTCAAAATCACGTTATATGAATGCTTATTCATATAAATTGCAAAAATATATGAAACTAAAAATTCGAAAAACCTTGCATTCCACGAATTACATCAATTAACAGTAGATGCTGGTAAGTCATCATTCTCAAAATTCTGTGTGGGTCATTTCGTGTTACCTCGTCATGTAATTTATCATTACACACATTGGAGTTAGAGACCTCAGTGAACGCAACGCGACAAGCAAGAACCCTTCGTCCATTGCCGCAACGTCTTTGAAAAACTGCATTTTTTTCTCCCACTATTTTGAAGCGTTCAATACGTATTTGACCGCTGTTAGCCAGCTCATTTAGAACACACGCGTATTCTAAATCATTGGCGGCCGCTTCCGGAAGTTTCTTAGTGAAATGGGATATGTAACAATTAACCTGAATATTTCCATCGTGTGTTAAAAATCCCCTATGAAGCGGGACATTTTCGATCAATTACAGCGATAAATTCCCGGCGGGACATTTTCGGGCTGGTAAATACCCGGTAGGTATCGAAAAATACCTGCTCGGTTCGTGTATCTATAGTAACGATTGGTAAATGTACATTTGTCATCTTGACAGGCATAGATACTGAATTTTAAACGTCGTTGTTTCAACTCCGGAAATATTCTACCAAATTACACTCGTGCATCAAAATAAATCTGATAATTTTCCATTCAAGCATGTTGTCAGTAAAAAAACTGCATTCGGTTATTTTCATATTTTGCTAAAAGAGCCCTCGTACTTCGGAGCCGGGCTCTTTCGACAAAATATGAAAATTAACTCATGCAGTTTTTAGACAACATGCTTTCATGGAGAATTATCGGTAATTTTGAAGCACTTGTGTAATTACTCCCGACAATTTTTTTTAACAAGCTTTGTCAACAAGGAATTATTTTTCTTAGCCAATAAAGTATATATCTCTCTTTCTCTCTCTTAATTCCCGGCGGGACATTTTCGGGCTGGTAAATACCCGGTGGGTATCAAAAAATACCCGCTCGGTCCGCGTATCTATAGAAAAGATTGTTGAAATGTACATTTGTCATCTTGACAGGCATAAATACTGAATTTTAAACGTCGTTGTTTCAACTCCGGAAATATTCTACCGAATTACACTCGTGCCTCGAAATAAACCTGATAATTTTCCATTCAAGCATGTTGTCAGTAGAACAACTGCATTCGGTTATTTTCATATTTTGCTGAAAGAGCCCTCGTCCTTCGGAGTCGGGCTCTTTCGACAAAATATGAAAACAAACTCATGCATGCTTTCATGGAATATTATCGGTAATTTTGAAGCACTTGTGTAATTACTCCCGATAAAGATATCATGACTACATTCAGTTACTCGAAATCGAAATTCAGAGAATTTCTTCTCCAAATTCTATGTGAAATTTGAATGGAGATCATTTGTTTTGGGAATCTGTTTAAAACGGTTTGTGGTTTGGTACTGAATCCAGTTATATCCATTAATCGACAAGCAATTGTTTTACATACCTGCTGTGATGACTTGCTGTCTCGGCGATCATTGAAAATGGTTGATGACGAAGAACTTTGTTCTACACCTCCGGAAATTCTCGCACAAGCATGGTGGTAGTAGAAATAGTACAATACGCAACTCGAGAATGAGGCCAATTATTACGTGCACAGTTTTTCGCTCGTATGTAATAGGCTATTTATACTCCTCGTTACGTTATATATCATTATATTATTTCTTCATGTCAGAGTAGCCCTTCCAAGTGAGTTTCTGAGAAGTAGGGACTCTTGGAAAGGAATCCTCTTCTCCTTTTTCTTGGGTATAACTCCTGAATCGTTTGGTATACACTCGAATAATGGTGATCTATTTAGAAAAACAACTTTCACATTCCATGAAAACTCTCTTGAAGAAGAAGTCAAGATCTTTATTGTATGGAAATGATATTCTTCTCTGATTGGCAGCAAATATTAATTTTGCAGACATACATCAATCAGCAAAGTATTACATTTTCTGCCAAGGCAACAAGTGAGGACTTTCCTGTATAGACAGCAAAAGTGATACTTTGCTGTCTAGACAGATGTATCTGTAGGAGTAAGTACTTCTAAGTCGCTATCACTGTCCATAATGTTGTCGAACTATAATTGCTTTGAACATATACATCTGCATAGCAACCAACCATTCCAACACTTGCGATTTCTATCAAATTTTGTTTTAAGGAAAAAATAATAATATTGTGAGAATTGAAATAATTTGCAAATACAATATCCTACATTAATCATTATGAACAATCGGAGGAAAAATTATAAGTTCAACTCAGCAGCAAAGTAGATTGACTGCTTTAGCTGAATTCCCAGCCTCCCCACGCTATGTGATAATTTCCTTTCTTCACCCCAAACTTTTGATGGAAATTATATATGACACTACATACGTTTGTTGGGTTTAGTAAAATGTTTTCGAAGGAATAACTCGAGTTTGAGTTCTTTCAATTCAATTCGATTCATACTAGTACTGTACACATTTTGATTATTGATTGTATATAGAAACAATAAGGCTGAAGGCTTTCAATCAAACTTGTACTATTTTCATTGAAATCAATGCAGGTCATTTCTAGCAATACAATCGTTGGTTACATTCTCATTGGGCTCTCATCAATTTATAAACTTTGGGGGTGCAAATTTTCGTTAAAACACGCACTGTATTCTTGTCAACATTTTCCATGTCCAAATCGTTTCCATTATGAAAATTTCAGACGACTTTGGGATACGTATCCATGACATCATTCAGATCCATTGTCGAAAATAGTTGTTGAATTCAAGATATCATACAATAATTCAGGCATTGGTACCTGAATTACCCACCAACGATGTAACTTGGTTTGTAAATTTGTATATATATATATATATATATATATATATATATATATATATATATATATATGTAATTAATTTTTTGGGGTTGCAGTCACGAATTACTTTCCTATATATATATATATATATATATATATATATATATAATATGTAGGTATAATATACAGCGTGACTCACGGTCGATGGTAGGTGAGACGTTTCTGGAAAACGCAACACATGATTTTTCTGAAAATTTCACCTCTCACTAGTATTGTACACATTTTGATTATTGATTATATGTAGATACAATAAGACCTCGAGAGGATGCAGACAGAAATATTGATCGTATTATTCAACCGTATAGACATATGAGATAATGTTTCTGCGAGTAGTGTTATTTGTTCAGACCGTTTGGGAAATTAGTGGTAAATTGAAATGTCAGACAACTTTATTGGAGGTTGAAGTTCGTGGAACTATTTGCAGAGGAATTCCAACACGAACTAAATCTCTCAAACTTTCCAGAGGTCTGCGAATGACATACTCCCAATGAAACGTAGTGAAAAGACGAAATGGGACAGGTCAGTTCCAGGAATTCAATCGATCTGAGTAGCGAAGGAATTTCTTTGATTTGTTGTTGACTCATTGAAGTTGGAAATGCATGTGTGAGATGGGTCAGACTATTGATTTTGGGTTTGGATTTGTGAGATCTTTCCTGGAAGTGTTTGTTTTGACGATTTCCTAACAGGTGAATTCCAATGACACTGTGACATATCTGGATTTTATTAGGATTTTGAAGTAGTGCGTTAATTGCTGTGGAATTCTGAACTTCTCAGGAACGTTGGTATGTTTCACGGAATTCATCATTCATAACTATTTAGGATTTTTGGATTTCTGTTAGCTCAAAATAGTATATCAAGCATCAAAAATGGTAACCATATTTTACCGACCAAAAACAATTATTGGAAAGGGCGTAGCAAATAAATAAATTGCTATACAATCACTGAGAAGTCAAACGGACATCAATATACAGCGTGTCCCAACGGAAATTTTTACCCCTTAACACGCCGTGCTGGGGTTAGCAAACCTCCACAAATTTTTAAATGGTACAAGGGGTCAACTGACAGAATTTTGAAAAGGTTTTCATGACTTACATAATCTTTTTTTTTCAATCGATTGATTACTCAGCAAGAAATCGCGTCATGAAATTTCAAAGAATGAAAATTAATAAAATCCCATAAACTAACGAATGACCTCCGTTAACTTCCATAAAATAATACATCCTTTACTGGTAGCCATCTCTTACATTTCTAATACAGGTCTAGTGCATTTAATCGCTGTGGCAGTCTAGCCTTCCACATTTTCATCGTTAATTCGCATTGAGGGAAAAAGTCGGAGATAATTCTTGGTTGCAGTTCTCGGAGAAAGACAAGACCTTGCTTTCAATCAAAACTGTATTATTTTCAATAGAGTTAATGGAGGTCATTTCCAGCAAAGCATTCGTTAGTTTCAGTCTTTTTGGGCTCTCATCAATTTTCAAACTTTGTTAGGGGTGCAAATTCCGTTGGAACACGCTGTGTATTTTTGCCACCATTTTTCAGTGTCCAAATCGTATTCATTATCAAAATTTCAGACGACTTTCGATTACGTTTTCATGACATCATTAAGTTTCATTGACGAAAATAGTTGTTGATTTCAGCATGTCATATCATAATTTAGGCATTGGTAACTGAATTACCCACCGACGATGTTAGTTGGTTTGTAATTTTTTCAGGGGTGTTCAGACCAGGTTTTTTTTCTTTATGAAATCATATATCAAGGAGCACCAACACTCATATGAGATATAGGAATTATTCAGTTTCAGCTAAATATATCATTAATATGAATTGCAAATAATTTTTGAACATTTCTTTGAGGAACGCTTTCAAATTTGGAAATCAGAACATGAATTTCAATATATGAAGATGATATCGTGAAATGAAATGATAGATGGCCATTCAAAATTTATTTTGAAGGCACGAGAGGCGACCACGACAGATGTCAAATGCTATTTGTTGCTATAAAGTATACGTAACTTGCAAATTGAGACATAGGCAAACTTGTAATTGGCATTTTCATCTTCATCTATTTGTCTCGTGAATTTCAATATATGAAGATGATATCGTGAAATGAAATGATAGATGGCCATTCAAAATTTATTTTGAAGGCACGAGAGGCGACCACGACAGATGTCAAATGCTATTTGTTGCTATAAAGTATACGTAACTTGCAAATTGAGACATAGGCAAACTTGTAATTGGCATTTTCATCTTCATCTATTTGTCTCGTGCATTCGATTGGTGAGTTTGGTCCGAAATTTTCAGAAACAAAACCTGACTCTCTTGGTATACGAGGATATGTAAATGACTGGTTTTCATACTACGTTATAAATGACACCTCAAACAGATCGTGTTTTTGTAATCCAAAAAATATTTATTCGCATAATATTCCACTTAGACTACAGATAATCTTGCGGGGGCATGGCCCAGCTCTTCAGGTTGACTGACCGTCATTCGATATCTGAAGTTAAGCAACGCCGAGCGCGGTTAGTACTTGGATGGAAGACCATGCAGGGAAATACCGTGTCGAAAAACCGTACAGCTGCAGAGAAATAGCATATATCATCGCTGGCAAACAATAAATCAATGAGCACAAGATATATTGAGGATATGCCGTCCTTCGGAAGGGACGTAAAGCCGTCGGTCCCGAGTCCATGGATGTTGAGCTCGTTAAAGATCCCTACCTCTGGTTGGAATACCAGGGGGTTCGGCAAAATTTCCGGTTGGGGAAAGTGTGCTCACCGGCGTCGGTGATTGGCCTTAGTAGCGGAAATAGGTGGACGTTAAATAAAGAAATAGAAGAAGAAGATGAGAATCTTGCCGAGACACATTCGAGTCGGATGAAATCCTTACATTAGTAGGAATATATAATTTAAAACTACTGCTAATCGACCGTGAGTCACGCTGCATATTATACCTACTTATATATATTATATATATATATATATATATATATATATATATATATATATATATATATATAATTCGATTGATTTTGTGAGGTTGCAGTCAATCGAATTATATTATAGCCAGTCACTAATTCTTCTCCTATATATATATATATATATATATATATATATATATACATGTTGTTGTTGAGTTCGGGTTGAACCGCGTCTGGAGTTTTGTTCTCGACGTTTCGGCTCCGATTTTGGAGCCATTTTTAAGAGTGAATGTGACTTCACGCTGAGGTCTCAATCTGCCTACTCCTCAGGTGTTGTCAGAGGGGGCAAGGGTTTGTGACTTGACGCCAGGGCCTCAATCTGCCTACTCCCCAGGTCTCGTCACGAGTTCTTTCTAAGGTCTCAATCTGCCTACTCGTCAGATCGAACTGATTGATCGAGGGATGTTGGGTGGTATTTATAGCAGCGGGTGCTGCTAAAGCACCGTCGGATGTCTTGGTGTGGGCTGGGCATCTGGAAATTAGGGTTTCCATGCAGCTTGTAGTGTTTTTGCTGTGGCGATGGTCTCAGTGTTCTCAAAGTCTATGTTATGTCCTGTCTCTTGATGATGTTTGGACAGAGCTGAAGATGGGTCTGATTTTCGGACAGCAAGTTGATGTTCGTATACTCTACTTGTCACACATCTGTTGGTCTGGCCTACATATGTTCTATGGCAATCAGAACATATGTTATATATATATATATATATATATATATATATATATATAACAACATTCCGTATTTCTATATATATTGTAAAACATTAAGAAAATGTACTTACTAACGTGAGGTTATAGTAAGAAGTCAGACGTAAAATGAGACACAGAAAACTGATACTTTTCCTCATTCGAAAAAGAGTCACACATTGCATTCAACATTACATATATATGTATAGAAACTTATATTAATTAAATTTTTGAAAAATTAAAATTTCACCGGCACGTGTTCGGAGGTGGTTACCAAAAGAAAGGAAATATTAGAAATTTGATAATTGACATATGAAAAAACATTTGAAGTTTTAAATTTTGAAAATTGACAGAGACAAGTCAGGGTTACCAAAAGGTACACCACAAAACATGACCAAACCATAAAACAAAGTGTAAAATTGACCCTGAGTACAGTGCTGCCACTCTCTCCCAACTGACGTGAGTAGTTTTCGACAGCCCCAGCACTGCGCCCAAAACTCAAAAATTCTACCTGTTACTTGGGGGAACTGGAGGAATCAGCTCCAATTTGAAAATGTAGTTATAAATGTTACCAAGGTTGTTAAGATCAGTCTTTTTGTTCATGTTGTTGGTGCTCCTATTGATAAAGAACATTTCTTTAAAGAAACGTTTCTGCAGATTGCTTTCAGTACACAAAACTTTCACTTCCTCATAGTTCATTGTGTGTTTTGCGTTGATTACATGTTCAGCAAGTGCACAGGTGGCTTTCTTAGTGTTACAATCACTTTTGTGTGACGTTAAGCGTCCGGATAGATTTCTAGAGGTCTGTCCAATATATGTCCTGCCACATGTACGACAAGGAATTTCATATACCACATTCGACTTCTCTACAGTTTTCAAAGGAGTTTCAATTTTGGAGAACAGACTATTAGTAGTGGTAACGATGTATTGAGCAAATTTAATATTTTCACTCTTAAAAACGTTAAGAAGCTTAGGTGTTAGAGATTGAAAATATGGTAGTGAACTGAAAAACAGAGCATTGGGATGCCCCTCTCCACTATTTGAAGCATTTACATTATTATTTAAAATATTATCATTTGAGGAAATATTCAATAAATTTTGAGAAATATTCATAACTGTGGATGGGGAACTAAAAAGTAATTTATTCAAAAGTTAACAAGGATATGAATTTTCAAGAAGAATACCCTTCAATTCCTTCGTACATTCGTCTTTAAAATCTGGATGTGTCAAACTGATCACTCTGTTCTTCATAGTTAGGACTAAGTTAATTTTTATCTTCGTTGGATGGTAAGAATGGTATTTCAGTAACCTGTTACTGGCACATGGTTTCCTATACCATTTTGTACGTAGATCATTATCTGGATCTCTGCATACTCGCATATCTAGGAAAGGTAAACTATTGTTACCTTCTTCCTCAGCTGTAAATTGTAAGTGTTCGTTGAAACTGTTAAAAATTGTTACTGCTTCCTCAGTTCTACCACGAGGAACAGACAGGATCAAATCATCCACATATCGTTTAATGAAAGGAATACTAAAAGGGATTCTATCTTTGACTTCCATGATTAAGTCATCTAACACAAAATTTACTAGAATTGGGGAAATGGTTGAACCCATTGGGGTACTAAAAATTCGTTTATAAAAGGTGTCCTGAAAAACTAGAACGTTCGAGTCAAAAATATATTCTAAAATAGACCTAAAATTTGGGAAATCAAGATTACAATGTTGAGAAATGACATTCCAATGGTTCTGCAAGCTATTGATTATCACGTTTAATGGTAAGTTAGTAAAAAGAGGGACTACATCAAAACTCAACAGTACATAGTCCTCCGGAAGTTTATAGTTATTAATGAAATTGCTAGAAGTTGGAGAGTCTTTCACATAAAAGTCGTTGTCAGTATCATATGACATGGACAAAATATTAGCCACCCATTTAGCTAGTTTGTTGTTAGGTGAATTCATTGACGACACTATGGGTCTCATGGACAGTTCAGGTTTGTGTACTTTAGGCAAAGTGTAAAATCTAGGAGTTACTGCATTATACATGGTCAGTTTTTTGGCTGCAACCTCATCCACCATTTTATCTTTTTTAATCCTAGAAACTATTTTGTTTGCTTTTTCTTGTAAAGTGCTAACTGGATTGTTATTTAATTTTTTATAATATTCAGTGTCACTAAGTAATTCAGCACTTTTAGTGTTATAATCATCTTTGAACATTATCACAGTCACATTGCCTTTGTCACTTCTTACTACATAGATTTCAGGATGTTGTTTCAAAAAAGATTTACATAGGTCAAAAGTTTTTCTTAAGAAATGGTAATTATTTGAATTTTTATGAAGAAAATTTATTATGATGTTTGTACATTGAGCACGATAAATATCTTGGACATTTTTGTCCATGTTGAAAAGTATATTTTCCAAATCAGCAAGAAGGTTAGAAAGTTTTATTTCTTTTGTTAAAGGACAAATTCCAAATTTTGGACCCAGAGCCAGAAAACGTTTAATATCCGGAGGTATTTCAACATTTGTTTGGTTCTTTATCCATTTTTCCTGTATTTTAATTGAAAGAAATTCATTGTTGTGAAGGTTATCAAATTTGTTTCTGTTTCTTTGTTCAATTTTCTGAAATAAAGTGTTATATTTAATTGTGAGTCTACGTTCATATTCTTCAAAAATGGTGGCCGGCAAGGTGGCTGATAATATTCGCTTTAGGTCATTTAAAACCCTTTCTAAATTAGTGATTTCACTGAAAGTGATTTTAATTTCTAAGTTTAAAATATTTTTCCTCAACCTGTGATTGAAGCTCTGCACTGATCGTACAGTTACTCCTCCTCGGTGATGTAGTAATGTTGTCACGTTACCAATGCCATTGATTACGTGATTTGGAAATATGTGGTACCTTCGACACTTCAGCAAGAACAGTCTTCTGTTTCTCATTGATGCCAACTTGGTGTTCGTTTTTGCCCATGTACTCAGGGTCAATTTTACACTTTGTTTTATGGTTTGGTCATGTTTTGTGGTGTACCTTTTGGTAACCCTGGCTTGTCTCTGTCAATTTTCAAAATTTAAAACTTCAAATGTCTTTTCATATGTCAATTATCAAATTTCAAATATTTTCTTTCTTTTGGTAACCACCTCCGAGCACGTGCCGGTGAAATTTTAATTTTCCAAAAATTTAATTAATATAAGTTTTTATACATATATGTAATGTTGAATGCAATGTGTGACTCTTTTTCGAATGAGGAGAAGTATCAGTTTTCTGTGTCTCATTTTACGTCTGATTTCTTACTATAACCTCACGTTAATAAGTACATTGTCTTTATGTTTTACAACTGTTTTATGATGATTAAAATTTTGTAGATGTCTTGATAAAGGGAATAAACATTCTCGAAAGCTCGACCAGATAACAAAGAGTATTCTTTAAACAACAGCCCAGTAATTTGACTGCATCCCCAACAACATTCCGTATTTCTCCTTAACTAGTCAGTCAAGACTACCCTTCGCTTTATATATATATATATATATATATAACATATGTTCTGATTGCCATAGAACATATGTAGGCCAGACCAACAGATGTGTGACAAGTAGAGTATACGAACATCAACTTGCTGTCCGAAAATCAGACCCATATATATATATATATATATATATATATATATATATATATATATATATATATATATATATATATATATATATATATATATATAGGAAATTCTTTGTTAGAAAATATTTTATTTCCTTTTCTGAAAACGTCTGAAGAAAACGTGGTGGTATACCACTGTACTTACATAAAAAAGTATACCTACTAACACGAGGTTTCATAAGAAAACAGAAAAACACCTTCAAGGGAACATTTGGACTAATATTTGTCATGTTATTGAATTACTCTGAGATAACTCTTGTTGTTCAATCTTCCAAATGGTAATCTAGTAGAATGAATACTCCAATTTCGATTGAAAAAAGATCAAATGTGATATATAGGATTCTTGCTATGAATTGTTCTTAATAATATATTGGTCAAATATCTAGATCACTCAACAGTCGTATGATTTTGCACAAATTGAGTATGGAAATGTTGTTCATTCTTTCTTCTTTATCAGAAAATGTTAATGGCAGAGTTCACCTTATGAATAACGAACAAGCTGAAATTTTGGATAGTGAAATCAGTTTCGAAACGTGCATATTTAGAAATGATACATATCAGCAATAATGACCTCTCTATAAACAATAAAGTCGATTTGAATGGTACTAGCAGGATTTCCACATATTCAATAAAAAACGAGAAAAATAAGAAAAAATCAGCCCCTATTTCGTCTTTCTGCCATCCAGGTAGAAGATTAAAATCAGTCTGAATTTTTATTATAAAAAAAACGTGAAATAATTGTCAACCATTCGTCACTACAAAATAAATTGTCTATGATTGAAGAGTAGTCTTTTCGAATTAGTCGTCATGATAGTATAATCAATTTCACAACAAACTTATTTTTATGTAGAGGCGTCAGGTCTTCTTGCCGCATATTTCAAGAAAATGTTGATACAAAAGTGAGCAACCCTTATCAAAATAGCTATCGTTAAAATATGAATATATTGAAAATCTTCGAATTGAAAATGATATTACTATTCGAATATCACTGTATATCATCTTGCACTGTCTACTAAATCAATAGCAGGTGTTCCATATCAAGCATGTCAGATGCTATCTCCGATTCCTATCAATCAATTAACTCATTGATTGAAATTCAATTCGTATTGTGTCTTGGATCCTTATATAAGGGCGACAATGTTATTTGATATACGTCTATTAGCAGAAAGACAACCATCTCTATGGGAGTTTCATTTCAAGAGCATTTCCAGACAATGCAGAATTAGATGGAATGAAAGCCCTGTTACACTGCAGTCTACTATAATGTGCCATGAAATATTGGTCTTCTAATTGCACGAACAATTCGATTCATCTTTCATTCTTGCTAGAGTCAATACAACTGTTGTGTCGAATATTTCCCTCATATATAAAATGTCCCATAAGAGCAATGCAATTATCGAAAACAGCGGTAACTGCATTGTATCAAGTCACCAGAACAACACATTTGGAACCGTATCGCTAGACGTCAGTAAACAACACAAATTAATGTCAGATAGACTTCAAAAATAGAAAAACATTTCGCGTTCAGGTGAGTACTAATATTCCAATGAATTACATCCGTGCATAAAAATGACCAGATAATTTTGCATTCAAGCGTGATATCTTATACAAATTGCATTCGGTTATTTTCATATTTTGTAAATATTTCGCCAAAATATGAAAATAAACTCTTGCAATTTTTAGATATCACGCTTTCTTGCAAAATTATCGGTAATTTTTATGCACTCGTGCAATTAAAACCGATAATGCTTGTACAGAATCCCATCCAACTGACATGTACTTATGATGTTCATCTCAGTAGTGGTGAGAGATGGTGAAAATGGTATAGCTACTTGCTCTATAGATACACATATTTCAAACGGGGATAGATACCACAAAATTAAGGTAAACGAAAGAGCAAACAAAACCAAGCCTAGTAAAGATAACACAAATCATTCTTATGTCATTCCATGAATATTTCACGAGAATATTCGATTGCTTGTGGATTTTTTCATCGAATATTTCACAGCGAATCAAAAGTACACATAGATATTTCAGGGAACTTCTGTGAATATTTCCGACCAATTATTTAACATACCAAGGAGAGCCTTCATAATTATTCAATTAAAATATGGAATATTTTGGGAATGATATTGGATAATCTTGTATAATTCCATAAATAATTGTAACCGTCAGTTTTCGGTAACTCAACTTTATTGGTAGAACGGAATAACCCAATCACCAAACTGAAAGCTCTTGCACTTGACGCGATTTTTGCCAACCAAATGAGAATCTTCAGGAGACTGAGTTAACCTGACTAATGCAAGGAAAGGGGCATGGAGCCTCTATCCCTCAGACTACTCATTGGTCTCACTGACGATGACTCCATGGAAATATAAATGTATTCCCATAAAATTCAATAGTATTTTCGAATAGAAATATTATCTAGGTTCTGAACTCCTTCCTCCAAACAGAAATTTCAAGTTTTCGAGTTCGCGATGATATAGAAATGAAATTTACGAGGGGCAACACATCAGACAGGCTTGTGAATAGTGGCTCAAGAGTTCTTGATATTCTTTCGTCATAGTATGAATTTTTCATATTTTTCATTGAAAACTCATTGAGTTTTTTCAATTTGTTTCGTTTCGATTCATTCATTTGATATTCACAAGATTACGAAAATTGAGGTTGTGAACTCAATCTTTTTTTCATTTTATTACACACCACGTTTTTTAGCTGATACTATTAAAAAAAGTAAGACCAGTGGCCAGACTCTGATAATTAGAAAAGTATATTAGAATCGAAATGTGACGTAAAATTCGAAATCTCGGTCCTATACTTACATTGCCGAGATGTCGAATTTGACGTCAATTTGACGTCACATTTCGATTCTAATATACGTTTCTATTTATCAGAGTCCCCGTGCAGGAGTTAAGTTTACTATAAAAGTGAACTATTCAGGGAACCACGTGGAATATTTTTTGAGATCGCCAATATCTCATCTGTATTCGAGATATTTGCAGAAAAACAAAAATCGTCACTTTCATATAAAATTATAATAATAATAATAATAGTAATAATAATCTTTATTTTCCAGTTAAAAAGTACACACAATATACAATAACTGAAAATGACGTCGGAATACAAAAAGAAAATAAGAAAACAACAAAAAAAATTGTTCTAAACACTATAAAAACTAGCTACAATGAAATAAAAATAAAAAATTCGCTCATATTGGTTTCAAGAATTACATACTCGATATATTCACTAAAAGAGGTTTGTCTGATACGAAGTTCCAACAAAAACTATTGAAATATAATGATGTCAGCTTAAAAATTCCTCAATGGAATAACAATTTTTTTCAATCAGTAATTTTTTCAGTCTGGATTTAAAAACGTTTAGATTTGATGCATTTTTGATAGAGGCATCTAGGTGATTAAAAATTTTACAGCCCATATATAAATGACTCTTTTGATATAGGTTAGTCCGATGAGCAGTTGGTAAAAGAAGATTTTTGGATCTAGTGGCATACTGATGATCATTTGCATTGGAGAAGAATCTTTATTTTTGAAAACATAGATACACAGTTCATATAGGTATAAACCTATCACAGTTAAAATTTTCAGTTTTTTGAATGTAGATCGACATGATTGACCCCATTCCAATCCAGCAATAATCCTAATGGCAAATTTTTGCAGTACGAAAACTCTCGATAGTGATGAGGATGTACCCCAGCCAAGAATACCATATCGCAAATGGCAGTTGATATTGGCATAATACAGAGTCAGTAGAACATTTTCATGGCAATGGTGTGATAGAAACTTGAGTGCATAACAATTTTTTCCCAATTTATTACAAAGCATATCAATATGTGGATCCCCAGACAGTTTATGATCTATCATAAGCGCAAGCTTCTTTATTGTTTCACAGAAGTTTAACTCTTCACCAACTTCAGAGATCTGAACATTTTCCGCCGTACCTCTCATTTAGAATTTCATGAGAGAGTTTGATTCGAGGAACTCTTTGACTCTTTCGTGTTTGTTATGATCCATTGGAACTCGGAGTCCTCAACTCCAAAAATCTGTTGAGAATTCGTAGCAAGATTTGAAAACCGAAGCATATTTTGTTTTTGTTGATATAGAAGGATTGTTTGATAGCCAGTGCTTTGAGAGGTGTGATTGTTTTCTTTCATGTAAATGTTTCTTATGCAATACCCATATATTAAAGAAAACAGGAGATGGAACATGAATATACGAATCAATGTGCGCTGAGCCTGCCAAATATTCAGAGTTGAAGCCTAGGAGTGGGGAGCGGTACAAAGTAGTATTCAGGAAAAATATCAGTTATTTTGCCCAAAGTCGTATTTGCATTGAAATGAAGATGGTTTTTCCAAATTTCATATACTTTGAATAGTTCATATAACCATAACCAGGAACATACACTTCCACAATGAATAGTTCATATACTCACGACCAGGGGCGTGCAATTTCATAACGGATAGGATTTCATATAAGTCAAATAAAACTCACCTAAGGTTGCAAATTCATTTTCGAATCTACTCAAGATTCACTGGTACATTACAATTTTTCTAGGCATTGTATAATTATATGTTATAATCCTCTAGTATGCTACTGCTAGCAAATTCAAAAATATTACAAATTAAAGAATATATATAAAATTGGATTATATAGTTTATTTCATAATTCATCGCGACACTTGAAACTCCAAAGCTATTGACCTTTTCATAAGACAGGTTTATTAAACACCGATCTAACACTTTTAGATTTATCAAAAGAATGCTTATTGTGATGGTGTACTCTAGTATTGATATATATTGAAGATATATAAGTTTTATCAAATTACTGAAATGGGAAGACGAAAACGTTTGTTCCCTGAGATGTTCACGAAGTGATTTAAATAAATCACGACACAGCAACATATTCAATACTTGTATATTAAGGAATTTCACATTGCATGCAGGATTATTTTCAAGCAAATAATTTTGCATGATCTTTTCTGCAGTTGTGCGAATGGTGATCACATCGTCAGAGGGATATACCAACGAGGCACATCTATCGCAATATTTGAGATGGCTTGTGGAGATCAAAACGCAATATTCGAACGATATGGAATTACCATCGCGATTTATTCCGTTGGTCTCATTCATCGGGGTATGGAAGACAAAAAATAATTGTCAACTTCGACTGTGAAACAACTACGGTCCTGGTGTCCTGGCCACTCCCATCAAAACCATACCGCACTAATAACATACTTACTGGAATAGATGAACAGATTTCATATCCTTCTTATAATTTGAATTGAAGTAGTATCTGTATTGCTTCACAAAACACCGTGGCATTTTTTACCAAAAAAGTTTACGAAACACATGACATTGACACTTAATAACAAACTTTGACAAGCGTGCACATCCTTCAAATCGGTACGTTGGTGGGGATATACGATTTGATTGGCGGACCTTAGGAGTGGGAATATCAGGGAAAATTGGCAGAGTGCGCAGTTGACCATGTTCTATCTCCTGTTTTCTTTAATCTATGGCAATACCATAATGATGAAAAATTTTATGAAAATCCATTTCCACAAAAAAAAATGTATATCATCAGCCAATAGCAATTTCAAACGATTCAAAAATCATTCGTTGAAAATTCACACATACTAATAGGGATTTGAAGTAACGAAAAAAAATCCCACTTTTCAGTTCTTAACATACTTTATCTATGAAACCAAAGCGTTCAAATTTTACCTATTAACTCTCATAAAAACTTGAAGAGAAGCATGGGTATATGAAATAAGAGAAATCTCGAGAAGAACCAACACTTGGTCGAGAAAAATTATCCGTGTGTTTTTGGATCTCTGATGCCTCCCGTATCAGTCGGCTATGGTATCTTTTAGTGGGGGGAATCAGTTTCGCGTTTTCAAACAAAATCCTGTGGTTTACCTCACTAGTTCCCATAGATATTTTGGTGGTACCGTTGTATAACTTCCCACAGGTGCACGGTATGCGATAAACCCTTGCTTCTGACAGTGGGTCTTTTTTGTCTTCGGGTCAGCTAAAAGCAAAAGAGACACACATCAGTATACATCGGTACCACCAAAAGATCTAAGGGAACTAAGCTAAAAGAGCATGAAAGGTACTGCAGACTAGAGCAAACCGACGAGTCAGCTATGGTGGAAAACGCACTCAGTGAGGGAAACCTCAGGACTCTGTTTGTAAATGCGAAACTCATTGCAATGGAGATCCACAAACACACGGATGATTTCAACAGAAAAGAAGGAGCTGTGAACCTCAACCAATTATGGATTCCTATTTCAAATCGTTCAGAAATAACAAATATTAGACGGAAGGTAGTGCGGCATTCAAGCGTGATATCATTTTCAAATTGCTTTCAGTTATTTTCATATTTTGTAAAAGAGCCCTCGTCCTTCGGACTAGAGCACTTTCGCCAAAATATGAAAATGAACTATTGCAATTTTTAGATATCACGCTTTCTTGCAAAATTATCATTTGAGTATCATTCCATTCATGTGTTCTGATAATTTAGAACCACCGTCTGTTCTTGATGTACATCTTGTGTTAACTCTTTCGCACTTCCAGAGATCTGGACGTTTTACCGATATATTTTTGACCACAAGAACAAGGGATTTGAATAATACAATTGTTTGTTGGTTAGTATTGAACGTAATTTATTCATTGTTTTGATTGTTTTTCTAACATTATACCTGTTGCCGATCCGTTTTATCTTATCATCTAGTCGAGGGTCATATAAAGTCGTTTGTTACAGGATGTGTAGTTTGTGCAGGTTGTATGTTTGGACTATGAGGAGAGTTACGATGTTCAGTTTCATTCAATGTATTTTATATAAAATTCTCTGGATATTAATTTTCCTTCAATATTTATTCTATGAAATCAACCTCTTCATTGATATTTTCTAATGAGTTGGGTACTATTTTTTTTACTACTTTCAGATTGTGGTAGGTAAAAAACCCAAAAAAATACGGAAAAAGAATCCATCCAACACAAAATAATGACATTCAATCACTAAAAAAGTAATTCAGCCAAAAGAACCCCAACCGAAAATTTTTGATTTTGGGAATATCTGAAAAAATAATAACTTTTGTCAGACTCTTTTGTAGCCGACTTGCCAGTCACTTTGAATCAATCATGTAACATTTTAATGGATTGTTCCAGTGACAAACCAGCTAGAAAATATTGAAATCTTTGAAATAGAATATCCTTGTTTTCATCAATTCATATTTTTGGAATAATTTGTGCCGTGGGAGATTACCGACAACAAGGTTTTCCTCAAAAGTCACCTGACGACCTGCTACCTACCGCCTGCATATGAAACAGATTTATATCGAGAAACATCGAGGAACCAATCAGAATCTCCCTTGAATGATCATATCACATTTTCTCCACTTCAAAATAGCAGGCCTTTTGGAATTTGGCGTCTCAGACCTAATTCTTCGTTGAATAGGCCGCATAATTCAGTGAACACAGCAATTCGATTCTCCAAAAGATTATCCGTCGACAATACACCTTTCCAACAAGCAATTCCAAGCTATGCATATCAAACACTGGATTTCCGAAGCGCGAGCAAAAAACCTCGCTGTGATCATTCAATCGGAAGTTGGGAAATCTGTAATGTTGGCAAAGCTGAACAGTGTGTTCGAGACTCGTGTCACGTCAGAAAAAGAGGAAGTCTGCTTGACCTCGTTGAACGTGAGAAAGGAGCACTTGTAGGGATTTAATTTATTGCGATTCATCTCTTTCGACTCGAAGAAGGAGCTAATGAAACAAAGCGATGCTCGATTTTTTGTTAGTATTCAAGAGTTCCAAGGCACTAGCGCTATAGATTGATGAACGACGCTCGATGTAATTGACACTTGAACTCGAATATTCTTGCCGATTCATCATGTTCTGTGCGATTATTTCTTTCAGTGCAAAAGAACGATGCAAAACTTGAAAGCTCATTAGATTTTATATTGTTCAACTGCGATTGAATGCTCTAAACGAATTCAACCGACTGGCAAGATGTTTGTTGAATTTACACATTTTCTTTTGTTTGAATTTTTTAAAAGTGCCCAAAAGGTAGAGCCCTGTGTGGGCAGAAGACTGCTGATGTCTTCGAGAGTGGTAGCGCTCTGAGGCGCCTTACTGATTTTTCGGTGAAGTATAACCTATTTCGAATGTAGGGAAACCTGAAAAATCGACAGTGCTACCGGTTCGGATGGTGTATTGAATCAAGAGGCCTTACAGTTTTGGTATTCAGGCAACCAACAATTGCCTATGGTATAAAGGAGGATATGGTTTAGATAGGAAAATTTGGGCCTTTTCTGGAAATATTTTTAAACGCTTTCGAATATTTATAAATGAAAAAATGAGAACTTCTTATCAATTATTTTCAAAAAATGTGACGTGGCAATATTTCTTTTCAATGATTACTTAAATGATTAACTGTCAGAACTGACATTTTCTTATTATTGTTGTTGATAAAAAAATTATGCATCGTTTTCTTTCCGATTCGTCCATTTGATTGAATTATTCGGCATGTTTTTGATTTTAACGCTTTTTAAATCTATCTAGTTGTTAATTTTATATGGCTCTGAATTGGTTGCAATGGGTACATCTATAAAAAAGTACTTCAAAAGCGGGTGATAATGAAACATACCGGCAGTTTCTACTAAATATTCGAGCTCACAAAGATGTTGCTGGGTAGAGCCTGGAGAAAACTCCCGCATTTGCATCCAATGCTATGCTTAGTTAGGGCAAGAAGGTGAACTAAAACAATGTTTATATTAGCAACATATTGAAGAACTTTCAAACTAATTGTGCTCTTTCTCGCTGCCCTGTTACTTATCACCAACACCATCAACAATATCAACAAATTAAAAAGCAACTGGTGACAGGTGACAGTGAGAAATCGCAACAGTTATCATTTCTGTTAGCACAGATTGATTAATCTGTAACCTTGCCTTTTTTTAAATACTTCTATAACACTAGAGATTTCATCGATTCTCTACCTATGTATTACATTGCAACCACAGACCTCAGATTGCAACCCAGTATACGCACATAAGCGGCGTTGCCAAAATGTCCATTTTAGTATTGTATTGCCTTAAAAAATTGTGCTGTAGAAGATATGAAGATGTTCTGGAATGGTTTGGAAGCTGACATTGTGGGAAAATGTTTCTTTTTTATTGACCCAAGATTGTGCAGAATCTCATGACCGGGAACAGATGGCCCAGAAAAGCAAACCCTTCTTTATTCAGAAAAATTTCTGCCTTGACCAAAAATTCATCCTGCGAACGGACCAGCAGTGAGGAGAGTGAATCCAGTAATAGTGGTCCACCAAAAGGAAGGATATACAATACGTTCATTGGAAAAGTGATGTTATCCATTGAGACGAGTTTTTTTAGGAAGAGATGGAGAAAATAAACATGTTCGGATGGATAATGTATAAATGTAGTGGAAGGTGTTCTGGGAAATCGTGTGATAGACCATTTTTTTCGTATGATCGTTTGAATGTGAAACGATATTGAA
This sequence comes from Zygogramma bicolorata, assembly GCA_032362365.1. Taxonomy (NCBI): domain Eukaryota; kingdom Metazoa; phylum Arthropoda; class Insecta; order Coleoptera; family Chrysomelidae; genus Zygogramma; species Zygogramma bicolorata. The sequence continues at coordinate 2,170,757 of JAVJAQ010000387.1, read as the reverse complement.
ATTTTCTTCATAGTAGAATATAAATGTTTTTCAAATGTGTTGCTTATCGTACCAGAAGGAATACAAGCGGGATGTTAATGAAGAATGCATCAAATTATTTTGTAACTGGCAGTATATCCAGTGGCGGATCAAGGGCGGGTACTTTACGACCTGATCAAGAGTCCGATAAAATAATCGATGCTTAGACTGTACTTTCACTCTAGCAGATGTCAGGAACAGGTGTCCATTCTCAGCACCGATTATTTTAACGGACTCTTGATCATGTCGTTTAAGTACCCACCCTTACAGATAGAATAGGCTTTTACAGAAGGAATACCTTAGTCCACAATATAATCAATTCCTGATAATGGAACAAACTTGTGTGGGCTGAGAAAGAGATGCGAACAGCTCTGCTAGAAATCGATTCGACTGAAGTCCTACAATTTTGCTCCATACGGCATAATCGATGGTTTAAAAACTCACCTGCTGCAAGTAACATGGGAGGAGTGTGGGATTGGATGATACGATCAGTAAAGGATGCTTTGAGAACAGTTTTAACGCAGCAAAGCCCCAAAGGAGAAGTACTCCAAACCCTATTGGTCGAAATAGAATATACAGTGAACAGTCACCCACTTACTTTTGTCTCTTTTGATCCTAAAGACGAAGGAGCCCTGACTCCAAATCATTCTCTCATAGATAAATCGAATGAAGTTACCTCACCTGGAAAATTTTCGGATTCTGATCTGTATTTGCGGAAACAATGGCGAATCGCTCAAGGGTTCGCAGATCAATTCTGGAAACGATGGCTGAGAGGTTTTGTTCCAACATTGGTAAAAAGGAGCAAGTGGCAGTATAACAGGAATAACGTTTCCGAAAGTGATCTAGTTATTTTAGCTGATGGCAAATGACAATAGCTCAAGGAATTCCTGATCAAGAGAAAGAATCATTAAAACATTTCCTGGTCGATACAACAGAGTGAGAGTCGTCGATGTAAAAACTGCAACTGGAGTTTTTCGACGACCTATAACGAAGATAATATTGCTAAAACCGGCCTAATATTTTTCGGAGGCCCGGAGGATGTTGTTGACTTATTTTCTATACTTAGTTTCTAGTTGAAATAGTTTGTCATGTTGACGAATAATAAAAAGCCAAAGTCAAATACCTAAAATTAGTGTTTTGCACAAACAAACTATTTGAATTGTGTATTGCATTTGTGCTCAGGCAAATGCCTTCCTGTATATTTTCAGATCAAATCATTATTCACACAAATCATTTACTATGAAATTATCGGATTGCGCCGATTGAATTCGATACAAGTTTCGAATGTTGCAACAAGACTGAGTGTGGTATCTAGTAGTGCGTTGAAATTTACAAATCGCACGGTTTCATCTGCACACCTTCATTACTGATTTTCACAAATAATCCAATTATGAAACATTCACTGCAATTTCATAGTATAGATTCATTCCTGCGAAATGATTCGATAATTTCACGTGATTCATCAGGTGTTCACTTCTCTTGTTTGCACGAACATTTTCTGCTAAATATGGAATTCGTGTTAAAGCTCAATGAACCAATAACTGGAATACCAAACAAGTGGATCAGTTACCGACTGTGTAGATAACGAATCATCACACAATTATATTTCAAAATGACTCATAGATATTTTCAGACTAACAATTATCGGTGGTACTTGTTCGAACATTCCAATATTCTGTTAACAGAACTGAAAATCGATAGTAATACCTTGTGGAAATCATATGACAAATCATGATTGAAACGCTAATATTATATAAAGCAATAACTGATTGGACTATGCCGTCAGTTCTGAAGAATACAACTGGTAATATATAATAATAGAGGAGCCCGAGCGGGTATTTCGGGATTCACTAAAGCGCGGAAGAATAATATACAGGGGGATACCTTGCACTCGGTTAAGTACTTCAACCATATATGAGCCCTATATATATGGCTGCCCTTCAAGGATAAGGGATCAGATTATTGAAAAAATAGATCATTTGAAATTCTCGGGAGCGTCAGATTAAGGTAGGGTGAATTAATTACATCCTGAAACGTGTATATTCCACTAATCTGACAATTCGAGAGTGACCTACAAAGTAAAAAAAAAAAGTCATCTCGACATTCCCGAGCGTGGCAATTTTTTTTTATTTTGAAGGAAATAATTCAAGAACTACAAAAAATATATAATCTGACGATTTCCACAAGCCGTAGGTATTAATAAAAATTCATCAATACATTTTAATGCGTATAGCTACGTGATGCCTGTATTTCCCTCCCCGCTTTCATATTTCTCTCCCACTCTTTCTAACTGTTGCTCTCTCACTCCGTCCCCACTCTGATTTCTGTTGCCATGACAGTTGATCACACAGACTCGTTCGTGGCATGATATTGTTTACAGCAAACATACAACGTTTTAAAATTTCAAAAATTCAGTTGCTCACAATTATTTTTTTTTAAATACAAGTATTCTCCTAAAAAAACATACACTTTTTCATTTGAATGCTTTTTCCTGAGCTTTTCAATCAATCAAGTTCAATGATTTGAGTATTAAAAAAAAATTCAAATTGACAGAATAGGCGAATCCCTCCAGATAATCTTCAGATTATGAGACTGCAGTGTCTAGGGCGTAAAGATGAACTATATCTCAATCTGACGCGCTTGTGTATTTCAAAATGACGATTTTTTTTCACATTCCACTAACGACCGCGACTCGGCGTCACATCCAAACCGTCAGATTATTATGTAAGAGATTTTTTAGGTTCACTCAGCATCCCCTCAGAAAATCTGGCACGCTGGAGAAAAAATTTTTGTTTTTCATTTACAACCCGACACGACCACCGCCATCATGGAAACAATCAGATTAATATACGTACATTTTAAAAAATATGTTGGACATAGATGATATCAATATCTGACGCGATCGAGTATGTCCATGCAATAATTTTTTTTACATTTTTGAAAATCTATAGCCGCTCCCCACACCGATGAAGAGGTATACAGTATATAGCATTTTTTTTCCTTTTATCATCTAAGCTTCGCTACCCATAGGTCTCTATAACGCTCAAGTAAATCCCGATTTAGCATCGTGGGCTCCTCTACTATAAGAGAAATTCGAATTTCCCATGCAAATATTTGGAACTACGACGAAACATTAATACACCGCTTTCTCCAGGATAATAGAATTGATCAAGAAAAACCTGACGTTCAAAACTGATCCTACCGGATATTTTTATTAAATGTGCTACTGTGAAAATGGTTAGCCGACTCTTGCCCGCACAAGGTTCTACATTCTGGACGCACTCGTAGGATTGTTCGGCGAACATAAATATAAAAAAATCACGATTGCGATGTTTTGCCTGAAAACACAAATAAAACGACGTTTTCCAAAAATGAAGCCTAGCTATACTCTATCAATCCAAGCAAAGGAGTTATCCAAAACATTATCATGAATTGTGCACGTGATCACTCAGACAAGGATGCTCGTACAGAGTCGCACTAAGGAACGACCGGAATTCTATTTTTTAAGGTGCAGTTTTCATGGTGTTTTTTGGGTGGACTGTAGGGATACATATTAGCAGTTTCTTCAGCAGTATCAGTACCTGACATTTTTAAATTTTCAAACTTCAAAATACCATATATGTACACACCACATGCGTTAAAACATAATCGACTATTCCGATACTGTATCGCGAATTCCACCAATCGATTGCATTTGATTTCGATTGGCCAGCTTAAGGAGGCGTGTTTATTCTACCCAATAGATACAGATGTATGTGGTGATCACGCATCAATCACGCGTTGATCACGCATCTATCGTTGTTTGGGATACTCTCTTTGTTGGATGGATATAGTATAGATCGATATCACCCTCGATATTGTAGGGAAAATCTTGGGTTAGGATGATTAAGGTGCATTTGCTACAGTGAATTAGAAATAACTCATTAGGATGGGGGATGACAAAAAATATTGTTGAAAACATGTTGAATACAACTATCTAGTCTCACGTGTGAAACGTTCTGATTTGAGAACGTATTATATGCCGATGTTATGAACATTATTTGTAAGAAGATTGATAGTATTTTCATCCCCATCTTAAAAATTTTGAAAGCTTGGTTTCAAGTGAATGAACTATACATTTTTACTGAATGTATGAAATTGTATGAAAAAATCGTATTCAGATCTTGAAATTTTTTATAGCGAATTACCTTCCCCCCATTCAAACTATTGTTTCCTGAGCTAAATGATCAGGAACACATTTATTATTTATGTACAAAATGATAAATAATATGAAGAATTGTCTGTATAACTACTGCTCTTCGGGCTTGAAGGCCGTCGTACTTTGGAATTTCTTCCTGACGTTTCGCTAGCGCGAGTGGCCAGCTTCTTCAGAGGCTTATTCATCTCCGATGACTAAACAGTTCGATTTCTCAAGGCGTATTTATATTGATGCAGGTAGTCTGGAGTGTTAATTACTTCTGTCGGGTTCGGGGAATAATCATCATTATTAGTTGCCGCACTACCTGCTGTCATTTCATTAGTTATTCTTGATTTCTTTAGAATCGGATTCCAAATTCTGTTTAGAGTCAACGTTTCTTCCCTTCTGTTAAAATTGTCCGCATGTTTTTGGATCTCTATTGCCTCCCGTACCAGTCGGCTATGGTTACCCTGGTTGGGGGCAATCAGTGTTGCATTTTCGAACAGAATCTTGTGGTCGCCCTCGCTCAATGCGTGTTCTGCCACCGCCGATTTGTCGGTTTGCCCCAGCCTGCAGTTCCTTTGATGCTCTTTGAGCCTTGTACCCATGGATCTTTTCGTGGTACCGATGTAAACCTTCCCACAGGTGCACGGTATGCGATAAACCCCTGCCGCTGACAGTGGGTCTCTTTTGTCTTTAACCGACCTGAGGCTTTGCTGGATCTTCTTGGTCGGCTTGAAAACTGTTTTTATGTTATATTTCCCCAAGAGTTTTCCAATTCTGTCAGTGACTCTCGGGATATATGGCAGATATGCATTCGCAACTACCTGAGAGTCATCCCTGTTATGAACCGTGGGACTCTTCGGTTTCATGGCCCTGTTGATCTCAGATACACTGTACCCATTCGACCTCAAGGTCACTTGAAGATGTTCCAGTTCCTGCTCTAGATGTTCTGGTTCACAAATCCTTCGAGCACGTTCAGTTAGGGTAGATATGACTCCTCTCTTTTGACTAGGATGGTGGTTCGATAGTGCGTGCAGGTACCTATCCGTGTGCGTGGGTTTTCGGTAAACTTTGTGGTTTAGTCTAGCGCCACATCGTTCAATCAGAATATCTAAGAAGGCTATCTGCTGGTTCTGTTCGGTTTCCATGGTGAACTTGATGCTGGGGTGTTGAGCGTTTAGGTGGTCTAGAAAAAGGTTTAGAGCGTCCCTTCCATGTTTCCAGACGATGAAGGTGTCATCCACGTAGCGTAGCCACAAGGTCGGCTTCAAATCAAAGGCGTCGATTGCCTTCTCTTCAAACCGTTCCATAAAGAAGTTGGCTATCACTGGGCTCAGTGGACTTCCCATCGCCACTCCATCCAATTGCTCATAGAAGTTTCCCCTCCATTGAAAGTAGCTTTCCGTAAGGCATGCTCTAAAAAGTCCGACAATATCACTTGGGAACAGGCAGGCTATCTCTCTCAGAGAGTCTTCCAGTGGGACGTTGGTAAACAAGGACACAACATCGAAGCTGACCATGATGTCGGTCGGTTCCAAGGTCAAGCCTTTAATTTTACCAACGAAGTCTGTTGAATCCTTGACGTAGGAATTTATTCTTCCGACATGAGGCTGGAGGAGTGAGGCCAGATGTTTTGCCAAGTGATAGGTAGGTGAGCCTGGGGCACTGACTATAGGTCTCAGTGGCATGTTGGGTTTGTGCACCTTTGGGAGACCGTAGAGCCTGGGTGGAACGGCTTCAGTTCTGATAACGGTTTTCTGTATGGTTTCCGACAGTGAGGACGACTTGATGAGTTTATTTACATTCCTCAACCTTGATTGTGTCGGGTCCCTTCTAAGTATGCGGTAGTTCGTGGGTTCTAGGAGTTCTTCAATTTTGTTATTATATTCCTCCGTTTTTAGAATGACCGTGGCGTTTCCTTTGTCCGCTGGAAGTATCGTGATACCCTCATCAGAATTCAAGCTCTTCAAGGCTGCAATCTCTCTTTTTGTGATATTGCATTTTGGTGGCCGTGCCTTGCTTAGAATGTTCGCTGTCACAATCCTGATTTCTTCCGCTTTCTCATCTGGTAAGTTCCTGATTGCCGCTTCCGTATTGGCGATAATTTCTTCGTTTGGTATCTGCCGCGGGATGACCGCGAAATTACCGCCTCGTGCTAATACCGACATTTCGTCTTCGGTGAGAACCCGGTCTGTTCGGTTTATTACTACCCTGGACAAGTCTAAACGTGGAACGGTAGAGATTCTTGTCTTGTTCAGTTTGTCGAACTTCACTTTGTGGATTTCACTCACTCTGTCCCGTTCATTTCTTACTTTTGAGTAAGATATTGCCATCCAATTTGTTCCAATCTTCAGGTTTTATTCGATTGCTAAGCTCTAGGTGTAGCTTCAGCAAGGCTTTGTCCGTTTCGGCTAGCTGGCTTCTTGTATGATGTATTCGTTCTCGTAGAAAGGCTTTTTCACTCCTCGAATAGATTCGATTTGCCTGAGCTGATTTGAGAGTCCGTTTCAGCTTCAAAAAGGTTGGTATGATGTTGGAGTCCCGACAGCGAGATAGAAATGTCAACGTCTCCAGTAAGTGTGCTTTCCGTTTCCTACCTTTATCAAGTTGGTTGTAAAGTCTCCATATTTCCTCCCCGTAGAGGTTCTTGACAAGCCTCAACCATTTTGTTATGAAGAATTGTCTTCTCTTAAATTCAAAGTACCTTTATTATCATGAAGTAGTATCGCATTCCATATATTTGCACCAATGTCTCAAAAGAACAATGTGCAGAAGTGCTAAAAATTTGAGAAACATGAACTTGACTTCCTTATTCTTCAAATTCCAAAAGGTGAATTGCATGAGCCTATTCCAGACTGAAGGCAACACGGAGTTGGGAACTAAATATAAAAGTGTATAATTTTTCATGTTGAGTATGTATGATTGAATAAATAAATGAATAACTAACTGATAAACTCTTCTATGAATTTCAACATGACTAAATTATCAGGAAGCATCATCGTATTCCAAATATTCAAATACTAAATGAGAAATACATGAACCTGTTTCAGACTAAAAGCAACATCATTCTCAGTACTGAGAGATTTTGGCAAATATAGCTATATAATTCATGTATGTACTGTATGAATTTTACATTTTATCAAATTAGTCCGTGTCTGTGCTGGATAAATAATCAGATGAATAATTGATCAATAAACTCGACGATATTTTCATCGCACTATAAATTTTGTGATTAAAAGCAAATCAGCGTGTTTGGAGCCGCATACGTTATATGAATACTGTGAATAATTCTGGAGCACTCCACTCAGCGATTATGAAAAAGGATAGTATGGATCATCAACACTACATTGAAAATTATCATCCACATAAATGCACATCCAGCACTCCGACTGAGTCCGCATTATGGGTTCGGCCATTGCCATTTCACAGAGAGAGTGATTCATTTCATATGAGGTTGGGTGCAGGAACATGTTCAACATGTAATTTTTCAGAGACGAAAGCGGTGATATTGCGGAAAGTGAAACGATTAGTGATGATTACAAAAAGCAACGGTCATAGAATATCTACAGGAAAGAAATAACTCACCTACTTCCGGGGAATCACCAAGCTTGACGATCATCAGGAAGTGATAGGTTGAAAATGTTCATCGAGACGAAATATTAACCATTTTTTTCTATGGCAGAAATTTCAATGTCTGTAGGTTAAACCAACCAGAAGAAACCAAACGAGTGTTGATTTTCTCATGTTTCCTTAGATTTTTATGGAAAATAATGAAAGAATGTGGTGGAGAATTATGGAAAAAAATAACTTTCATAAAGAATTCCATCGGAGAAATGGACCAAATCACAACTGCTATGATCTCCAAGCTAACTAACGCAAGTTACGTATTCGATATACGAAAAGTATTTTTTTAAATGACTTTATTTTAGAAACAAACAGTATGACAGCGTTAAGCAGAATGAATAAAAATGTAATTTGGGAATATTTATAATGTTGGTGTTGATGAGCTAGCATCTCCGCATTTCTGGAATAACGGATGTAACTCTATCCTTGTGAGACGCTTGGTCAGCGAACCTGAGTTCGTAACTCCTCCATCCCTAAGACAAAAACAGGAGGGATACTGGTTTGTTTTCGGAGTTCTCTGCTGGGGTAGTTTCTTTTTTTTCCTTGTTTTTTGTGGTCCTCTTCTAGTAGTATTTCCAGGCTATGAAGGCTGCAAGGATAACCACGAGAGTAATGGGGATGCTTGTGAGACTCCAGGCTGCAGGGTGGAATGGTTGCGAGTCTCGAATTTGGAGGAGGCGTGCATCGTTTTGAAGTTCGTGAATTTTCTTTATAACGATTGTTTGTAGATGAATTGGTTTAGGTTCCAATTCTTCCGGGTTGCTTGTATCCATTTCTGTTTCGGGGATGGTCAATGGATGTCCTTTAATCATTTCTTTTCTGTTCCATAGCTTGAAGTTCCCAATAATAACACCACAGTTGAAAGGTACTTCTATTATACTGGGTTTTTCGATCAGTATAAATTCATTGTTGTCACAAAATTTTTGTACTTTCAACTGTTTTCCGGCTGGAATTGCTATGATGTGCTGGTTGGATATGGCTTCTATTATTGGATTTGCTACGTAGACTCCGGCGGGGTGGCAGTTCTGGTACTCGGCTATTTTGATGAGGGTTGCAATACAGTCATTGGTTTGTGGTTCCAGGTGATTATGGCAGATATACGTGTCTTCGATCGCAGGGCACATCTCGTCTTCGTATTGTTGTTGGTTCGGCCCAAGTAATATATAGGGGTGGTTTGGGACGATTGTGGAATTATTGATCGGGATAGGAAAAAGACGGAACACTTCGTAAATTTCTTCAGAAAAGATCGGAAAATGAATGGCAAATATAACTTTATTATCTGAGAAGGTTACTTGTGTGCCTACTAATTGATAGTAGGAAATAGAATTAGTGAATCGCGGAATTTTATCTTTGTTGTAAAGTAACGCTAGGCGTTTCATGATTTTTTCTAATTCTTCCTCTGAAATCACAGTGCTATGTAGAGTATTCAACTTTGCAAAAGTCAAAGCATCTTCCAAATTGTCTAGAAAAACTATCAAATTTTGACAATTCAGAATTATTTGGTCCAATATATTTTGTCCTTTCAAATATTCGACTATATTTTGGCTCATGTTGAATTGAAGATAGTCGAGTCGATTTTTCATTATTTCTTGATTGGTGTTTAAAAGAGTTACGGTGGCATTGTAATTGTCAATCAATTTTTTCGAAAGAGACACCTGCATTGTGATTTCCTTCATAGTGAAATTTTGATTCGATTGTAATTCTCGAATGACCTCGTCATATTTGACTCCGTCGTCGGCATCCAGGGTCCCAAAAAGCCATTCAGAAGTTGTGCCTACTAAGTTTAGCAAACCACGTTTAGAACGAGTTTGGGGTTTTATGTTACTAAGTTTGTTTTCGACTTCAAAGATGAGATATTTGGCGTGTTTAAGAAGATTAGAAAACAGGGTCTGAAAGAAATTGACTTTATGAATTTCATTTTGGGGATTTGGTATTCCCGTCTGAGAAACGTTAAGGTAGTCTGATATTTTGTTATAGAAATATCGCATGTTTTCTAGCTGGGTACTAATTGGGGTTATTTCGACGAAGTGAATGAATGTATGTTTGGTTTCGATTATTTGGGATGTCCCAAGATGGAATGGGAGTAAGGGAGTTTTCAGATGTGTTATTTTTATTTCACTAGTCACTATTTTGGTTGTCAGTAGGAGTATGGCTGCATGAAGCAACGGGGCCGTCATCTTCATTGTCCTGCGGAAGAGATGAAAAAACTTTAGGTTTCCGAATTTGTGATTTGTGGATCAATTTATCTTTCGTTGTTTTTATTTTCGTTCCTGAGTCTTCGATTACTTTTCTCTTTTTAAAGCGGGGTTTTGTTTTATTTCTCGAGGCTGTTTTATCTTTTACAAACGCTGTTGAACCGGGTTGAAATTCGGCTGCTTTTTCGCGTTTTTCATTTTGTTTTTTATTTAAATGAGATTTATGTTTCAGCGAAGTATCGTGTAATTTTTCGAAAAGAATGTTCAATCTATTTCGACGATCGATAACATATTGATTCATTATAATTTCGTCCGACGTGTCAAACGGGTCTAAAGCATCAAGTCGTCCATTGATGATGTCAAAAGGTTTTTGTTTTGTAACGCTATGAACTGAAGAATTATAGCCGACAATGGCGTATTGCATCAACTGTTTTGTACTTGCTTTTTGGTCTTTCATTTTGAGAACTCGGAATAATTCTATTAAGGTTGAGTGTAGTCTCTCTACCGGGCTGTTACTATTCGAGTTTCCAGGGGTTGTGAAATGAAGTTTAATATTATGAAGTGTGCAGAATTATTTGAGCAAGGAGGTCTTAAATTCGGTGCCACTGTGCAAATCGGCTCAAGTGAGTTTGCTTGTGCATATCTCGAAAAAACGTCAATGATGGTTAGAAATTTTACACCTTCTATTTGGAATGTGTCCATGTGGATGGACTCCAATGGTTGTGTGGGTGTTGGGGTCAGGGCAAATTTAATTTTTGGGGGATTCCTATCGTATTTTGCCTCTTGACATATGTCACAATTATTAATATATCGAGTTATATGGTTTTTCATTTCGGGCCAAAAATATACTTTTTTCAGAGCCAGAAGGGCTTCATTAATTCCACGATGGCAGGTCTTTTCATGGTGGTATCTTATAAGTTCTTCTTGTCTGTTTTCATCTGTTATGTTTCTGACGAATTGAGTTGAAATGGTTAATTTATAAGAGTAATTTTTGAAAAATTGTGGAGGTATTGTGCTCAATTGTCGAATAAGATCAATTTCTGATTTCTGAACGAAAATGCAGTGTAATTGATTTGGTTCTACGTGATCTTTGAAGAAATCTATAATTTCGCGTTCAAAATTCTTGGATAGGAATACGGTTTGTCTATGTCCTGTACCGAAGGGTTTGCTTCGAACAATGTAAAATGGTCCGGATTCTTTCTGGTTGAATATTATTTGTCTCGAGTATTTATTAATACAATGCTCGGTGATAGGTATTTCTAGAATAGGGTTTTCTATAGCAGAGTGGATAGTTTGATCGTCATCGTCAACTGGTGGTGAATTGAGGGTGGTTGGTACTATCTGAATGAATGATAATATTGATTTTTTTCTTCTGCAATTCTTTCTGATTGAATACTTGTTCAAGATGATTCAAATCCTCTGTGGTTACGTTCAGTGGTTGATCACAGTTCAGATATTGGTCTATCTCCTCACCTATATCTCCGGGATTGGCTAGTACTGATTCATTATCGATTTGATTGATCTCTACTCTTGATAATGCATCAGCATTGGTGTTATGTTTACCTTTTTTGTAAATTATTTGGTAGTCGTATTCCTCAAGTTTAAGTCTCCACCTAACTAATCTAGAATTTGGTTCTTTGAGGTTAAACAACCACTGGAGTGGCTGGTGATCGGTTATAATAAAAAAATTTCTGCCAAAAATGTAGGGTCGAAAATATTTAGTGGCCCAAACAATTGATAACAATTCTTTTTCAATCGTACTGTAGTTAATTTCAGCCGGATTTAAAGTTCTTGAAGCATATCCGATTGGAAGGTCGTTTCCTATTTTACCTTGACTTAAAACGGCAACAATGGCAAAATCGGAGGCATCCGTGGATAGTATGAATGGTTTATCGAAATTTGGATATTGTAAAATCGGGTCGTTGCAAAGAATCTTTTTGCAGAGTTCGAAGGCGTTGATGAACTCTGGCGAATGTATGATTTTTTCGCCTTTTTTAAGGCATTTCGTGAAAGGTTTCGTTAATTTTGCAAAATTGTTAATGAAACGTCTATAGTATCCAAGAAGACCCAAGAATGACTTGATTTCTTTGGCCGAACTAGGAATAAAAAATTTTTGAATTGCCTCAATTTTACGAAGATTGGGTCTAATTCCCCCAGGTGTTATGACGAGACCTAAAAACTCGACTTCTTTCCTGAGAAATTCGCATTTATCGATTTGTACTTTTAATTTTGAATTGCGCAATTTCCTGAAAATTAGTTCGAGGTTTGAAATGTGTTCTTCGAGGCTTGTTGAAAATATTATGATATCATCCATATATACCAAGCAAACCTTGTTCTGAAGATCACTAAGGACATTGTCTATCACCCTTTGAAACGTTGCTGGGGCGTTCTTAAGCCCAAATGGCATTCTGACATATTCATAATGCCCATTTTCGACATTAAATGCCGTTTTTTCTATGGACTCAGGGGCCATCTCAATTTGATGGAACCCAGATGCAAGATCCAACGTTGAAAAATATTGGCAACATCCTAACTTGTCCAGAATATCATTGATATTCGGGAGTGGATATCGATCATCTATAGTTTTTTCGTTTACCTTTTGGTAATCGACAACTATACGCCATTTTTGTGAACCAGTGGCGTCCAATTTTTTGGGGACGATCCATATGGGGCTGCTCCAAGGGCTCTGACTTGGTCGTATAATGCCATCGTCCAGCATTTTATTTATTTGTTTTCGAACCTCATCTTTATGTATAAATGGATATCTGTACGATTTTGAGTGTACAGGAATTTCATCGCGAGTTTTTATTGAATGTTTGACTTTGTTGGTAAAAGTTAGTTTCTCGTTTTCTTTGTGAAATATGTCTGAAAATTCTCGACAGAGGTGGATTAAAGCTTCCTTTTCTTCTTTATTCAAATGATCACAACGAATTAATTTTGTTATGTCAGTTGGTTTTTCCGAAGTATTTTCAACATTCGAAGTATTGAAATGGAAGAGATGAAAGTTTTCTTTATGATTATCAGAAAAAGAAGAAACTTTTATTGGTTCGTTGAAGGTTATCGTAATAGGTTCATCTGAATAATTATGAATTTCTGTTCGTGCCATTCCTTTTTTTGCGGTCGTTAGTGTTTCGGGGATATAAAGGTTTTGAAAATTGCATTCGGGAATCAAAACATCGTCAGAATATTGAGTGACAGGTACTTCTACCGAAGCGATTTCGTTTGAATTTATTGAAACACTGTATGTTTCTTCATTTGGATTTCTATACAGCATCGGAATTTTGACTTTCTCATTAATCAAACAATTATTGACCAGATCTACAGAGAATTTCATTTTTTGTAATTCTCCTAGACCCAAAATTCCATCGAAAAATGAATGAAAATCGAACAAAATGAATGTGATTACGTGATTTGAATTTAATTCTGGAAATGAGTTAATATCGGCTTTGAATCTGACTTCTTTCTCTCCTATGCCCGTTTTTATTTTTATAGCGCAATAATAAATGTTTTGTGGAAAAAATGTTTCCGCTATCGAGGGTCGCATCATCGAATGATAGCATCCTGTATCAATTAGCAGTTTCATTGGTGGATTAAGAATTTCGATATATGGTAAGCTATTATTCGTTTCGGTATACATTTCGGTAACTAAGTTTGGGGGTTGGTATGGCTCGATTGTTGAAAATTTTCTGGATTTTCAAGAAAATCTCCAGAATTGTCGTAATTATCAACTTCAGGACTAGGGTCTAAATATTGGCTGTATGTAAAATAGTCATTTTCTAGTCTCAGATCATTGTTATCGGGGATGGTAGTATCGTTCGTGGGGAAGAAATTATCTGAAAGTTGTGACGGTTCTTCGTCTATTTGATAAATTTCTTGAGAGGTGAAATTTCTTGGACCAGAGGGCCTGAAGTGATTATTGGGGTTGTTTGCGTGTCTTTGATATGTATTTCGGGATGTAGTGGACATTGGTATCGGCTGATTTGTTGGTGCTTTCCCAGTAGGTTTGAATACGTTGGTGGGTGGGCCGAAAACTTGTCTATTAGTTGGAAAGTTTCTAATAACAGGTCGTGGCTGAACGTTTATTGGTTGTCTGGGGAATGAATTTCCCGGAAATGATTGAGGGGGAGTCTGTTGGTTATCAAAAAATGGTCTTTGAACTGATGTCTGATTGAAATTTGCGGAATTAGAAGGAAAATTCTGAAAATTGCTATGTTTTTGTTGATTAGTTTCTCTCAGAAATTGTGGTCGATTGGTGTATTTCGAATTTTGTGGGATCATTGGCATTCTGAAAAGATTTTGTGTGTATTGAAATTTTTCTTCCTCTATAATATAGGTCAGGGCGGTTTCTGAACAATCTGGATTCTTTAATCGAATTAAACTTTGTAGTGGCCCTGGTATTCCTCTAATGAAAGTTCTCAAACAAACTTGATCATATTGCCTCAGATAAATTAATTTGGTAGCGGCATCTAGTTCAGTAATTGGAAATGAATTGATTTTTTGTGCAAGAGTGCTTCGCAAAATGTGTAACCTCTTGCCAAAATCTAATGTGGATTCGTTTCTATATGGTCTGGCCATAAGTAGGTCTTGTTCCAAACATTCTAGATTTCGTTCATCACCAAAACATTGAAGAAGTGCCGATTTAATCAATATCCAATTGTTCAATTCGCTTCTGCAACCGACAAGTAATTGGGCTCTATTGATCAATTTTGTTTGGACTACTCTTACCAAATATTTCACTAGAATAGGATCGTCATTATTTCCGTACGTTTCGAAAAGAAAATCACAAGCTGATGTAAAATTAGTCAGTGTATTCATATCGCCATCGTAATTCGGTATTGTATCGACAAACATTTTCAACATGCTCAAAGTGGCATTTGCATTAGCCGGTTGGGCAGGTTGAGTAGAATTTGATGGAGTTGTCATGATTTCAGATCGAGATTCAGAAACAATTAAAGAGTTATTGAAATTATTCATCAAGTCGTCTATAATTAATTGATTTTCGCTCATCAAAAGAGTTCAAAATATTTCTTCGATTACTTGGTCTTACCAAAGCGTTTCTTCCTTCTGGTGATTCTGCTTGGCTATCTGCTTCCGTTTCTCGTTGCCAGGACTCCTCTGAAGGCCCCTCAGGTGAACTCAATTCATTTTTGGTGCACAGGAACACGGGAAGTCTCTGAACGTTTCGATAAGTGCTCAAGAGTGAAAACTCACGTTTTTCTTGTCCGAAACCGGTTACGATGCCGTGTATTTCCGACGAAAACTGCACTTATCCTACCGACTGGGTCAGTTACGTATTCGATATACGAAAAGTATTTTTTTAAAAGACTTTATTTTAGAAACTAACAGTATGACAGCGTTAAACAGAATGAATAAAAATGTAATTTGGGTATATTTATAATGTTGGTGTTGATGAGCCAGCATCTCCGCATTTCTGGAATAACGGATGTAACTCTATCCTTGTGAGACGCTTGGTCAGCGAACCTGAGTTCGTAACTCGCATTATACTTCAAGCATTCCAGAATAGATGTCTTTGAGCTCACACGTGATTCTATAATTACGATGGTGTTAAATAGGTCCTGCAGTTTTTTTCAGATACATTGATCAATTTCTTTTATTTTCGCATACTCGAAATGACCGTTCGCTATCTTTTAAATGATTAATAATTATCATTCCTTGATATTCTCTTTTCCAGGCATTCTTCCCTTTTTTCTATTTAATCACAGACACCTTATCTCCTTGACCTGTAGCTTCAATCTCCAGCAGTTCACCTACTACTATCGTTTCCAATCATATCAACATGGCGACCATTGTCAAACTACAGTTTCTGTTCATCAACTCTTTCATTCCATTTCGAATGTACAATTTTTCATTCCAAAACTCATCGCAAATGAATGGGAAACCCGAATTCATACCAACGTTGAATGTAAATATAATTTCCGTAAGTCTCGGGATCATTGGAAAACGACGAATCTCACCAAATACACGACTTTTATTAAATCCATATTTCGTGCCTCGAAACCAGGCGACGTTCGATGAATGTGCCTTCCACACAAAAATTTCATAATAAAAACCTCATAACAAAAACGACATTATCGCGATCTGAAACCGATATTACGTCTGCATAACAAGCTGTCTCCATTCGCACAAAAAGATTCCGTACTATCTTATTGAATTAACACGTTTATCATAATTCTTCGAAAATGTGCTTATTTCTAACCTACTATGGAGTTGGAAAGGGACCTCTCGTTCACTTAGAAGAGGACGAGGTCGTGTGTGTCACACACACTTCACACTTTCACATTCTTTTATTCGAAAAGCCATTCTGCCCTTGGAAACTTACGGAGTGTTCAGACCCACGTTGCACTTATACCGAACGAACTCAACCTGACACATTACATTCATTTTCACTATATGAGTAACAAATGTGAAGATATATGTACTCAGTTTCTTCCCTAAAAAGCCTAATCCTCTTTGAAAACTCCCCCCCACCCCAGTTTCAGAATAGTTATTTATGATATACTTAAGTGTTAAAAGTACATTTTTAAGGCACGCATGTGAAGGTTTGCAGAATGAGCGAAGAGAATTCTGCAATTCACATGAGTGCCTCAAAAGGTACTTTTAACACGTATATCATACAATATTTTTTCTACAAACGTTCAAATAAAAAAATTATACAGTTTGAATCAAATTTTAAAAACCTGTATTAAGAGCACGACGTGGCCAGATAGTTGTAAATTTCTGGCGCTGCCGTCGTCAATCTTCCACAAATCTAATTTTTAGCGAAGTTACATTCCAAATAAAGAATAATTTCTATACAGAACAGTTCTTGCTATTCTCAAGTAGATGGCGCATCTCTCCCTCCATAAAACAAACCATTCTCTGGAACCGCGGTAAATCATCACAGGAAAGGTCAATGTCATTGTGCTAATAAACTCACCGTATCGGGGAGAAGGGGCATTCTTTAGACCTTACATCTGACGAAAACTATAAACGAAAATATTGCATTTTCGATGCATAGCAGAGTTTCAAAATTTTGGAAATCACTCTATTATATGATACAAGCTCTGATACAAGTACCTAAAATGTCTATATTTTGTAGGCATAATATAGGTTCGCTTTTTCATAAGATTTTTTATCTACACCCGTACTCTAATAATACCCTTATATGTCCACAACCCGTTTTATAATGAAATCCATTACGATACAGATTTTCATTACGATACAGATTTTCAACCAATAGAAACCCATTATTTTTCAATCAAGCTTGATGTGCAAGCTTTGCATTTTGACGTTTGTCAAGTCTAAATCAGTAGGCATTGAATTTTTGAAGAATTTAGTCAATTTTTGATAATCGAATGAAAATGTCTTTTAGCAGTGATATAAGAGAATTACCAGCGACTCCTCCACAGATGTCTTAGATAAGGAAAAAATACAATCGAAAGGATTATATTTTTCATTTGACATATGCAGCACATATGTTCTTATTTTCGACCAAATTAAATGAGCTACAATGGTCGAGTGGTCAATGGCGAGGCTAGTTAGCAATAACGTCCGGATTCAAATCTTGACCTAGGCAGAGATTTTATTTCTTTTTTTTTTTTCGTTTCTCATTATTGTATTTTCCGTGGTTATACCATTAATTATAATTTTGTAGAATTTTTCAAAAAAATACGATTGATTACCTACTATTATTGTGTTCAAAATAAATACCTAATAATATGATATTTTTAGTTCTTCATTATTTATTGGGTGTAGATAAAATAGCGTATGCAACTCTCATAACTCTCATAACCTTCGGCTCGTTTCGTATCCCGGTTTATGATCATGTATTAATAACCATCATTACACGATCGTTGCATAATATACTATTTTCACAAAAATAATGAACTATCAGTAAAGGAATTGCTGATTCGCGAGTTCTACAAATTCTTATACAGGGTGAATCAACTATATAGCTCCTTCATCAGAGAAAAATATCTCGAATACCTAAAAGTAAATGTGTGTGCCCTGAGGGCGACTATCTTACAAAGCGGAGGTCCTCTTGCCCGTGGATTTGTAAGTTTTGTAAGTTGCCCGAGGGAATATACATCTAATTATATCTGTGGTGCTACCAACTTTTATATCATACTAGGTAGTTCTTTATATATTATATTTATATATATATATATATATATATATATATATATATATATATATATATATATATATATATATATATATATCGAGAGAGAGAGAGAGAGAGAAATTTCATATGTCCAACCTGACATTTCTGACATTTACGAAAACCGAGCTCAAAAAAAAAAATAGAAGAGAATATTCGTGAGAGTTTCAAATAAGCGTCTACCAATCAATTTGTTCTCTGGTCGATATAAGTGAAATTAACATTAAAAAATAAATTTGTATATTGCATATTGTATAGTCATTATGGAGAATAAGGTAGAATAAATTCGCATACACAACGGCAATATTTCGGCATAATTTACTCATCTTATTCTTGAAATATACTATAATTACTATAATTGGTACGTACACAATAATTATACCTTCTGGAAATGATCTTTTGCTGAGTCAATTCAAAAAGAATACAAAACTTCTATAAAGGAAGTAATAGATTTTTTTTGCATTGAGTTGAAGCAGGAAAAGCCAAAAATCACTTAAAACTTTTTCCAGAGATCAATTACCCTAAGACCAAACTGATATTTTTGAAAATTGATACTGTATCCCTGTTAGCGAAACGCGCATCGAGTGCAAAAATATGAGTTTGTTGTTAGGGTAATTGATTTCTGGAAAAAGTTTTAAATTTTATACCAAAAGTTCCAATCTCATTGTTAATTCAAAAATCACTTCTTCAAAAGTTCTGTTCTCCACAAAAAATATTATGTTTCTAATCATAACTCAGCTATGTACGAGATGAAGACCAATTAATCAATTATTTCATTATAGTTACGTATCAACGATTACTTTTTTCATTGGGATTTTTTTATGTGACACTTCCAATAATATTTATATGTTGAAAAGTGACCTGAGTACTACAAATGAATTGTGTTCTCAACATTATTTCGTTTATTCTTGTGAGAAACAACGTTTTTGAGAATAATCCAATTATGGTCACATGGTCTTCCCATGAGAGAGCGTAATTTGGAACATCAAAAAAATATAAGTATAATTGAAGACTACTTTTTAATTAATCAAAAATAGAATCATAACTTGTCTCAAAACCGAAATGAATACGAGCTTATGAATCACATGAAAGCAATTCTTCCGTGGTTAGGTGGAATGATAATCTCATGATCAATTTCAGACCATCACCCAGAAAGCTATACATTCAACTTGTATACAATTCGAAGCGCCCTGTATGCTTACCACAGTTACAACAAATTCTACAAACAGTGCGGCGAGAATACACTGGAATTAAAAATAGAACAGTAGGCAGGTCAAAGAAAGATTCCGCCGCGGCTTATGACCGCACGGGTTCCTCAAGGGTGAGGGTGACTACAAAGATACCGCACTTATAACTGATACCTCTATTTCTTTCGAAAATATTACGGGAATATTTTAGTGTATTTTTAAATTCATCCTCAAGGAGCGGATTCGTCTATTGGTCTAATCAAAACGTACTCAATGATTAATAATGCTAAAGACATCATATTTATCATTCATGAATGTCTTATTGTTTTCCTGTAACATTAAAAAATGAAAGAGGACAAAAAAGGTTCGAAAAGGCGTATATGCAGAGCGTCATCTGTTGCCGAGTGTCCAAACTACTGCTGATGTATTAATCAACCACTTTGGTTTCAAACGTTGATGAGATGTAATTTTGGAAGCGGCGGCAAAATCATTGTTATTTCGGAACTACTATTTGTGGAAACAGGCTGTTTTTCAGTAATGAGTATGACGATACTCGATCAGGAATACATTCAGGATCATGATCAGTGTAATTGTAATATAAAAATTCATAGCAGAACTGCTACAAACGATGAATAAATTCAAACCTTTCATCCCCAATCAAAACGAGAGTTAACGTTGTAATGGTAAACAAAATACATCAAGATAATGTTATAAAATGAAGAAAATAACCACATTTGTTCCAACAGATAAATTTAAGTATTTTTCACGTTAAATAGACCCAAAGTGAAACGACAGAGTCGCCATCTATTTCAAACATATTCCACGGCGCCCTCTTAATACATTATAGAAGATAATTTCAAATTGCATCGTATATTACGGACCTTAGCAACCATTGTTGATTTAATTGTTTACGAATGTTTTGAAGCATATGTCAGACGTTTGTTAGTTTTATTTGAAAAGCAGTTAAGGTTGTAGATTTTTCTTAAAATAGAAGAAAGTTATGAAAATGATCCATTTGAAGACATAGAGGCGGCGGCCAATAGAGCAACCCTCGATTTATTGCCGAGAAAATCCAGGGTTCAATACGATATAGCCTATAATAAGTTTCAGAAATGATGTGAAGCGAAAGACGTTTCTGGAAAATATACTGAAAATGTCATTCTGGCCTATTTTGAGGAGAAAGCAAAGGTATAGAAGGCATCATCTCTGTGGTCAAATTATTCGATGATCAAATCTATGCTACGTATAAATAGCGACGTAGATATCAGCAAATAATTTAAGCTTATCGCGTATTCAAAGCGTCAAGCAGAAGGTTACCGGCCAAAGAAATCAAAAATCTTGACTAGATTCCAAATTGACCAGTTTTTGAAGTCTGCATTAGACGATGAGTATCTTCTAATGAAAGTAGTTGTGATTGTGGGAATTTTTGGAGCTTGCCGCAGGGAGGAGCTTTGTCAATTGACTGTTGACGATATGGAAGATATGGGTACTTCATTAATTATTAAAATACCAGATACTAAAACCAATGTTTCACGAAGTTTTACTATTATTGAAAAAATTTATTTGGATCTTTATCGAAAATATGTGGCTCTTCGACCAGCAAATGTCGGACACAGGAGATTTTTCTTGAAATACGTGAAAGGTAAATGTACCAGAAATCCGGTTGGAATTAATTCGTTTGGAAAAATTCCTGCTGCTATAGCAAGATTTCTGGAACTTCCAAATCCGAAACTTTATACGGGACACTGTTTTCGCCGGTCTTCAGCGACCTTACTTGCCGATGCTGGCGCAAATTTGACGACAATTAAGCGTCATGGGGGTGGAGATCTTCTACCGTTGCTGAGGGGTACATCGAGGATTCTTTGGAAAATAAGAATTTGATTGCCCAAAAACTGCTGACGGTGCAGCGAACATTACCAACAACATCAATCCAACAACAAACATCCGAAGAAATTGTGGCCTCAACCTCGACTGGAAATTCAATTATTTCTACGCATCATTCTTCCTTAGGCATGGAAAATGATAAAACAGCAGTGCAAGAAATTAATTTGTCAAATTGCACAAATTGTACTATTAATATTAATGTTAATAAATAAAATCTAAATATTTTGACATTTGCTTTCAAAATCTGACAATTCACTTTGGACAGCAGTGCCATAAACATTTTGAGGCACTCAGTGCCATGAAGTGATTTTGAGGCACTCAGTGCCTTAAAGTGACGTTTTTAAGGCTTCTATGGAGTGCTAAAAATGGCATTTTTAACACGTTTGGAGACAGAAAATATTACCGTCTTATCAACCATTTTCTCAATTACAGCATCTAGCGATCTATGTCACTCAAGACAAGTCCGTTTTTATTGTTGGGGATGTATTTAATCATTCAAGTATTCCAAACATAGCTTGACTGCTCAACTAGTCGAAATATCTAAGACGTATAAAATGTGATCGGCAAAGGGGATTCATTGAAACAAAGCTGATATGTTGAACATATTTCAAACTATAGATGGTAAATGGCATTCACATAGAATGGCAATAATGACATTCGTTGGGAGCTTCATGAGGTTCCTCTATCTGCTATGCCTACTTGAAGAAGAGAATTAAATGCAATCAACCGTGCAACTATTTATGTCTTGTTCATTTCATAATAGTAGTAGTGGTGGTGTTTATACTAAACGGCATCGATTTCAATCGAAGTTCTTCAGATTCCAATAAAACAGAGGGGAATTTTTCCTACAAAAAAATCTGCCCCTCATTCCCAATCATTGTGAGTGCAATAGTAAACAAAGTTCAACATAACTCTACATTCCTCTCTCGAGAAATTGCTAACCTAGACGTTCGGCCTCGGTGAACAAATTTTTCAAATGGAAGAAATGATTCGCTTTTCGCCCCAGTATGTTATACCATTGTCTCTAGAGATATAGGATTGTCAGACAATCATGAGGAAATATCATTGGAAGGGATGCAGATTATGGATAGATCGCGTTAGGGATCGGAGTTTGTTTCAAGTCATCTCTCTTCTCACCTTTCTTTTACGGGCATGGGAGCTTGAATCGCACTTACACAATTCGAAGAAATGGCATTCAATTCCGGAAGAGAACCTTCGGTTGTCAACAGTATTTTGAAGTTCACTGCCTTTATGTCAACATTTCAGAGAGGGAAACTGTGCCCTTCATTGTCAAGTAGACGTTAATATCGGCATTATAATGTAGACAGCATCACAGAGATGTTTTAGATGATTTTACACAGGCAGATTCGCCATCATTTTTTGCAGTGACAATCAAGTCATAATTTACGACCCTGGAAACCACCACATATCAGTTCTGATTGGAACCGTACCATAATTGCAAATCTTATCGGCTGTTTTTGAGCCGCCGTTTCGTTTTTTCCCTTAGAGAAATTTCATAATGTATTGTCACTGAATTTATGTCAAATTACCTTGCAAATGAAGTATCATAACTTGGAATACTGGACAGTTGTTTTCCCACGATAGGGCAACAATATAAAAAGTGAGCTAGCGAAAATTAATATGCTGAATTCCTCATGCATATTGTTCAGGTGATAGTGAGCAAGGGGTTGGGGAAGAAGTATGTCAGTTGAAGTTATGATAGGAAAATGTCCCCCTTGGAATCGATGTATTTTTGCATTTTTTTCACAGAACGCCTGTTCAGAAGATAATACTGAAACTGCTCTCGTGCCTGGAAAGACACCTTGAAAATGAGGGTGATGTGCGCGAAGGCTTGAGAGATGTTTTTCTAAATTGAACGGATTCGCTCTCTTTTAACGTGTTCCTTGTCCAAGTTCGGGTATTATTTCAATTCAAATCATTTCCATACTCTTGTTGTTTCCTTTGCGTGATTATCTTTCATCTTCATTGAACAGACCTGAGATGTGAAAACAAGTAACAAACGAACCGATCCTATTTTATCTCACTTGATATCATTCGATTCAACACCATCAGATGATGAATGAAATACCGTATTCAGGCAAAAATATGAGAAAAGATGATGACAGCAATATGCAAAATTAAAATTCTGTTAGTGGAGTCAATAAATCTCAAATAAACTTGAATCAACGAAGGGGTACTTATCAGGCCTACTATTTCAAAACTATTCTCCGGTGCAGATTTCTTCGACCTCTGTTGAAACCAGAGATGACAAATCTTGATCATCAATCGGTCATCCAAATTATGTTACATATTGAGCCCCATTGGTATGGTAGCAAAAAATAGATCAATCATCTACATAAATGAAGTTGAAGAAATTGCAGTGATAGCTCAGTTCAAAAAGTGATGATTTTTGCATGAGTACACTTCTGTAAAATTAGGGAGGCAGTACTTCAAAAATCCCTTGAAAGTTAACATAAAAATTTTTGCATGTATTGGAAAACGTGTATAACAGAGTTAACATTCTTGTCTCGTTTCTTGGTGGAATGGATGTGTATATAACTCAAAACATAATTTGGAAGAAGAAATGGATATGTATTTTTTGTGCAGATCTTGTAAGGCCTTGTTGTTTCATTGCATTACTGGCCTTTTAGGGCGTTGATATATTTCCGTGATACTTATTTTCCTCAATATTTGCAGAGAATTCGTTATTTTTCGAATCGGGCAACCTGAAATCATAATAACTTGGGTTATATTTACTGTAGGTGGAATCAGGATTACTGCTTCGATCATTTTGAGTGCTCATTTCTGAACTAAGAGACTCAGCAGATGTCAAAATCGCCATTGTTATAAGATTTGATGATTTGTTTTTTGTTTAGAGAGGATCTCGTTTCAACGAGCATGTTTGTTGGAATGTTTCGAAGAATACCAACGTGCCAACTTAAAACTGGTGTGGTGTGAAATTTCCTCACCGAATACCACGCGTACTTGGATTATTCTTGGAATTTTTTTTTTGCCTATAAATATTCAGAAAATAATTCAAGCACTTGTGGTATTACAAGTGAGTTTTTGTTTTTCACACTCGTCCAATTCATCACGAAATGGGGCTAATTATACCCCTATGAAATACATGTTTTCCAGAGCATTGATAGGCAGCATCTCTGTCAGTTTCGGTTTACTGAGCAAGTTTTTCGAGTTGAGTAACAGGAGATAATTTTTGTTTGCACTCGTCCAATTCATCATGGAACTAGAGTAAAAATTTCATTCTTAAATACATGTTTTCCGAAGCATGGACACACTTCGTTCACGTTAACTATGGAAACAAATGAAGATTATGGATATAATTTCACTAGATTCCTGGTCTGAACACACAATTATTACTTTAGGGTGAAGTGCAAAGTGAATATAAATAATCACCAAACATGCGAACCAATCAAAGAACAGTTTCGAAAAAAAATCTTTTTTCATTTCTATTGTTAACATATGTTTAACATGATATCGATAACCTTTGCTTTTTGTTGAAATATTCATACTGATTTCGACTTTCTTGTGATTATGATTCATGTTGAACCATATTGAACTTGAAATAAATTTTTCCCAAACGAATATGTGTAGAATAAACTTCTTTCGCATAATACCAGCTTGATAAACTTCCAATTATTTGCATCAATGTATTCCATTCTCCAATGAATTGTATAAAACTTGTTTATGATGTGAAATGAAGTTCCTTCAACTCAAATGACTTTCATGGTATATATTCATGATATTCATATTATTATTATATATGAATACATTTTTTGACTTTTGTGAAGATAAAGTCACCATGGGTTAGATGGGTAGAATGATTTTCAAAGTGGTCGTTTCTCAAAATTCTCAACGACTTTGTCAACAAATTCTTCCCAATTCCACCTCTGTAACGTGGAACTGAATATAGTAGATTCGAAGAACTGTGCAGAGCTCGTAGTTTCAAAAAGGGTCATCGATCAAACTGAATTGAATTCAGTAGTACAATACAGTTTCAGAAAACCCCTGGGCGTATTTCTCAAAATGTTGAAGCCGCTTTTATGAGCATACATAAAGCCACATGAAGAGGAAGTGGAGCGAAACAAATGCATCAATGTGAATGTGGTATGTGAATAGACTCGGGATCAATGGGATATAACGAAGCCTACGTAACACCCGACGTTTTATTGAATCCACACCGTGTCTTGAGGGCGAGCAATGTTCGATAAATGATGCGCCTTCCACGCAAAAACCTCGCGACAGAAATGGCATTAGCGCCATTCGAATCCGATATCACTTCTGTATAACAAGAAGTCTCCATTCACACAAAAACATTTTCGGTTCCAGACTCGGCAGTGTCTTATTAAATTCATATTTTACTGCTTTCGTGCCTAGAAAGACGTCCCGAAACTGTAGGTAATGGGCGTGGGGGATTTGGAGAGGTTCAGCTAAATTGTAGGAAATAGCTGTCGTACTCTTCCAGGAATATATTCCTTCAACGTGTTTATTGTCAAGATCAGGGTATTTCTTCAATAGGAATTTCACTTTTTATACTCTCGTGGCTTTGATCTTGTGGGTTTCTGTTATCTTTTTTAAACCAGAAACATGGAAACACGTTACAGATAAACCGATTCCTCCGTTGATATGATAAAATATGATATTCTACCGAAAAAAAATCATGACAACAATATGCAAAATGGACAAAACATTCGACAAAGTCAATGGGCATACTTGAAGACTGGCGTTAAATCAAAATATACCTACACGCCAGCCAAAACCTACTGTGTAGGTGGATCCGAGACTGACCTGAACGAATTGTTCGAAAGATGAATTGATATGTAAAATGAGCAAGAAAAGAATGCTCTGAAGTTGTCAATTCCTCTGGTAATATTGGGATGAAAAAGGGGTCATGAACATTTTCTACCAAACTGCGCAAACTTTCGAGATATTGTTTGAGTCAAATTGTTAGTCATTGTTTGTCAGGAATACCACACTAAAATATAATTCCAACAAGCCAATAACAATTCTGAAAAGATGTTCCAACAGATATCAAGAATTTGGGCAAGTTTTGTTGTAGCAAGAGGTTCATAAATTCACAATGACTAAGTCTGAACTCTTGTATCTTCCAGCAAATTGCAAAAAATAATTCATTTCAATAGATATTATGGATTTGAGATGGTCGTCGAATTTCAGAAGTCACATTCGATAATTCGAAATCAGAAGAATTGCTATTCAAACAATCATTCAGGAAACATTTTTTATAACGAACGCGATTTCTAAGGGGTGGTCGTAGTGAGATGCCGTAAACTAGCATGAGGGTATAATTATATATGGGATAATTTGCAAACCGAACGGAAATATGATTCGAAGGGAAGGACAATATCGATAGACGGAATTGTTATGTTCGTTTCCAAGACATGTCTTTCCTTTTATTTTTACTACGGAGGTCGTAGCTTGAATCTCACATCTACTTGATGACTTGTATACATTGCAGTAGATTATTATACTAAAGCTGAAATTTCTATTCCCCCATGAATATCCATCATCAGTATTATTTTGAAGATTCATTTCCTTTCTGTCAGCATTTATATCGCCCTGTCATATACATAATACCAAATGATGGCAATTGATTCAGAAACAGAAGTGGATTTTTTCTGTCAATGTTGTAAATCATTCATGTTTTGAAGATTATTTCAATGCCTGAACTTGTATTTTCTTCATGAACTATATATCATCAACTGTATATTGCATCTTCATTTTCTTTCTTTCAACAATTGACAGACATAAGTCCGCATCTGTTTTTTGGAAAATATCATGCGTTGTCAAGTGAACGGACATATCGACATTATATATAAACAATGATGATAGTTAGTCAACCAAATAGAAATATCATTTAAGGGTTGAATACTACGGATAACGTCATTAGTAAGTTCGTTTCCAAGTCATATTTTCCCCTACATTTTCAATGCAGAGGTCGAAGCTTAAATCGTTCGTTTGATAAATAATGCTATAAGAATGCAATCAATTCAGAAAAAAAGTGGATTTTAATATTCATCATATTTCATCATATGGATTTCATTCAACGTTGCAGTCGAATTATAGCAGAGAAATCTGCACCTATTTTTCATAAAAGGAAACTGTTTCGTGCATTGTCAAGTGAACGGAAATATCGAGATTATAGTGAAGATGGCGTAACAGAAACCCTTCAAATTTCTCTTACACAGACATTCTTTCGTTTTTCTCCATGAAAAATGGATATACACAATAGCAAGATTCCTACTACAGTTTATTCTACGATTTTCTCTAACAATGAATTCACAGAACGTCTTTCGCCAAACAATAGCTTGCTGAAGCAGGATCAGTAGTATTTTTCTCTAGATTTTCGTTAAGCATCGACCAGTTGAATTCAACAATAGTGAAACGACACCCTGTTACAATTTGAAAATTGAATATTTTCAGAATGCAATGATAGTGAAATGGAATAATTGTTTTCAATAGTTTTCTTTATTCAACACTCTCATGACTGTGTCCTGAAAGCAGAGCCTTGTGAGGGCTAGGGTTATATCGAAGCGGTGATTTTTGAATCAGCAGTGAGAAAGATTAAGGACCATACTGGTTTTCACAATGATGATATTACTCGAGATATTAGATATTCAGATTTTATTAATATTGTGAGTTTCGCATCATCAACTATTTCGATTCTTCGACACTATAATAAATATCTATTCTCCATTCCAATGAATATATGAATGAAAGCATGTGTGATCTCATTGGACGACTGGATGCTTTTGTTTTACTCTTCGTTACTGAGTTACGTAAAGAGTTTTCCCTTTTTCGTTAATGTTGAACAGTTCCACTTTATATGTCAAATTCAAATAAAAAACTGTCATTTCGTAACCCAAAGCAAATATGGAATGCATCTACTTTCATTTTCCTTCCAATTTGGTGGTTGTTACTGCAGATATCCGCCTATCTAATTCATTTATTATGTTCATAAAACATTATATGCGACTCTATTTCAAGCGGACGAGTTCTGTTTCTATAATATATAGCTACTGCCGACTGAATCGTTAGCAAGATAGAAGTGAAATTTATTAAATGATAATTAATCAATGAACACTCATCGCTTTGTTTTCGTGTATTCAGCACACACTATCTGAGAATAATGTTCCAGATTAAATCGCATATGTTCCGTTTATCTCCAACATAAAAGATAATTCTGGAAATATTTCGATGAGTGTTTCGGAGAATGCAGAACCGTTCTTGAAAGGAATGACCCTCGTATAGGCAACTGAAATGAAATTTCCAGAGGAAAAACAACGGCATGATCAGTTGTATAAATTGAATGATCTTAACTGGTCCGTTCGTACCTACAAAACAACCACGTATTTAGTTACCTATGCATAGTATTTCGAAATGTAACAGGTGAGCGAACTCCAAATCAGTGTTACATCCTCCTCTTCCCGCTGTGAGGAGTTTAGCCGTCAAACAGTCATCAGATATCAACTTTAAATTCACTTTCGATATTTCGAATTTTTTTGATTTCACTCTTTTTGACGTTTTCATATATTCAATTCCCTTGTTATTCTCGTCTAATTTCTTCTCTTTTAAATTAGTTTCTATCGATTCCCACTTGTTTTCGAATTGTTTGATCTACAATCAGTTCATTAACAGGTTTCATTCCATTTTTTTTCTGATTGAATTCAGCTCATTTTATAGGCCTTTTGGCAGATTTCGATCATAGTATATTATGCAACGATCATGTATTAATATCCATTACATGACAGTTGCCAACGCAATTTTTTCTACAACCGATAAATGATGAAGAATTACGATTAGTGATAATCTCTCATGGGAAAACCATGTGATATCGATCGCTAAAAGTGATAAAAGTGAAGAAATACTTCACTTCTCGTCAGCTTCTAATTATCTACAAGGCTCAGATACAACCTGTCATGGAATACAGTTATCATGTGTGGAGTTCGGCAACAAACCATTCATTGAAGGTTCTCGATTCTATTCAGAAAAAGGCAATCAATAGTTGATAATAATAAGTGTTATCAATACACTGCCAAGTGTTAACACTTTGCAATATCTACACGGATGACTCGATTAGTACAGAATTCCCACCCCTTTGTTGTGAATTTGGAAACCTGTCGAACCTCTCTTGCTCAGGGATCTTTTTTCAACAGAACAGCTGAGCTTTGGGACTCCTTGCCGAAAGAGGTTTCTCCTGAGGCTTACAAACTTCAGAAATTCAAAGCGAATGTTAATTCGTATTTCCTGTCCCTTGATGCAAGCGGTGTTCTTTGAACATTACAGGGCTTTCCTTTCGTGTGAATCTGCGTATATAAAAAAATAATATATTTATATTTGTATTGTGGGTCCCACTGATCTGGAAGTGGAAATAATATGAACATTTATGTTCATATAAGTATATTATTAAAGTACGGCCGTAGAAAAAGTATATCGTAATAATAATTGAAGTCAATACCAATGCTATTCAACCAACGTTGTCCACCACGTGCCATTCAAAAATATTTTTCAATGCGTCAAATATATCGCATTTTGAATTATATTCGATAACATTCTCTCTCTGCACTAAACTCAATCAGCAACTTTATGAAATTTTTGAACAAACCGTACCATTGAGATGTGTGCGAATTCGTGAATTTCGTCATGGTATGATAGCGACATAATCAGGGATATAAAGGCTGAAGAACATGCATATAAAAACTACAAGATTCACAGAACTGAATATTATCATAATCTTTATAGGCAACTGAGATCGACTGTTAAAATTAAAATGAGTAAAGCTTACGATAACTTCATTAGGATCGCTGAAAGTAATATTCTATCAGACTGCTCTAACTTCTGGTCATTCATTCATGGTGAAAGGGGTTAAATCTCGAATACCGGGCGTGATGAAATATAATGACTCAACATACGATAAACCTCAATATATTGTCAATATGTCTTCCACGTACTTCAAAACTGTTTACATTGAGTCCAAAAACCATAATTTGAATTTTAATGATCCCCCAGTTAGTACAAATACCGTCAGTCTTGACTTTATTTCGAAAGAAGACATTATTGAGGTGTCCAGAAAGCTCAAGAATAAATTGACTTCTGGTTCTGACATGATTCCTAGTTTCATGGTTGAGGACAGTATTGCGGAATTATGTGAACCATTGCAGTACAATCTTATTATATCTTTTCCAAGTTGTTTGAAATATGCATTCAAAAATTTTTCTTCAGGCAGGTAAAAAGTAGAATATCAGAGAATAAACATGGGTTCATGCAACAGAGGTCCTGCATCACCAACTTGGCATGTTTGAACCAATATATATACCCAAACAGATCATTATGTTCTTCTGGAAAAATTGAAAGTGACTACTTTTCAAATCATATGTGTTCGATAGAGAAAAATTCATTGAATATGAATCATACAAATCTCTCCATTATAAAGTAAGCTCAGGTGTGCCGCAGGGTTCTAACCTAGGTCTCTTGTTATTCGTGATTTTTATAAACGATTCGTGCCAAATCATTTATATTCCAAATTCATTTTTCGCTGATGATTTGAAGCTTTTTTATAAAAATTCAAGATACTTCTCACTGTCAAAATTTGCAAACTGGTATTGATATAGCACCAATTATGCAATTGGTGCTTGCAAAACAAATTGTACCTGAATATTGAAAAAAGCAATTATGTATCTTTTAGTAAAAGAACTTCCATCATTTCTCACGAATACGAAATAAATGATAACATTATAAAACGTTGTGAGGAAGTAAGAGATTCGAGAATAACATACGATAGCAAGTTCTCCTTTTCAACACAATGCGACAAGACTGTCCGGCAAGATAATAAAGTGTTAGGATTCATTCACAGGAATTCTGGGAGCTTCAGGAATATTGGTACTCTGAAATTACTTTTCAATTCATATGTTCGCTCCAGGCTAGAGTATTAGCCATGTTTGTGATATTCATAATGATTCTATGCAAAAAATTATAGTTTGTATCATTAACAATAACATTATTTAACGTCGCCATGTCGCCGTAATATTGTGATTATTATAAGGATAACACTGGTACATGCATCGAGATAGTGGACACACTTCGTTTGCAGTAGTGTTTGAGTGTGTTTATTCTTGAAAAATTATAGATTATAGATGAGATGTAAGCATTTCCTGTAATTGGGTACGTCCTAATGGAAATAAATTACTTTTCTTTATATCCTTTCATCAAAAATTTTCTAGCATTCATCCAGGAAAGGTCTTTATGTTGAATTGTTAATCTTCTCACAGAATTATTGAGAGAACATTTTGTTGTGAAGAGAATAGAGGAACAGAAACAATAAATAAAATAGAAACGTCACAGTAATGATATTTTACAAATTAAATCCAGCTCGAAAATATTTTTAACATCTTGACTATCGACTTTCATGTCGCGGTGAATTGACAGTAAGGCTGAGACATTGAGTTTTCTTTGCCCAATAGCATTGTTTCAGGAATTGAAATGACCTTCTAGCAGAACATGTTGATGAAATCTCCAGAAATTTGTGAATATTTGGAAAAATGTTTTCATTATATTCTCCTGATGCCTCTGCTCTATGGCATAAACTGGTAAAAGCCAATTCGATTCTTCCATCAGTTTAATCTATCACATTTTGAAAGCGGCCCAAAAATATGTAGAATGTACAATGGTTACCATCAATTCTGTCCTTTAGTATATAGTTCACTCGCAACTTTACTGTGAATAATACACGGCAAACTGTCGTTTTATGTTATAAAATATACAGACAACTTTTCAGATATACTACCTATCAGGAGAAAATAATTATGTGCAGAGTGGCAATGAATATTTTCCAGTATCCAGGTACTAATAGCTCTCAAAATTGAACGAAGCTTAATGAAAACCTTATTTCTGTTACGACTCTTATGCATACAAATAGAAGTGAGGAAATTCAAGCCAGCCTTTACCTTCTCCAATGAATTCGTCCATTGAAGTTATCATTCTGAACAAATTGATTCTCACAAATAAGTGAGACGGAAACGTTTCCGGATATATTTGAATGCTTTTTTCGAGGACAACCTTGAGCTTGCACGTGGAAATATTGATCGATTATAGAGAATGGCTATTCCAAATAGTGCTAGTGAGTATTCATCAATTGAATCGATGGTCAGTGTAGATTAATACTGGTGTGACAGTCAAAAGAAAACTCCTCGTAGTGAATGATTTGAAGGGAGTTATAGTCCTCTGAGGAAATATAATGGTTTCCGTCAGGTCCAATATGTAATGAGCATAAAAATACTAACATTTTTCATATTCCACTGTTATGCATGTAGAAATTCAGTAATGAAAATCAATATCAGCTGCCATCCATCAATTATGTTGCAATGGAAGTCACCTTATCCGTTAATGGAATTGAATTTACTTCAACTGATGTTTGAACAACCAGATAATGAATTAACGTATAATAAATCTACCGAATTCACTTTCTGTCGTTCTATTCAAAAAGTTCCTTACTAGTTATTTTTGATATAAGTGCTGAAAGTGATATTTTATTTTGTGAGAAGGAGAGTTTAGGACACAACGCCGAAGGCGGGGTGTTCCATCCCTTCAAACAAAATAAAATCACTTTTAGCACGTATATCATGCACTATATTTTCTATAAACACCATTCACAGTCCAAATTAACGCATACCCAATTAACATTGATTAATTGATAAAATAATAGCCTCGAGATTATCAGTTTTGAATCCAATTTCATCTAATCTATTCATGAAACAAGTTGCCAAGGTAATCAAAAACAGAACTTGTTGATTTGTCTTTGTTGACAACTAACGTCAATAAATCTCGAATTATTCTTCTCGTTTATTCGTTCCTCGATGGAAAGTGATCTAGAAAATGAATTTCTACCACCGGAAATTGAAGAAGCTGCCGATAAAGCTGCTTTTGAATTATTGCCTAGTAAGTCAAAGGGACAGTACGAGTTTTCATACGATCGTTTATTGATATGGTGTGACCAGAAAAATGTCAGTGGCAAGGAGGCCAGTGAAGAAGTGCTTCTTGCATAGTGTGAAGAAAAGTCCATAATATGAAATTCGTCAACGCTTTGGTCGAATTACTCTATATTGAAGTCGATGATGAACATAAATAATCATGACATAAGCAATGTTACAAGCTTGTGGCTTTTTTGAAGCGGCCATCGAGTTTCTTGTCATAATTGTAGTTTCACTAATTGTACGTTTAATTGATTGAACACATATTTTCTCTAGAAATAAATCACTCCTAGCACTAGTGCTAAAAATGATTTACTTTCTACACCAGTGTCATAAGATGGCATTTTAGACACTGACAGCATGCGTCAAAAATTATACTTTTACTGACGTTTATAGAAAAAAATATTTTTATTCTCTGGATGAATTCAAATGAGACAGGGTAAAATTCCGAGCCCTGTTGAAATCGACACTTCAATAATTTCAAGGTAACTGGTGGTGGTTTTGAATAATCAGTTTCCATATTATATGTGACACTAGAGCTAAGTGCACGTCATCAATAAGGGGACAATTCATTTGAGAAAACAAACAACCCATCAATAAACTCTAATATTCCTCATTCTTGAAACATTCTGTGTCTACACAGAACGAGTACTTTTTTCTACGATTTTCAAATGTTTATATTCAACAAACGGATATCGTTAGGGGAAAAACGTAATGGAGCAACTCAACTCGCCACTCCTATTCCCATATATTCATATTCACCTCTCCAAAACACAGTGGAGTAGTTCATCTTGCCATTGTAAAATCATAGGATTAGAGCAATAGAACTCAGGAGAACAAATCGCAGCGCTAGTTTCAAGCGTATGTTTCTACGGGTTTCTTATAGCATTGTTTCGATGGCGATGTGCCTGGCGTGGCAAGCTGCGATACTCCACTATGTAAAATTGTATACCAAACTTCGCTCTACCAATTCATTAATGGCAAGATAACATGTAAGTCAATTATTCTATATTCGAATATTGATCAGTTTTCCATATCCAAATAAATACATCATCATTTCAAAGATCAACCTCATTAACATCTGAGTATGTTTCCAACTGATATTCTCAACCTCGCGTGATTAGCAAGTTATCAATTATTTCTATCAGACCTGAGTTCCTACAGTCCGAAGATGACAATGCTCGTTACTCTATTAGACTTCTTTCATTGATACTCGTGGTACAGGACTTTGAGTGTTTTCATTTCATGTATTTGTATGTATTTCCATTTCCCAGTTGACACATATACTGGAGAAAAGATAAAGTCGTTATTTCTACATTTCAGTCACTACTTGCCGTTTTTTGAGTTGAATTCATTATGGAATTTGTCAATGCACTCTATTGGTTTTCATTACAGAAGAGGAAGAATTGAAAAGTTGAAAAATTTATGTTTGGTGTTTAATGATACGATATTCGAACAGAGATGAAGGCATTAGTGAATTATATCATGAATTATATATACGCGAAATTGGTATTCTGGTATTTTATCCGTTGGTTTGTCGATACAGACTTTCGACGTTTCGCCAACATCTCAGTTGGCATTTTCAAGAATGTTACTGCTCCTACTTGGTGCTAGCAACTGTTGTTTGAAAAACTTTTGCCAGTTTTTAAATAGTTTCTCGGTAGTAAATTGTAGCCGATATGATCCGTTCCATCAGCCGTCGGGTCGATTATGGTTGTCGGACCTTTGGCTAATGACTGTTCAGGTAATACTGGTCGGTCTGGGGCCTGTTTCACGAACGTACAAGTCTTGTAGCTACAAGAGAAACACAAAGAAAGACGATGATAAATAATTGTTTGTTACTGGTTTTTCATATGTACCTGCATTGTCTTTCTCTTGTAACTACAAGACTTGTAATTTTATGAAACAGGCCCCTGGTTTGTGGCAACCTGCATCCACCGAAGGACCATTTCCTGACCTGTTTTTCTTTTTGTTGATGAGGGCCCTCCAGACATTTGGTATATTCTGAGAGTCATCTCTTTTGTTTATTTCTCCATGTTTTTCTATATCGATGACTTCCCTAATTTGGCGTGTTCTGAAATAGTTCACCTGCGCTATTTGCTTTGCTGTCTCGAAATGTATTTCGTGACCCGTCTGGTGGTGGTGTTGAAAGAGGGCGGAAAATGTTTGTTTTGTCTTAATTTTTGTGTTCCTGCACTCTAGCTGACATTCTCCTATTCGTCTGGCCAATATATTGCTTATCACAGTCCACGCATGTGAAGCTATATACTTCTTGGTTTTCGAGAGGAATCCTGCCCTTTGGTCTCGGTAAGCAAGACGAAATGGTCCTTCGAGGTTTGAAGACGGTTCGTATATTTTGTTTTCTCATTAGTCTTCCGAAAGGGGTCACCGACAATATCGGAAGACTATGTACTTGTCCGCGTAGGACACTTAAATAGCAAGTGTTCATAAAATCTTCACAAACTGGTAGTTTTTGACGTTCCAATAAATATTACTCTGATAGCCTGTGTGCAGTTATTTGAAAATGTTATTGATTATCAAACGAAAGCATAAAGTCAGGATGAGGAATATTGTACTCCAGCGCGGTAGAATATTTATGATCCCGAGAAAATGAAAATTTAATGACGGAAATCAAGTGCCCTTATGGATGCTGCACTGGTTTATATATACAGTTTGGGACGAAAAGTGATTTAACGAGCACTTCATAATGCTGAGTACACATTAATTTCATAGAGTTGATTGAAACTGAATCTCTCGTTAGGTAGTATACTCGTGCAAACAGTAAAATTTTTATCGGCACCATTCGATTTTGTTACGCCGCTTGAGTTCTCAATTTCCGAGCATACCGTCCATTATAACACCTCGTGAAAGTAAATCTTCATCCAGAATCAACATCATCGGAAATATAATCGGTGTGATTAGACCATAGGTGTAAAAATGAAAATTCTTGAACGAAATAGGAATTAGATGTATTGCTGGTACGGAATAAACAGAAAAGTTTTCAATTCGACATCAACAGAGAAGACACGAATATTTTCAGGTTCATCGAGAATAGCTCTAGTCACTGTCAATAACATAAAGGGCAGCATTGTAAATTTTTTTTATAGGCTTACAACATGAAGAAGGATCAGTACAACAGTGAGAAGTATCTGATCAAGCATGTAGAATTGAACGATAACACCACGGAAGTATCAGCGAAGGAATCTCTCAGATAAAAGTCAGGATGGGTAAAGTCAGGGGACCTTTTAGGCCATTAAAAAGAACCAGATGTTTGAACTTCCTCGTTGTCAAAT
The DNA here is from genome assembly GCA_032362365.1 of Zygogramma bicolorata. Taxonomy (NCBI): domain Eukaryota; kingdom Metazoa; phylum Arthropoda; class Insecta; order Coleoptera; family Chrysomelidae; genus Zygogramma; species Zygogramma bicolorata. The sequence goes on along the minus strand of JAVJAQ010000387.1, from coordinate 2,134,213 downwards.
TTTCCACATAGATATGCAATCACTTGATCTATTACCTGAAAACCCAAAAACTTGAATTATGTATCAATATTCGCGTTGACCCGAGGAATAAAACATTTTTCTGTACCTGAAGAAGATTGAGAGACGATATACTGACCACTCTTATTTTCGATATATGTGAAATATTCGCTTTCCTTTCTCTGGATTTGAAAATAACAATGAGCGTCAATTGATTCATGAAATAATGCATCAGTGATGTAATCGTAGATGATACTGACTAACATGGTCCCGACCTCTCCTCAATATTATGGGAATATGATCATCAAATTGTACCGGAATTCGAAGCTATGCAATGCCCTATAGAAAGTTTGGAAGGTCTATGAATGGACATAATTTCATACTAGGTATATTTTTTTTGTGTATGCGATCAAAGAGATTGAAATTTCATTCATGACGCTCATTTCAGATTTTTTTCGCGATATCAATCCTCTGGCAAAATAATGTCTTCAATTCTCATTCAATGTACATTTCAACAATAATTAAACGGACAGTGCAGATATAAAACAAACTTCTTAACTTTCCTTCCGCTTCTATATTCTACTAAATTATTCCTGAATGAATTAAAAATTATAGCAAGGCTCGCCAACAGGCTGGATCCCCATTGTGATAAGATTACGGAATGAACTAATGAAACGAGTAAAGGGACACTATTATTATTAATAATTCAAATTTATGTGTGTTGTGTAAGATGCTATGGCAACTTTAAATGATGATAATGAGGTTCCCAATGGCTATAAGTTTTTTTTTTTGGTGGTGATCAAGTTTTACAATCATGAACTTCAACCTGTCTGTTGCATGTTTCCTGACACGTTTTTATGAAAATCAACGTTAAGGGAGTTTTTGTAATAACTTTCATAAGAATTTTAATTATATTCATATATATTATTTTTTCCTCCAGTTTCTTGGAATAAGGGTCTCATTCAGTCTAGGTATTTTTCATTCAACGACCTTTCTACATTGTCTATGTAATCTTCAGGTTTAAAATTTTGAAGAAAGTACAATATTGAGGTTAAAAGTTGAAACTATATTTGGAAATCATAAAATTTTTCTTCACATTAATTTCTAGTCATATTTAATATCATTCAACGAAATATAGTTTCAATTATTAACTTCAATATTGTACTATCTTAAAGATTTCAAACAAGAAGATCACACAAACAATATCGAAACGTCTTTGGATGAAAATACCTAGAGTGAAAAAAATCCTTATTCCAAGAGACTGAAAAAGATTTACAAAAGCACATGTTGTCATGAAACAAAGAGAAAAAAAAATATATATATAGCAATTCACACGAAGGAAAGCCCTGTAATGTTCGAGGAACACCCTGTGAATCAAGAAGGATGAGATACGAACTAACATCAACTCAATTTTCGAAGATTGTGAGCCTCAGGAAAAATCTATCTCGGCGAAGAGTTACAGAGTTTAGGTGTTCTATTGAAGGAATATCTTAGACCAATAGAGGTTCGACAGGGTTTTCCAGCTCACAACGAAGTATTGATAGTGCTGCTCTCGTCGACACATTCGTAGTTATAATGTCGAGGGTGGAACGAATGACGACAATTTATGTGAGCACCGATCGTAAAGTATCTATGGAAGATAGACAAGTCTCCGATCCTTTTACGATGCTCCAACGAAGTGAGTGAAGAATCAAGAAGATGAATTTTTATGGAAGATTTTTTTTTCTGGTCTATCATTTTTTCGGTAGTTAGCATAGCAAGGATATGTGTATTTCGAAATATTTGTTACATCACCTTCAAGATTTTGATGTAAATAAGCAAGGTTTTGACTGACAACTACCTATTTTTCCAACAAGCCGAACAAATCCTATATTCTTGCTCCATATGAATATTGATATATATGTTCTGCATATGTCCGAGTTGATTCAAACAAATATCGTTCAATTCATCACAATCTCCCAACAGAAATACAATATTGTCACATCATGAAGCAATGATGAATATGCATAACAGTGACGCAAAGCAATATATTATGTGTGTAATGCTGGTCTATTCAAACACTATCCATTATTCATCCACTGTTGATAAATTGTAAACGGTATAAATGCACATTTCAATCACTTTGGAATCGTATACATGAAAAAAAGCTTGAAATGAGGATTATTTCCAAACAATGAATACCGAAAATGTCGGAGGTAGCACATAAACTATCAGAAATGTGGAAAGATTCCATTATGAAAAAAGGAGTTTCGAATTGAAATTATTTCGAGAAACAAACGTTAATAGTTCGTAAAGTTCAATAGGACTATCAAATCAGGTCATTCAAGTCCAATTATTATCTTTTCTTGCTGATACAAAGCAACAAAAAAGATGAAGACGAGGTACTGAATTGTTCCATTCACAATCGATTATGTGAAGGAATAAGTGAAATTTTTTACCCTGTTTTGAGGTTGGGTTTCTATCGTTTCTTCGCATAATACCACTTCAAAAATTTTAGGCACACCCTCTGAATATAATCAGAAAATGTTCATTCCGCTTCCTATACATGATTTACAATAAAGATTTCTGTATAAATGTTATGGATAAAATAGCATCAAAACTTCAAATTCTCAAGTCGTTCGGTGAATGAGATGATATGTTTTTGTTTCAGTTCAACGGCCAGCGACCTCATATCCAGAAGAGGAGTTTTTTCCAGAAGATATTACGGATCCGTGGAACAGGTGAGATTGAATAGATATATCTTTATATCTCGCCTAGATACAAATACAAAGTGGTCCAACGAAAAGTATGCACCTTGCATATAGTAGCAAGATGAAATATTTTTTCCTGAAGGAATTTTTCATTATGAGATTTATTGAAACTGAGTTCTGTTTCACATCACTGGAAGCTACTTCTTTCTGATTGTTTTCAAGTTCTCTGATAAGTGTTTCATACCGATCCCCATCTGCTACATCTAGGTTACCTGTGATTGATTTGAATATTGAGCCAATGTCATCGATCAGTCCCTCTTTTGGTTCGATTAGGGTGCGTTATCAGTACACTCTACTTGGCGTCGGTTTTTTCCTTCGTTATAGTGAGAATTTTGAATTGATTTTCTTTTTCGACTGAAGAGGTATTATATTTATTTATACTAAGGGATTCCAAAGTTGGTCCGTATTGGTAGTTCAGTTTGTCAAATTCACGTAGTAGTGTATTAGTGTGTGAGAATATTCTTGAATTTTTGCGGTTCCTAATTTCGAGGGTATCCTCAGGATTATTCTCTATGTTTTTCAGTGTTATTCTGTCTTGAAGTCCGAATGCAAAAGGTATTCTGAGAATAAACGATCTATTTATTGAAATTGTAAGTTTTCTTCAGAGGTGTTTTTAAATTGTCCATATGTATCAGTTTTCATGGTTTCATTAACTTTTGTGATAGTACTGGGTTTTTCAAACTTGTTTGCGTGTTTTTGTCGTAAGTTTTGATTGGGGTTTGAAAATTACAGGGTTGAAACGTGCTTTGTTACATTTTTTGATTACCTTTTCTTCTTGCTTAATTAACCGTTTGTTAAGTTCGGTATAAAGTAATTTTGTTCTTTCTTTGTGGTCGTTCGTGTAGTCGTTCAGGAGTTATATTCATAGGTTATGTATCCAATTATTATATCGATGGGTTTCAATTTCGTGGTCGAATGTACGGAATGGTTGTATGCAAGTACGGCATAAACCATTTTCATTTGAGGTGATGTTTTCGGGAATCCTCTGGTATTCAGGAGCTTGATGTGTTAAATTAGTGTAGAGTGTAGTTTTTCACCTTGTCCATTCAATTGCGGGTGATTAGATGAGCAAAAATGTATATTAATTTTGTACAGTTCAAGTAGTTCCTCAATTACTGTATTTTTTGAATCAGAACCATCATCAACTATTATTTGAATAGGTACACCGTGGTTTGAGAAAAATGTTGAAAGTTTGTCAGCTATATTGGTTGCTGAAAAAAAAAGGAAGTTATAAGCTTGCGCATATCTTGAAGAACTATCTATTACGTTTAAAACTGTGTTTTTTCTAGAGTATAAACATCTATATGGATAATATCGAAAGGTTTAGTAGCTGTTGGAGTTATATTCATTTTCGTTCTAATCAGGTGTCTTTCACATTCACTTGGCATATTTCACACTGAATTATAAATGTGTAACATAAACTCAACCATTAACCCCTTACGCCGATCCTATCATACGACATCACCTGCCCGTTGACTTCTTTCCAGTTGACAATAGCTGTTGCGATGACAGATATGTGATGAAAAATTTTGATTGTACGAAATCTTTCATTTTTCCATCGAGTTTTTACTTACGTTTATGTTCAAGTACATTTAAATAAAACTACATCCCTTTTCGTACTCCTATCTATTCAAACGGAGAACCACAACAACACCCCATCAATTTATTGTTTTCCGGTGCTGACTTGACAATACCTATTGCTTATTTGTCTTGTTTCATTGAAAGAGTCTTCAACAGCTCTGCTCTTTTGAATGACCTCTTCGAAAGAAACAATATCTGTGCGGGAAATACGTTCTCGAATTTTTGAGCTCAATAAACCGTAAATCATATCAAGTTTATGAGTATCATGTAACACAGGAGTAGCAGAAAGCTGTGATAACAATGCCCTACATTTATTCACAAAAACATCGGTTGGTTCCCTATCCCCTTGTTCTCTAGAAAATAGTTCTCTGAAAATTTTTGGTGGAGATTTATTTCTACCAAAAGCATGGCGAAGGGCTGATTGCTTCGTTCCACGTGGTAATCGAGGCTTTTGCACCTTGCCACCATGTAGCTGCATGCGAATCTAGTAACATTGAGATACCTTTTATAGCATTGGCATCAGTAATACTAACACATTCTTTATAAATGCTGATGGCATCGATAAATGCTTCGACATCATCGTCTTTTTTGCCAGTGAATCTACTATTACATTTTGCAAAGTTACCGGTTTGTGGTGCGGGTGAAGGCTGTTTATTATCTGTTACCATTTGTTTCATACCCTCCAATAATGCTTGAAGCTGCTAAGAAGACATGGCAACCATATTATCCATTTTTGCTTGATTCAACACACTGTGACTGTGAGGTTTACTTTTATAGTTCATATGCACGAAAATGCCATGAGCACGCACAAGTTGGGGAAAACAATTCAGTGGGATAGTTCAAATTATTCTATACACACAAAGCAGCTTTTAAAGAAAAATGTTTGTAACAATCTAATAAAACCGTGGCAGAACTTCGTTCGACTCACTCTAATGCTACTCGTTCAGAATGTCAACAGGGACAATCAATGCGAAAATTGGTCGTATCACTTTGTAATAATATTCGATAAATGTTGTTACCGTCTTCGAAACATACGAGATGTGGAAAAACTGCGAAATAGTTCGAATTATTTGAAATTTTCAACGGATATGTGTTTTGTTCGCACACACGAGATGTGAAAAAGAACTGCGAGGTAGCTCGAATTGTTCGAAATATTCAACGGAAATGTTCAAAATTTCGTTCGCACACACGAGATGTGAAAAAAAACTGCGAGATAGTTCGAATTGTTTGCGGAATTTCCGATAAAAGGCAATTCAAATCGGTACTCACTCGTAAACAGAAAGTTATTCCTTTTCTGTATGCACCAAAACTGGCGACAAATGTCCAAGCACAATTTGATCCACTACGTGAAACGTCTTTTTCGAAATCCTCGTCTTTCAACGGCCCCACGTTGGGCGCCAGTTGTGATGGGGTGTTGTTGTGGTTCTCCGTTTGAATAGATAGGAGTACGAAAAAGGATGTAGTTTTATTAAAATGTACTTGAACATAAACATAAGTAAAAACTCAATGGAAAAATGAAAGATTTCGTACAATCAAACTTTTTCATCACAACTGGAAAGAAGTCAACGGGCAGGTGATGTCGTATGACAGGATCGGCGTAAGGGGTTAATGGTTAAGTTCATGTTACAATTGTTTGTATAGAATCTTTCATATTTGGCCAATGATAACTCGCTTTAAGTCTTTGTTCGGATTCTTCGAAGCCTTGATGATTACTTTCACCTTCGTGATATGCTTGTATCAGATCCGAAAATTAATTTCTTATTGTAACATCGATCAGTTTCAATTTACCTGACTTGAAATTTGAAGAGGACTATTTGAAGTTTCTATCAATTACTTCGCAGAATCTTTCGAACATATCTGATACTTCAAAATGAAGATAAGTAAGGAACATTTGGGACAATATTTCCTGTGACAAAGTCGACTACATCTTTTGAAAAAATTTTGAGGAAAGCTGAACAATCAATCTTTGTTTCTTTTCGAATAAAATTTTGATTAGAGGTTTTGAAGGTTAATGAAGAACGTATTGAAATATTATTTGGTTTTGATTATGGTTTGCAGGGAATTCTGAAATAGGTATTTCATAGATAGGCTTTTTTCCGCGATGGTATGCATAGTTACGTCAGCGTCGGGTATTTCTATTGGATTCTGTTCATGGATCTCTTGGTCTTCGTGAATGTCACTATCAGGAAGGACTAATGTGGAAATATTGTCTTCCTGTAGTATGTCAATAGCTGGTTGATAGGAGTTTCGAGACAATGGTATATTGGAAAAGTGTCAGATGGAGCCAGACGATCAGATTCTTCGATAATGTCATCTAGATCCTCCCAAAATGTTGTTTCCTTTGTGTGAACTTCTATGCTTGAGAGGGCATCGGCATTCATGTTGGCTGATCCTTTTTTGTGAATTATATTGTACTGATATTCCTTGAAATTTATTCCCTAACCGAGTAATTTCGAGCTTGGGTCAGTGGTTACGTTGAATCTACCGCCAAAATGTAAGGGCAGAAATACTTGGACTCCCAAACAATCGCTAATAATTCCTTTTCTATCGTGCTGTAACTTGCTTCGGAATAATTGAGAGTCTTTGAAGCATATGCCACTTGGAGGTCTCTGCCAATAGGACCTTGGTTTAAAACAGCAACCAAAGCAACATTTGATGCATCAACAGTTCAATTGGAAGGTTCAGAAAAATCTGGCTACTGAAGGATTGGGTGAATTATCAATGAATTTTTACAGGTTTCAAAACACCACAAAAATTCTTGATCATGGGTAATTTATGCTCCTTTTTTCAAACATTTGGTGAGTTGTATTGTAATTATGGCAAAATTGTTCATTATTTGCTTTTATTTTGTCTGGATTGGGTTTGAGACCCTTTGGAGTGAAAATATGGCAAAGAGAAGCCACTTCTTTCCGTACAAATTCAGATTTATCAAGTTGAACTTTGAAATTTGCCTCTCTGAGCCTCCGAAACACGCCTCTAAATCTTTCCATGTATTCCTGAAGGGATGTAGAAAAGATAATTATATCGTCTGAGTAGACCAAGCATTTTTCGTTTTGTATACCTCTCAAAATGTTCTTCGATACTCTTCCAAATGTGGCAGAGGCATTCTTCGATCCGAAGGGTATACAAAGGTATTCATAGTGCCCTTGTTCAGTATCGAAAGCAGTTTTTTCAATATCTGCCACACGTCTCAATTTGGTGGAACCTGCCCAATTTGTTCAAAATATCTGTGATTTTCGGCAAGGGGTATTTGTCATCGATTGTTTTTTCATTAAGTTTCCTATATTCCACGACAACCCGCCATTTTTGCTTACCGGAGGCATCTAATTTTTTCGGTACGACCCAGATCGGGGACGACCAAGGTGAATTACTAGGTCTGATGATTTTTTGATCTAACTTTCTTCAAATTTGTGTTTCAATCTTTTTTTGTGGATACAGAGACATCTATACGTTTTTTATAGTCTGGTATTTCCTCAGTGGTATTTATACGATGTTTAGTTTTATTTGTGAATTAGAGAGGTTATTTGTGATAGAAAATGTCGGAAAATTCAAGGCATAATTTTTCAATTATTGACTTTTCTTCCGTACTCAAATGGTCAGGTCTGTCCCATCAAAATTATTAAAACTGAATTCTTGTATGCATGTTCTATCAAATTTTTCAACAACAATAGATTCTGAGAAATCTAGTGTTATATTCTTGGCCCACTGGAATGGAAAATTAAAAATAGAATAATCAAAAATATTCACGTTTGGAATGTCACTATGTGGTATCATTTCAGAAATGTAGTAATACACAGGAAGTATGGAAATAAAGTGTAGAAATAAAGAAGAAATTATGTTATTGCAGAAAGAAATCGAATGTAAGATGAAGAAAGAATATGAGACTATAATTAAAACAAAGAAAAATCCAAAAATAGTAGTTAATGGCTTGAAATTAGAAAAAGGTATGGATAAAGAAGATTTGAAACAATTAATTAAGGATCAAAATAGTATTATAGAAGAAGATGATAAGTTTGGAAATAAAGTGTAGAAATAAAGAAGAAATTATGTTATTGCAGAAAGAAATCGAATGTAAGATGAAGAAAGAATATGAGACTATAATTAAAACAAAGAAAAATCCAAAAATAGTAGTTAATGGCTTGAAATTAGAAAAAGGTATGGATAAGAAGATTTGAAACAATTAATTAAGGATCAAAATAGTATTATAGAAGAAGATGATAAGTTTGAAGTGAACCACATTAAGTACATAGAAAACAAAAGAAATTATACAGTGTTCATGGAAACGAGTGCTAAATTGTTCCATAAGATTTTTGAACAAAATAATGGGAAACTATTTATTGCTTGGCAAAATTGCAAAGTTTATGATGCAAATGTAGTAACACAATGTTACAACTGTTTCAGATTCAACCATACTAATCGAAAATGTAGAAATGAACAAACTTGTCCCCATTGTGCAGGAAAACATAGAGTGGAAAATTGTCCCGATTCAGAGACAGAAAGTAAATGTTCGAATTGTATATTTTTCAATCTGAACTTTGAAACGAAATACCCAGTAAATCACTCATCCAATGACTACAAAATGTGCAAAGTGTATCAATTTTATGAACAAAAATTGCAGTCCGAAATCAATTATGAATTCTAAAAATGTTATAAATGTGAAAGAATTTGAATCTCTACTGGATTTCAATACCCCTGGAAACGACAAGTTGAGATTTCTATATATGAATGCAAGATCAATTAAGAATAAATTTGATCAGTTAGAATTGATTATTGCAACCATAAATCCAGATATTATTATAATAACAGAAACTTGGCTTCAAAAAGAAGAGGAACCATTTTATAATTTTCAAAATTACGTATCTGTGTATGCTAGCAGACTTCAGCGAGGTGGAGGTGTTGGAACCTATGTGAAACATAATATTGAATTTGATATCATTCAAAAAATTGAAAGTGATTTATCATACTTGACAATCAAACTAAAAAATTACAATTTATCAATATCTGCTATATATAGACCACCACGATATAATACTGCATCATTTTTCAATTTTATTGAAGAAGAACTTCAGAAATTTTCGAAATCGAGAAGCAAATGTTTACTCTTTGGCGACTTCAATGTGAATATGAGATCAAATACCAATGAAACAAATTTACTGGAAGATATCTACTCGTCAAACAATTTCAAACTGTGTAACAGAAATCACCCAACAAGAGAAGTAAAAAACTCCCGAGCTCTCTTAGATCATGTGGTTTCGAATATTGATACATCATTTGACATATCTCTGATCAACAGTGCCACCAGTGATCACAAGTTAATTGTCACCGAAATGGAATTGAAATCATCGAACGGAGGAGGAAAAAATCACAAAAAAACATTCCTAATATACGATTTTGACAACATGAAAGATAAATTACGTGAACTGGACCGTTATCAACAAAATTACAATAGTCCTGATGAACTATATGATGAAATCGTTGGAATATTTCAAAATTGTTCTTCAAAGTATCAAATCAATATCAAAAGACAAACCAAACCTTGGTTCAACGATAACATAGCGAAATTAATAAAGATTAGAGACAAATACTTCTATAAGAAAAAGAAGCACCCTGATGATATCACCTTCAGTGAGTCCTACAACATATATAACAGACTCGTTAAAAAATCCATTAGGAAGTCAAAAGAAGACTATTATAAGAACCAATTTTCGAATACAACACCAAAATTTATGTGGAGAACAATAAATACTCTTCTGTATAATAATACACAAGAAAAAAAGAATGAAATAACTCAATTAATAATTAATGGTAATGAAATAGCGAATTCGAAAGAAATATGTGAACATTTCAATGAGCATTTTGTCAACATAGGACCTCATTTATCAATGAATATTCCTGATGCAGACAATCAAGATTACCTTGAAAATTTCACCACGAAATCAATTTTCTTAGAGCCGACAGATGATCAAGAAATCGAAGACATAATTCATGAGTTACAACTAAGAAAAGCCCCAGGAATTGACGAAATCAGTGTAAAAGCTGTCAAAATGGTTAAATCAGAATTAGCTCCATTGATGAGTAAACTTGTTGATCTTTCTTTCGAAACTGGAGTATTTCCTGAAAAATGCAAAATTGCTAAAGTATTGCCGATCTATAAAAGTGGTAACAAGTCTTTAATGAATAATTATAGGCCTATCTCGCTCCTTTCAATATTATCAAAAATTATTGAAAAAGTTATGCAAAGAAGATTAATGAATTATTTTATGAAAATACACCCGCTATATGATGGACAATATGGTTTTCGCACGTCCAGTGATACTGAGTGTGCAACTATGGACCTTGTAACTGATATCCAAATGAAATTGGATTCAGGCCATATGTGTGGGCTCTTGTCACTGGATTTGCGAAAAGCATTTGATACTGTCAATCACGATATATTACTTGAAAAATTATTTAGATTCGGAATCAGAGGGAAAATTCACGAGTGGTTTCAAAATTATTTAACTGGTAGGGAACAATTTGTTCATTTAAAAAACTCGATGTCTTCAAAGAGAAAAATTTCTTGTGGTGTACCCCAGGGATCTGTTCTTGGACCTGTTTTATTTCTCATATACATTGATTCTCTTTCAGAATTGAAATTACGAGGTACTTTGAAACTATATGCCGACGATACCACACTCTTCTATTATGGAAAAAATATTCGAGAAATTAAAGTGAATATGGAATATGACCTCAAATTGATTTCAATATGGTTGCAAATGCATAAATTAACGCTTAATTTTGAAAAATCTTCTTTCATGTACATCTCAAAAAAAACGATACCTGATTCCGATCTATCACCCCTCTCTCTGAATGGCTCAGTGATACATCACACAGAATGTTTGAAATTTCTAGGACTGCTTGTGGATAAATCTCTCTCATGGTCACAGCACGTCCAAAGTGTCAGAAAAAAAATTTCTCCAGTTATTGGAATTCTTTATAAATTGAGATCGTTTGTACCTATCAAATATCTAAAAATTATATATTTCAGTCTGATATATTCAAAAATTCAATACCTGATCTCAATTTGGTACACTGCTAATAAATCTATTCTGAAACCTCTCAAGTCTTTACAAAACAACGCAATCAAGTGCATTTTTAAATTACCATTTTTGGAACCAACTTCGAACTTATATAGACCAAGAAATCTCTTTGACCTCGATTCTTTATTCAAAATAAAAATTTGCATTTTCATCCATTCAACAAAACATAAGAACAAACATTCCTCAATATCTTATGTGATAAATTCAGATACTCATAATTATGATACCAGGCAATCCAGTAATCTAAAAACTGCAAAAATTAGAACTGAATTTGGAAGAAAATCATTACATTCTCATGGAATAATCATTTACAATAGTTTGCCTCATAAGATTAGATCAACTAATTCCTTGACCAAATTCAAGAATGACCTGAAAAGATATATATTGAACAACTGACTCATTTTTTTTTTTTTATGAATTGTTATATATATGTGTATGTATGTATGTATGTATGTATGTGTGTGTGTGTATATGTATGTGTATATATGTGTGTATATATGTGTATATATGTATATATGTGTATATATATGTATGTTTATGTGTGTAAGTGCATGTATATGTATGTATGCATATCATATTCTGATTTAACCATTGTGTATTTGTTGATAATGTTAATATTGAAAATGTTAATTATATTATTCATGTATTTTTTTTAATTGTTCCTCTATAAACATTACATGTTTCTTGGATCAATAAACGTTAACTAACTTCCGTCGACACCGAAAATAAAAAAAAAACATCATTTGTGAGTCAAAAAGTGGCGCTAGTTAGGCATATGAGACATTTCAAATCAGAATCAAATACCTTTGAAACTGACGAAGATACGGAGGATGTACCATGATCCTGTGTCACCCGGTATATTATAGGCTAAATTTGGATCGATAAATGATTTAGTTGAACCAGTATCAACTGGAAATTTCAAATTGTGTTCTGGCAGGATGATATATGGCAAATCGCTGGAATTGGAATGATTCGCCGATATAATTATTGGTCTTATATTTGACCGCTGTTTGGGCTTATTGACAGAAAATTTTTATTAATGGAATCCTGCGGATTTTAATTATTTCATTATATAGTTCTTCTGAAATGAAACTCTTTTCCGGTGTTTTATAAGCATGAGAAGGACCTGGTTGGTTTCTATTAAATGTTTGCCTCGATGGGATTAGGCTTGAAAACGTTTTGTTTTTGTTCAGGTGGCCTAAATACATCGGAATTTGTGAGAAACTTCCATAGTGGAATATTGTTTCTATACTGAATATTTCTGGGTTGAGAGGAAATTTCTTCGTACTCGAAATTGGTTATTCTGGGGTTTATATTGATTTTATGACGACTGATAATGGAACTGATCATTTCTTGTATGTGCGTTGAGAGAAGTTATGGGTGTATGAGAGTGATTTGAATTTCTTATGATTTGGTCGATTCGAAATTCTATTTGTTTGATAGGGAAATCTCCTAGTTCGAAGTCAGTTATTAGTTGTTAGGTATTGGTTATGAATTAGCATCTTTGAATATGCTTTTCCATACCGAAGCCGATTATTTAATATTATTATATTCTTGAGAATAGTGCCTTCAAGAGGTTTCGAAAAGCGGAAGAAGAGCCTTTTCTCTTGAAATGTGATCATATTGTTACACAGGGACTACAAAAATATCGTTTCGCACAGCTTGGAGTTGGGTGAACTCATCAGTTCTGAGTCCTTTCAGTTCCCTTCAATTCAGAATACTTTGATTATGCTCAATCTGTCTATGGATGTATATGTCACCCACTGAAGAATCTGTTCCTGCAATGCCACTATCTTCGGGGAATAATTCAACCATTCTATTTCCGTTCATATTCTTTATATCAGGAGAGTAAATCGATATAGAAGCAGGAGACATAAAAAACGGATTCGCCTCCCATGAATCGCAGGTTTCCAGTAACATATGAGGTCTTAACGTCCGCAAGAACTTTCAAATCTTCCCTCGAGCATTCAGTAAGTTCCCGTCAATACGGCAAAACGATTTCACAGCTGAACTCTCGGAATCATCCACCGCACACGTATTCTTTATGGAATAATAGAATACAGGGTGGCTACTTTTCATGACTAACCCATGGGCAGTCGTTGACTTCAATCCAACATTAGATTTTTCTGCTTGGTGCAAATTTGGATGATTATTATAGGAAAAAATACGACAAAGGCACTCAATCTTTGCTACTGTTTGATAGTCACTAATTTGTGGTGGAAAAGTCTGTATATATATATATATATATATATATATATATATATATATATAAACCAGTTGGGATGAAATCAATGAGTTGAGATTTCATTCATCTGGATTCTTGAACACCATCATACGTTTGAGAAAACGCGAAACGTGTAAAAAATCGTTATAAGCATAAACATTGAAATAGGTCTTCAATAACTATTACGTTTATGCAACAGTTTAAAGAAATAGCAATATCAGGTTTTTTCAATTCACTCTTTGAAACACCGTGCCATAGTTAACCATCCAAGGTTGCAATGATCGGTTGAATGCACCGGCTCACGTCTTACCTTGTGGAAAATGAACTTTCACAATCTTTTTATACGAAAATTTCACCGTTATACTGATGTTTCGTGAGAATTGAATTTTCCTATGGAATAAAATTTTGCAATAATAGGAAATTAAGTCATAAAGCTGCGCTGGGTTAACATGCGCTACAGAACAATTTCAAAGACGACCGGGGTATCTTTCATAAAATACAAATCAACTGGACTATCCAATATCGCAGATTGACTTTGAGTGTATCCGCCTACTCAAATCTCACCTACTTTTTGATACCAGGCCTCCGATGTCCCAATTGACATTAAAAACTTCCGCAGTCTGACTTCTCCGAATAAGCTGAAATTTAAATTGTACATTTGCTTGATCTCCATACACGCGAGATGTAATTACAAAGTGCGAGCGAAAGACCAACCCTCATTTGTATGCAGTTGAATGTCCTTCATTCCACTTTCCTATTTCCGCGTGTAGATGTAGCACGAAATAGATACACTTGCATGCTCCTTTCCGGTTCTATTAGTAGATACCACAAGAGTTTAGAATATACACGACTTGATGACCTCTGGAGAAACACTAGTGGGCGAAATATTTTCCGTCAACATTTTTTTCTTTCGAATTCCAATAACTGGAATCCAATTCTAGACAGTTGATTCGACCTACCATAGGTCTCTTCAGTGGCAGTCGGCTGCGCTTGAGAATAAATTTGTCGTTCCCTGGAGAAGAAAAATCTAAATACCAATGCAGGTGGTGTTCAGCGTACTTCGAAGTTAAGCAGGAACATTGTGTCATGGAGAATAAAAAAATTTGAAGATTTAGAATTTATCAAGGTTGAGAACATACATCTCGGTAAGTTATGAGTTTTGATGGAGCTCCAAAGTATGTTTTGGCATGAAATATCAAACAATGTTAGTTTTACGAATTATTCTTTGGCTTTCTTCTTTTATGAATTAGAAATTGCAAATAATTCTGTTGAAGAAGAGAAAACTTAAAAGTTCACAAACACTCTGTTGTCATCAAACTTCATTTAGTCCAGTCTATGACCATTTTTCCGTGTATTTATCCCATACAGCACCGATTCGCATGAAAATTTGAATTCAGGATCTACATACACTCTTTTTCAAAATCTACCCTGTGCCGAGAGTTGCTTTCTCCCTGGGGGGGGGGATGCCACCTCTTCTTGGGGGTGAAATTTTTTTTATCGGAAATAAGTGCGTAAATCAATAGATTGACTAATTCTAAGCACTTTTTGTTCAATGAAGTTTTATCTGAAAAGCAATACTTTTCGACTTATTCGCGAGTGAAATTGTCGGTTTTCAGTCAAAAAAAAACACGTTTTCAGATCGTTACATTAGATTTTTCTGCTTGGTGCAAATTTCGATGATTATTATAGGAAAAAATACGACAAAGGCACTCAATCTTTGCTACTGTTTGATAGTCAATAATTTGTGGTGGAAAAGTCTGTATATATATATATATATATATATATATATATATATATATATATATATATATATATATATATATATATATATATATATATATATATATATATATATATATATATATATATATATATATATATATATAAACCAGTTGGGATGAAATCAATGAGTTGAGATTTCATTCATCTGGATTCTTGAACACCATCATACGTTTGAGAAAACGCGAAACGTGTAAAAAATCGTTATAAGCATAAACATTGAAATAGGTCTTCAATAACTATTACGTTTATGCAACAGTTTAAAGAAATAGCAATATCAGGTTTTTTCAATTCACTCTTTGAAACACCGTGCCATAGTTAACCATCCAAGGTTGCAATGATCGGTTGAATGCACCGGCTCACGTCTTACCTTGTGGAAAATGAACTTTCACAATCTTTTTATACGAAAATTTCACCGTTATACTGATGTTTCGTGAGAATTGAATTTTTCTATGGAATAAAATTTTGCAATAATAGGAAATTAAGTCATAAAGCTGCGCTGGGTTAACATGCGCTACAGAACGATTTCAAAGACGACCGGGGTATCTTTCATAAAATACAAATCAACTGGACTATCCAATATCGCAGATTGACTTTGAGTGTATCCGCCTACTCAAATCTTACCTACTTTTTGATACCAGGCCTCCGATGTCCCAATTGACATTAAAAACTTCCGCAGTCTGACTTCTCCGAATAAGCTGAAATTTAAATTGTACATTTGCTTGATCTCCATACACGCGAGATGTAATTACAAAGTGCGAGCGAAAGACCAACCCTCATTTGTATGCAGTTGAATGTCCTTCATTCCACTTTCCTATTTCCGCGTGTAGATGTAGCACGAAATAGATACACTTGCATGTTCCTTTCCGGTTCTATTAGTAGATACCACAAGAGTTTAGAATATACACGACTTGATGACCTCTGGAAAAACACTAGTGGGCGAAATATTTTCCGTCAACATTTTTTTCTTTCGAATTCCAATAACTGGAATCCAATTCTAGACAGTTGATTCGACCTACCATAGGTCTCTTCAGTGGCAGTCGGCTGCGCTTGAGAATAAATTTGTCGTTCCCTGGAGAAGAAAGATCTAAATACCAATGCAGGTGGTGTTCAGCGTACTTCGAAGTTAAGCAGGAACATTGTGTCATGGAGAATAAAAAAATTTGAAGATTTAGAATTTATCAAGGTTGAGAACATACATCTCGTTAAGTTATGAGTTTTGATGGAGCTCCAAAGTATGTTTTGGCATGAAAAATCAAACAATGTTAGTTTTACGAATTATTTTTTGGCTTTCTTCTTTTATGAATTAGAAATTGCAAATAATTCTGTGAAAGAAGAGAAAACTTAAAAGTTCACAAACACTCTCTGTTTTCATCAAACTTCATTCTCTCTACAAAAATACTCAAGTCTCTGATGTTGTAACAGCTTCCCCCGAGAAGAGAAATGCTTGGGCTTGTTCGCAGGTGAACTTCAAGCTAATAGACTTGGAGACATTTAGTCCAGTCTATGACCATTTTTCCGTGTATTCATCCCATACAGCACCGATTCGCATGAAAATTTGAATTCAGGATCTACATACACTCTTTTTCAAAATCTACCCTGTGCCGAGAGTTGCTTTCTCCCTGGGGGGGGGATGCCACCTCTTCTTGGGGGTGAAATTTTTTTTATCGGAAATAAGTGCGTAAATCAATAGATTCACTAATTCTAAGCACTTTTTGTTCAATGAAGTTTTATCTGAAAAGCAATACTTTTCGACTTATTCGCGAGTGAAATTGTCGGTTTTCAGTCAAAAAAAAACACGTTTTCAGATCCTTTTTCGCGAATAACTGGAAAATAATGCATCTAATCGAAAAACCTGTGGAGAGCAAAATTAAAGCTTTTGAAAAAACAAAGGCGACTGTTCATTTGTGATGTATACAAACCCACTACAAACTGAATAATTGCTTGCTGAAAATTGATTGGTATTTTCAAACGCCAAAATGGAAAGTTTCTACGTACAATAACCAAAAACCAATGCATTTTTCGGGAAAAACTAATCGGACATTTTTTGAAGTCCTTCAAAAATCCTTTATTTTTGTTATTTATGAAAGCTTGTAGCATCAAAACTAACCGAGGTATGAAGAAAATAATGTTGAATTCAATTTTTTCCTTGAAAAAAAATTTTGAATAACTCATCCTCTCTTTCCCCCTCTTTGGAAAAAATCATTGCCTAGTGGAACTATATGTATATATACATATATAATATACATATAGTTCCACTAGGCCTAAAATATAGTTACTATGTGTATTCTCCAATATACTAATGTACATACTCTAATTTCTACAAAAATTGTTTTTGGTTTTTTCCCATAACTCGCTTAGTCTTCAAGCAATCAAATCCACCAAAGGAGTATTCTGTAGCTTTTTTCAAGAGCTATAAGCTCATTCACATGATTTTTTGTTTCAGATTATATGTTTGAAAAGGTTCATGCTGAAAGAGCTCAAAAAAGGTACTTTGCGCGAACCGTCACAATATTTAACTGGCCATATCTTACTTTATTTTCATCCTGCAGGAAAAAATGAAACTCCGAAATTTCCAGAAAAAAAATAGCCTTCAATTTTGTGCTCTAGAAAATTTTGCATGTGATCAATACTTTTCGAGTTATTTCGAAGAAATGGTGATTTTTCGCTGAATTGCGTATATGATTTTTTACTTTCAATTGATGAAGAACTCAGAACTCATATTGTAAGAACATGAATGAAGTGAATTTTGGAGTAACAACGATTTTTTTCAAAGGGGGGAGAAGAGAGGATGAGTTATTCACATTTTTTTTTAAATAGGATTCAACATTATTTCCCTCATACCTAGGTCAGTTTTGATGCTAGAAACTTTTATAAATAACAAAAATTAAGGATTTTTGAAGGACTTCAGAAAATGTTTGATTAGTTTTTCCCGAAAAATGCATTGGTTTTTGGTTATTGTACGTAGAAACTTTCCATTTTGTCGTTTGAAAATACCAATCAACTTCCAACAAGCAATTATTCAGTTTGTAGTGGGTTTGCATACATCACAAATGAACAGTCGCCTTTGTTTTTTCAAAAGCTTTAATTTTGCTCTCCACAGGTTTTTCGATTAGATGCATTATTTTCCAGTTATTCGCGAAAAAGGATCTGAAAACGTGTTTTTTTTTGACTGAAAACCGACAATTTCACTCGCGAATAAGTCGAAAAGTATTGCTTTTCAGAAAAAACTTCATTGAACAAAAAGTGCTCAGAATAAGTCAATCTGTTGATTTCCGCACTTATTTCCAATAAAAAAATTTCCACCCCCATGAAGGGGTGGCATCCACCCCCAGGGAGAAAGCAACCCTCGGCACGGGGTAGATTTTGGAATAGAGGGTAAGTAGAACCTATATCCAAATTTCTATACGAATCGGTGCTGTATGGGATAAATACACAGTTTACACTTTTTTCACCGTCATAGACTGGAGTAATTGTCTCTACAAAAATGTTCAAGTCTCTGATGTTATAACAGCTTCCCCCGAGAAGAGAAATGCTTGGGCTTGTTCGCAGGTGAACTTCGAGCTAATAGACTTTCACCGTTTGCTTGAAAGTGGTTTACAATGTTCCTTGCTGAATGGTAATGGTTCGGACTTCCTTTGTCTATATTTTTAACTCTATTGGAACCTGTTGCTAGGAACGGAAAGATTGAAATACAAATCAAGTGAGAAAAAATCAAATCAAAATCGAATTTTCGGTCAATTAGGAAATTAGGGATTGATTGATAAATAAATAGACTTTCAGTCTAGACATGAAACAATATTTATAAAAATATATATTTATTTATATATATATATATATATATATATATATATATATGTGTTCGGATAGGTTTCCGCGGTCAGTTGTGTGTTGTTGTTGAGTTCGGGTTGAACCGCGTCTGGAGTTTTGTTCTCGACGTTTCGGCTCCGATTTTGGAGCCATTTTCAAGAGGTGAATGTGACTTCACGCTGAGGTCTCAATCTGCCTACTCCTCAGGTGTTGTCACAGGGGGCAAGGGTTTGTGACTTGACGCCGGGGCCTCAATCTGCCTACTCCCCAGGTCTCGTCACGAGTTCTTTCTAAGGTCTCAATCTGCCTACTCCTTAGATCGAACTGAGGTATCGAGGGATGTTGGGTAGGATTTATAGCAGCGGGTGCTACTAAAGGACCGTCGGATGTCTTGGTGGGGACTGGGCATCTGGAAATTAGGGGTTTCCATGCAGTTGGAAGTCTCTGGCCGTCGTCACGTTTATTTAAGCAGGAAGGTCGCTTCTCGATTTCGATGGCCTCGCGAATTATACGAGCTTGTAGTGTTTTTGCTGTGGCGATGGTCTTAGTGTTCGCAAAGTCTATATTGTGTCCTGTCTCTTGATGATGTTTGGACAGAGCTGAAGATGGGTCTGATTTTCGGACAGCAAGTTGATGTTCGTATACTCTACTTGTCACACGTCTGTTGGTCTGGCCTACATATGTTCTATGGCAATCAGAACATGGTATTTCATATATACCCTGTGATTCGTTGACAATTTTGTCCTTGGGGGAGCGGAGGAATGTGGAGATTTTGTTGCTGGCTGTAAATATCGTTTTTATGTCCTGTTTTTTGAGTATTCGGCTAATTTTGTCAGTAACACCTTTAATGTAGGGAAGAAAAGCTTTGTGGGGAACGTTGTTGTCTGTTGGATCTCTGGGGATGGAATGAGAAGTTTGATGGCGGCGGATGGATCTGTCAATTTGATGGTCTGTGAATCCATTTTGAAGAAGGGCTGATTTGAGTTGGGCTAGTTCCTGTGGTTTGTTATGGAGGTCTGTGAGGTTGATGGATCTGTGGATGAGGGAATTCACAACGGAATTGGTTTGTGCTGGATGATGGTGGGAGTTTGCGTTAAGGTATCGGTTTGTGTGTGTTGGTTTCCTGTAGACCGTGTGGGTGAAGGAGTCATTGGTTTTTGTGATGAGGACATCTAAGAATGGAAGGGAGTTATTGCTTTCGATTTCCATTGTGAACTTTATATTTGGGTGGAGGTCGTTAAGGTGATCAAGGAAATTATGGAGAGTTTCGGAGCCGTGAGGCCATATGACGAAAACGTCATCTACGTATCTGAACCAGCAAGAGGGTTTGTGGTCGAACGTTTCAATGGCTTTAGTTTCGAAGTCTTCCATGAAAACCTTTTCATGGAAATGGAAATGGACTAAAAATAATACATTGAATGATATTTTGTAAAGATAGAAATATGAAACACCCACTAACGTGAGAATGAAATATAAATTGGTACAAAACAAACAGACAAATTTATATTTCATTCTCTCGTTAGTAAGTGTTCCATATTTCTATCTTTACAAAATATCATTCAATGTATTATTTTTAGTCCATTTCTTGGTATGGAATACCGTGACAGAATATGAATATCAGCCAATCAACTGAAATGTTCTGTGGACCAGTTTGTTCAGAAGAGCAATATATAAGATAGGATCATAAAGGAGTATATTTATATTTTTTTTCGTTTCATCAAACCTATGACGGTTTCATCTCACATCAACTTTATACTGAGAGCAACTTCTAACCTGCTTCCTGGTTATGCAGATGGCAGTGTTATTTATATCGATTTTCCAATATCTTTTCATGAAATCAGAATCCAATGAGTAAGATGTTCAAATATTGTTCCATGTCTAGACTGAAAGTCTATTAGCTTGAAGTTCACCTGCGAACAAGCCCAAGCATTTCTCTTCTCGGGGGAAGCTGTTACAACATCAGAGACTTGAGTATTTTTGTAGAGAGAATGAAGTTTGATGAAAACAGAGAGTGTTTGTGAACTTTTAAGTTTTCTCTTCTTTCACAGAATTATTTGCAATTTCTAATTCATAAAAGAAGAAAGCCAAAAAATAATTCGTAAAACTAACATTGTTTGATTTTTCATGCCAAAACATACTTTGGAGCTCCATCAAAACTCATAACTTAACGAGATGTATGTTCTCAACCTTGATAAATTCTAAATCTTCAAATTTTTTTATTCTCCATGACACAATGTTTTTGCTTAACTTCGTAGTACGCTGAACACCACCTGCATTGGTATTTAGATTTTTCTTCTCCAGGGAACGACTGATTTATTCTCAAGCCCAGCCAACTGCCACTGAAGAGACCTATGGTAGGTCGAATCAGCTGTCTAAAATTGGATTCCAGTTATTGGAATTCGAAAAAAAAATGTTGACGGAAAATATTTCGCCCACTAGTGTTTTTCCAGAGGTCATCGAGTCGTGTATATTCTGAACTCTTGTGGTATCTACTAATAGAACCGGAAAGGAACATGCAAATGTATCTATTTCGTGCTACATTTACACGCGCGGAAATGGGGAAGTGGAATGAAGGACATTCAACTGCATACAAATGAGGGTTGGTCTTTCGCTCGCACTTTGTAATTACATCTCGCGTGTATGGAGATCAAGCAAATGTACAATTTAAATTTCAGCTTATTCGGAGAAGTCAGACTGCGGAAGTTTTTAATGTCAATTGGGACATCGGGGGCCTGATATTAAAAATTAGGTAAGATTTGAGTAGGCGGATACACTCAAAGTCAATCTGCGATATTGGATAGTCCAGTTGATTTGTATTTTATGAAAGATACCCCGGTCGTCTTTGGAATAATTGTTCTGTAGACACTCAAAAATAATATATCTCATGCCAACCCAGCGCAGCGTTATGACTTGATTTCCGATAATTGCAAAATTTAATTTCATAGGAGAATTTGATTTTCACGAAACATCAGTATAACGGTGAAATTTCCGTATTACGAGATTGTGAAAGTTCATTTTCCACTAGGTAAGACGTGAGCCGGTGCATTCAACCTTTCACTGCAACCTTGGATGGATGACTATGGCACGGTGGTTCAAAGAGTGAATTGAAAAAACCTGATATTGCTATTTTTTCATACTGTTGCATAAACGCAAAATTTAGTGAAGACCTATTTCAATGATTATGCTTGTAAGGATTTTTTACACGTATCGCGTTTTATCAAACGTATGATGGTGTTCAAGAATCCATGTGAATAAAATCTCAACTTATTGATTTCATCCCAACTGTTTTTTTTTTTCACTTCATGAAATCGTGTATTGATAAACAATATTTCGACGCAAATACATATGAACGGTAGTGTAACCTCACTTTTCAAAGAATTGCCAGAGAAGAGAATATACCTATATTACGAACCGGAGCGCAAAGTGAGTCATTTCTTGCCAGAAAATTTCTTCTGCAAACCGAGGTCATTGGCCAAGCTGAGCGATGTTTAGAGAGAGGAACATTGAGGAGGGAATTTCACCACTCTGGTTTCATCACACCAACTCACGATTGGTATCGTTTAGTGACTATTTGACTATCGAATTGCATTCATTTTACTACTCATGCATAGTATAATATTCATCGAGTAATGTCATTTTATGTTGAGGCAAAAGATGCACTTTTGTCTTAAGAAGTGCCAATCAAATATAGGCGAGTTAACTCAATTGGTTGAGCTCTCGACTCACGGGTCCAATACCGATATGGGTCAAATATTTTTAACTGGCATTCTCCAGTGTCGAGTTGAGAGATGACGCCTCCATGACCATGCTGCTCCTAAGGAATAGCGTAGGGAACTAGAAACAAGGCCTATTTGGGGAGGGACTTCGGCCATAATCGAAGGCATTTGAAATAATGTTTCATGATTATCATTCATTACTTTTTCGCATATCTTAGAAAATTTTCTCATTCGATGACCCTGGTATGATGAAAAGGCATTATTAGTTCCCTTTCAGAAATAATTCGAGATAACTCGGTTATTACGAAGAGAAAATGAAAGTTCAAGTGTCAAGTTCCTATGATCACATATGCTCCGAACATATATAAGTACATAACTGTGTACTGAAGACAGTTACCATCTTGGTTCGAACGACTTCACCTAATAGCTTCATTGACTTGATTCATAAAACCGATAAACTTTGATAGGATTTCCGTAATAATGATGATTATGAATTTAATAACTCCAGAGATATTCTCCACGAAGTTCATATCCTGTTTGGAAGGGAAAAGCGATTGAAATTCAATAGAATGACCTATAAACCTCCTTTGAAAACCTATAAAAAAAAACCTTCGAATCCATATACAAAATTAAATCGATAAAGAGTTGAGAACCATCACGAAAAATAAAAATATATGGGAAGATGTGTGGTTGTCAAATCTGTATTGATAAGCTTCTGGGGATTCAAATTAAAAGGATGTGAAATAATACCGAAATATTCATTCACTCACGAACTCTTTCACTGATCTGAAGCATCGAATAGGGGTTAACAATATTTTGCAGGAAAGAATCGAATCAATTTTCATTTATGCCGAACCTGGCCGTAATTACGCTATGCAACAAATATATCACCGCTATTCCGAGAGGTGATTTATATTAGGAAAACTCAGTTATAAACAGAAAATAAATTCGTATTCGGGTATCACGTCCTAAAAGAAAAATAAATGAAAAACTCATAGTCTGTTTCGACGATGGAACTTGTCGCTGCAACTCCAGAGAATGTATTCATGCCAGTTTTTCGAGTTGCATGAATCTTTTGGTGCGATGAGTTGCTGCGACTTATTGATCTGTCTGATGAATTTGTTGCCGCAATCTACAAATATTTAGTGGCCCTTGAGACATCACAAAAAATTCCCTCGGCAAACACAAATAACCGGATTTTCAAAACGAAAAAATTGACTGTTGCTGGATGCTTATCACAAACTAGGATGCACTCATCCTCAAGAATTTTTTCCGAAAAACATGGATTCAATAAGTGATGAATACGGTGAAAAATTCTATCAAGAAATTGCAGAGTTTGAGAAGCTTTTATCAGAGTAGATGTGAGCCAGCTATTCTTGCAGACTACTGTGGAGCCTCCAAATGGATACTGCCACTACTGACTATAGTAGGAAAGCTAATCGCCTAAAAAAACGTTATTTGATGTACAATAACAGTTTTATGTTTGTGAATGGAACAATAGCTGAGCAAACACTGATATATTTTCCAAAGACAGACGATATCAAACAGTCGACAATAGGATCATACAGGGTGATCCTCTACATCTTTTTCCTGGACAGAGAACAAATGATAATTTACTACCTGAAAATTATTACATAATATCACACTCTACACCTATATACACACTAACTACATATTATGTTCAAAAACAGTCTTTAATTGGGACACCCTCAAGTAAAACATGCTGAAAGTATAATCTATTTTAATATCAACTTCATGAATAAGCCAATGGATTATATCTTTGAACAGGTTTGATAATTCTACCTCTACTACTTTGTTTTTCTACAAATATCACCTCATCATCACTTTTTTCAGGTTTTTGCTCTTCCACTACAGTCTCATTATCCGTTATTTCAGTGTTTGGAATTATAGCTAAAAATCGTCTATTTCTTTCTAAAACTGAGCCATTATCCATTTTTACCCTATATGACCGGTGTTTTACTTTTTCTACAACCTTCCCCGGTTGCCACACAGAATTAGGTCCCTGAACCATCACTTTTTGATCTTTTTGCAGCTCTGACAAACTTTTTTGGGTTGTCTTATTGTAATAATGCTGTTGTACTTGTTGACGTTTTTTTAATTGATTTCGAGCTTCTTCTAAATTTTCTACTGTAGGTTGCAACATGCTATCTGACATGGGAAGAATTCCCCTTAATCTTCGCGACATCAGAAGTTGGGCTGGTGAGCCTATTTCGTTGGAAATTGGAGTATTTCTATACTGTAGAAGAGCTAAATACATATCTTTCTTGTCATCCCTACTTTTTTTCAAAATTGTTTTCAGGGTTTGCACAGCACGTTCCACCATACCGTTACTTTGGGGATACAGGGGGGAAGAAGTTTGATGATCAAACTCCCAAGTTTCAACAAATGATTTGAATAATTCAGAGGAAAATTGTGGACCATTATCCGAAAACAAAATTTTTGGTATACCGTGACGAGCAAAAATTGACTTCAAATGCATTATTACATTTACAGCAGTTGTATTTGTGTTCAAGCATATTAGTTCAACATATTTTGAAAAATAATCTATGACAATCAGATATTGTTTTTTGTCCAACTCGAAAAAGTCACAACCTACTTATTGCCACGGATTCGATGGTATTTCATGTGGGCATAGTGGTTCTTTAATCTGAGTTTTTTTATATCTCATACAAACGATGCAGTTATTTATGAAATTATTGATATCCCTACACAATGTCGGCCAAAAAACAAATTCTTTTGCATAGTTTTTTGTTTTTTCTCTACCTTGATGGCTGTAATGTAACTTATGCAAAGTTGCAACAATCAATTTTTGAGGAATGACAACTCTTTTTCCAATATAAAGCATTCCATTAAATTCCAACAGATCGTGTCTATTATTGAAAAAACACTTGACATAATTGTTATCTTTATGTATATTCTGTGGCCAACCGTTCTTCAGAAACGATTTTATTTTAACCAAATCGGAGTCAACATTTGTTTCTTTTCGAATATCTTTCATAAAGTCACATTCAAAATTATTCTGTACTTCCAACATGCAAACATGACCTTCTATGTCTGAACTTATGCTATCGTTTTCCTCTGTATTATTTATAAATGCTCTAGACAATGTATCAGCTAGGTACATATTTTTTCCAGGCAAGTGAAAAATATTTATATCATATTTCTGCAATTTAATTAACATCCGCTGAAGCCTCAAAGGACAGTCTCCAAGATTTTTTTGGAAAATAGAAACGAGTGGTTTCTGATCTGTTTGTATACTGAACTTTTGACCATACACAAATTGATGAAATCGCTCACAACCGAACAATATCCCTTGCATTTCTTTCTCTATAACAGCATATCTCTTTTCTGTATCAGTTAAGGCACGAGAAGCATAAGCACATGGCATATTATCCTGTAACAGTACTGCTGCGATTCCGTCTTTTGATGCATCTGTTGAAATTGTGGATTTTTTATGAATATCAAAATATCTTAGCACCGTATTCTCACATATAACATTTTTTACTTTCTTGAAAGATTCTTCTAAATTTTTGTCCCAAATAAAAACATTCTCGTTTTTCAAAAGAGACCGAAACGGTGCTGTGAGAGATGACAAGTTTGGAATAAATTTACCAAGATAATTCATGAAACCTAAAAATCTTTGAACCCCTTTCTTATCCCTTGGACTTGGCATTAATTTTATAGCATTCACCTTGGAAGTATCAGGTTTGAGACCCTCCCTTGTTATGATGTGACCTAGATACTTGACTTCTGTCTGACTTATTTTACATTTTTCTTTATTGAACCTGATATTTTCTCGTCTAGCGATTTCCAACACTTCGTTTAATCTTTGATCATGAATTTCTTTCGTTTCTCCACAAATCAGAATATCATCAATAAAAGTATGGACCCCTTCTATTTCAAAAATTTCCCTAAACCTTCTGTGAAAGATTTCCGGTGCTGATGCTATCCCGTACGGTAATCTCGTGAAACAATAGCGCCCAAATGGAGTATTGAATGTACACAATTTTGAGCTTTCATCGTCTAATTGAATCTGCCAGAATCCGTTATTAGCATCTAGAGTTGTAAAATACCTGGCACCGGCAAGCCTGTGAGCAATCTCATCAATGGTAGGCAAAGGAAAGTGTTCCCTTCTGATAGCCCTGTTGAGGTCCTTAGGGTCCAAACAAATACGAATCTCTCCATTAGGTTTTCTGACAAGTACAACAGAGTTAACCCACTCTGTTGGTTCCTCAACTTTTTTAACTATCCCGCTTTCTTCTAGTTCTCTCAATCTTTCTTTGAATTTATTGTATAATGGTAAAGGCACTTTTCTAGAAGCGTGGACAACCGGAGGAATGTTAGGATCTATTTTGATACTATATTTTTGTTTCAAACATCCTGCTCCATTAAAAACATCCAAATATTTTTTTGTTATCTCATTATCACCTATAATATCTACTCTTGATATTAAATTAAATTGTTCTATTGAGTTCAAACCTAACAATGAAGGAGCATCATAATCTACTACAAAAAAGTACAATTCTCTAATATCATTTTTGTAAGTGCATTTCAGACAAATTTTTCCCAACACCGTAATTAATTCGTTAGTAATAGTACTCAGCTTAACAGATGTTTTTTCCAAAGTGTTTGCTCAGCTATTGTTTTTTCCATGTTATCACAGGGAATATTATTTCTTATGAGAGTATTTTTGGATATTACATTAACCATCGCCCCTGTATCTAATTTAAATTTAAGTTTACATATATCATTAACCATCATTTCTACATTCCATTCCTGTTCATTCTTGGAATGAATACAGCCAACAAAATAATAATCTTCGTTCGACTCACCGTTGTCGCTCATTTCTTGATTTTGTGCCTGAGTCACGAAATGAACGTTTTGTGGTTTTTTGAAACACATTCTGCCGTAATGTCCCCGCACCTTACACACATTACACATCACTTTGAATGCTGGACAACTGAATTTTTCATGTGTAGCACCACAACGTCGACAAGGATGATTCCAACGCTGAGATTCTGGAAAATTCCTACTGGTTCTAGAGGGGGGATGATCTTTCTGTGTTTGATTCTGCCTCGGCTGTCGAACTGTTTTCATCGTGGATCTTGAAGATCTCGATTGTACCCAATGAAAATCGGCTGTGGTTTGGTTCGCAATTTCTTCTCTGTGCTGCTGAGAATTTTCAATTGCTTTTGCTTTATTAACGGCATCCTGCAAAATCTTGCATTCTCCTTCTAGCAAGCGTTGACCTATTTCTTTCTTAGCTAGTCCAAAAATGAATATACTTTTCACTATTCCATCCATTTTATCTCCTAACTCACATGATAATGCTTTATTTTTTAGATCTGTTATAAAGTTTTCGATCGTTTCTCCTTCGAATTGCTTTCTAGTGAAAAATTTGTGTCTTTCGAAATCGATGTTCTTGAAAGGAATGAAATGATTTTCGAATTTCTGTAATAAAACATCGAACTTTCCTTCCTCCTTAGCTTCGAATTTGAAAGTGGTATAAATACGATAGGCTTCTTCCCCTATATAATGGAGAAGTTGGGCACATTTTGTGGCCTCCTCCTTCGAATCATATTCCATTGCTTGTAAATAATTTGTGAATCTTTTCTTCCATAAACTCCAGTTTTCCTCCATATTTCCTTCAAATCTTAAAGGTGTAACTCCATTTCCAGACATGTTCGATCGTTTTCTGTTTTTTGCTTCTTTTTATCTACCCCATTTTTTGTTACTTAGGTTAAAATGTTTTTACCGACTGCGCCATGTGAATGAAACAATAGCTGAGCAAACACTGATATATTTTCCAAAGACAGACGATATCAAACAGTCGACAATAGGATCATACAGGGTGATCCTCTACAATGTTGATCCTTCAAAACATTTCAAGTCAAATCAATAAATGCGTTTTTCTACTACACTATTTTTCTTCTATGATTGTAAAACATAATTAGCAAACATGAACCAATATCGGGAAGAGGTTCAAAGGAGCTATCAAACGAGGTGCCACAAGTCCTTCATTTCTACTTGAAATAACACTGATGTTCCCATCAATATTTACTGAAAATGATACCTTTCAACGTGATGTTTGCCCAACCTTAATATTTAGTTTCTTTCAATTCTTAAAATGGGTAATATTTACGTCCACATCACATATAGAAAACTACTGATCATTACTCAATTCGGTCTATCGTTTCACGATATCAACTACCTCCTAGGCATGGCCCAGCTCTCCAGGTTGACTGACAGTCATTTGATATCTGAAGTTGAGCAACGCCGAGCGCGGTTAGTACTTGGATGGGTGACCATGCAGGAAAATACCGTCTCGAAAGCCCGTACAGTTGCAGAAAAATAGCATATTATAGCTCGCAGGCAATATATCAATGAGCACAAGATATATTATGGAAATGTCGTCCTTCGGAAGGGACGTAAAGCCGGCAGTACCGAGTCCATGAATGTTGGGCTCTTTAAAGATCCTTACCTCTGGTTGGAATACCAGAGGGTTCGGCAAAATTTCCGGTTGGGAGAAGTGTTCTCACCGGCGTTGGTGATTGGCCTTGGTAGCGAAAATAGGCCTACGTTAAATAGAGGATTAAAAACAAAACTACCTCCTTATGAGCAACTCACACACATCTGAATACCTACTTCTCGAGCTGATATTTTTATATGCTTTTTTTTGACTTGTTGGTAAGTGTCATTTTAGTCACGCTGTTAATTCGATGCAGGACATAAAGCTGGGAGATTTTGATTCCTAGTCAAGTTCTGTCCTTCTGCAATGATTGGATACCATTGAAAGAGTCAAAAATCGTCAAAATTCAAACGTTGCATATATGAATTATCCACATTAGTTCGTACACGCTGAGGGCCACATAGTATTGTTACGAAAATTAAATAAATCTCCTTACGCCGCCGCTGAGCATAATAAATATAAACGAGCTGGGCCAATCGGCGCGAACTCGAAAGCGCCGATCGCCTTCCGATGCAGCTTCCTCGAAAAAGCTGGGCGATCGAGTCGTTTCCAAGTGGAGATTCCCGACATCGAAAACGCAGAATTATGGAAGTTCTAGGTGCGAATGGAATGTCTAGACAAATCGATCCTATTCTATCAGACTATTCAAGAATGTATTCCATCGAGTAAAGAGAAATTTTAATAGGTAGGAGATTGTAGAGAAAGTAGTCATCAGTGGAACTTAATGCAGAAGTCGAAGTGCATACCCCAAAAAACATTTCGGAGTTATTCCTCCTTCTTTTCTTGGTTGTCCTATGAACGAACAAACTTTAAAAAAACTGACCCATAGAGAGATCGTACCTTTCAATGGGCTATTATGGATATAACTGTTTTGCTGAATATCAATTTTCTAAGCATATTCCAAGATTTTTTCTGATGGAGTTTGTCGTTGCTCCTTAACTTTACATCTCTTTCGAATAGTTTCTCAGTAGATATATCGATTTCTTAACGTTTTTTTTTTCGTTTCTTTTGCCACCGTATACTCATTATTCACTTTTGTCCATGGCATAATGACCTGTTTTTCTTGTTATCTAATAAAAATTTAGAAACAAATATCCGAGTGGTGGAAAACTTTTATCCCTTCTGTATCCCCTTTGCTTTCCGAAAGATAATCATTGAAAGTTTCGTATTCGTAATATATTTCTTCATCATCTCAATGAACTGGAATCTCTTCCGAACTGTAGAAGTATCAACACATGAAAGTTTAAAGTTTTACCGTCGTGGGTTTTTGCTGAATATTTATGACCACTTTATTTATATAATATATGCATTCCTCTGGTTGATTTCACTGAAATGAATATTTACAACTCTTTTTCACATTCCAGTTGCAGCAACCGGAAGTAGAAGGCCAAGAACACTGTAGAAGATTCCGAATTGAAAATGGAGATTCCCCAGGAGAAAAAGACGAAGTGAGAATCTTTTTTCGCCCAGTTATTTTTTTTTATATTCATACCCATTCACTGTGAGCATGGACTGGTAGTGAGAGAAAAATGGATGAAATTGCACAATTGAAATCACTTCAATCGATTATGATTATCCACATGTTAAATAAAGAATAAATACCGATAAAAATAAAGTGGGTGACTCCAGGATTATTCATTCAAAAGCAGTAAGCTCATTCTTGAACAATGAGAGGGAAGTCCATCTCATCTAAAAGCTATCGATATAATAATATATTATGCAACGATCGTGTATGTTATTAATACATGAGCATAAACCTGGATACGAAACGAGCCGATGGTGAGTTTCGTATGGTTTATGCGAGTGTATCTGTTTGATGTTGAATGAGGAAAGGTGGCAACTAGTCTGTCAAAAAAAGGCTGGGCCTGGTGCTTACCTGGATTCCTTCCTCTTTCCAGAACTCGCCTTATTTTTTATGGTTGCAACCTCTTATTCAGGCTGATGAGAGCGTATATTGGACTGTATGTCCGATCAATGAATTTTTGGAATAATTAATTCACTTGCACTTGCGAAAACTTTTCGTTAACGAGAATAGTGCCCGACACGGCTGAATATATATTCTATATTGCTATCTTCACGGTAAAGCACCAACAAAAAACCTAGTCTGACAGACTGAACATTTAAATTTAAATACGGGGTGTACCGCGCAGATAGTGAATATTGAAGTGAATTTTGAAATAAAGATTAAAATTTATGAATAACATTACCCAAGTTATATTAATGAGCTCACTCTATCAAAAATAAAAAATAAATAAAATGATTCTAATAATTTAGCTGAGTGGAAACTTAACAGTATCAATAACCATTACATGAGAGTTGCATACGCTATTTTATCTACGCCCAATAAATAATGGAGAACTAGAAATATTATATTATTAGATATTTATATTGAACACAATAATAGTAGGTAATCAATCGTATTTCTTTAAAAAATTATAATTAATGGTATCACCAAGGAAAATACAACAATGAGAAATGAAAAGAAGACAAAAATGAAAAAAATTCTGCCGAGGTCAGGAATTGAACCCGGATGTAACTTACCACTGCCGGCGCCATTGCCCACTCGGACATGAGAGCTTATATATTTAAGTTGAAAATAAAAACATATGTGTTGCATTTGTCAAATGAAAAATATAATCCTTTCGATTGTATTTTTTTCTTGTCTGAGACATCTGTGGAGGGTCGCTGGTAATTCTTCTCTATCACTGCTATAAGAAATTTTTATACGATTATCAATAATTGACTAAATTCTTCAAAAATTCAATACTTACTGATTTTGACTTGACAAACGTCAAAATGCAAAGCTTGCACATTGCTTGATTGAAAAATAATGTGTTTCTATTGATTGAAAATCTGTATCGTAATGGATTTCATTATAAAACGGGTTGTGGGCATATAAGTGTATTATCAGAGTACGGGTGTAGATAAAATACAGAAATGAATTTGAAAATGAAAGAGCCGCCTTCCCCACGCAAAGTTTGTAAGCTCACGGTCAACAACCGCTAAAGCTGCTGATGACGGTAATTTTGTTTAAAGAGTATTGAAGTTACTGTTACGCAGTCTTTTTAATGGTGTCAATTAGGATTGACGTTGATATGAAAAAGATACCAAAATTTTGAACAGTTTGAGGCATCTTTTCTGAATATATTTCTACGAAATAATTTTAATAATTATTCGTGAGTTATGAGCTGTATTTTATTCGGAGAGTCGATGAGAATTATGAAAAAATCTCAAGAATGGATTAGTTAATTCAAAAAATACTCTAGATAATTCTCATGCCTGCACCTACTGAATCAAAA
Organism: Zygogramma bicolorata; assembly: GCA_032362365.1. Taxonomy (NCBI): domain Eukaryota; kingdom Metazoa; phylum Arthropoda; class Insecta; order Coleoptera; family Chrysomelidae; genus Zygogramma; species Zygogramma bicolorata. The sequence continues at coordinate 2,101,488 of JAVJAQ010000387.1, read as the reverse complement.
CATCAAAAGTATGAAAATATATCTCGGGACCAAGCTTACAACCCAAATTTGCATAGAAATTATATTTTTTTCGGAAATTCAAGTACCAGAGAACTCACATGAAGCACATGTTTCGCTTGAAATTCCAGGAATGTTATAGATGAGGAATTTTCATGAACTGTTTAATATCATGTGATTCATCTTCATGGATGTGACGCTATATATATACAATAATCCTCTGCGAAAAAAAAACAGTATTTTGCACAGATGTATTGTGATTTCAGTAACTAGAAGGTAGAATAGTAGGAGAGCCCACGATGCTAAATCCGGATTTACTCGAGCGTCATAGAGACCTACCAATTGGGTTGCGAAGCTTAGATGATAAAAAAAAATGTTATATAATGTATACCTTAACATCTGTGGGGGGAGCGACTGTAGACTTTCAAAAATGTAAAAAAAATGTTGCACGGACATACTCGAGGGCGTCAGATATTGATATCATCTATTTCCTACATATTTTTAAAAATGTACATATGTTGATTTGATTGTTCCCATGGTGGGGGTGGTCGTACGTAAAGGTTGAAAATGAAAAAATCTCGAGCGCGTCAGATTTTCTGAGGGTATGTTAAGTGAACTCAAAAAAAACTAATATAATGATCTGATGGTTTGGATGTGACGCAGACTCGCAGCCGTTATCAGAATGTGAAGAAAATCGTTATTTTGAAATATACAAGCCCGTCGGATTGAGATATATATATATGGTTCATCTTTACTCCCTAGACGTCGCAGTCTCATAATCTGACGATTATCTGATAGACCAAGAGCCCGTGTCACTATTTTTGGTAGTGATAAGTTTACGCCCATCGACCACAGAAACTTGTATTATCGATGTCGACGATGCTACAGAGATTCTCGCCATACATGATTTCCGGGGCGAAGTGAGGGTAGGGGTCTGACCGATCTGTATAAAAAAAGTGAGCAAAATTAGTCGTAAGTTTACGACTGAGAACATTGGGAAAGCAAAAATTTCAGGAAAATAATCCGACGCTCGCTTATTGTCAGTCGCCTACATCGTGGCGTTCACCCGCTACAACCCTCGAAATATGTAACAAATAAAACAACAACAAAGAAAAACCAGTTTACAACTGACAATGGGGCAGATCTTACCATTAGCATTTTAATGACATAAATTTCGCAGGCCAGCCTTATTCAATGGGGCGGAAGGACGCTCAACCCACCTGTTTCGGAAGAATTTCTAAGGTATTTTTCATGATAAGCTCACGACTGATTCCTTCACAATAATGTTCAATTTCAACTTTCCAACTGAAAAATGCAATCAACAGTCATCGAACAAGGGGTGCAAATATTGCCGTTCGTAAAAACAAGTTCCTGGAATAGCGCCCTATAAAGCTTGGCTACATTTTTATCATAAAAATCATATGTTTGTGACTGACAATCAAACATTTGGGTTCAACGTAAGTACGTGAATATGAAATCACCTTTCTCAGCTGTTTATTGTATGGATAAAGCTCACTTGGTAGCTGAACTGACAAGTTTCTTGCATTTGCGAAGTGCAGATATAATATATTACAATTATTGAAACATCGGCCCTAAATTTTTCAATAAAGTAATTTGACGACTGACACTTCGAAACATACCTGAAGTGGACTCTGCTGGATCGATCAATTCACGTGTCAGTCATCTCATGTATCGGTGGAATGTTGTCAGTCAACAAATGCAGCGTCGCGCACTAATCATGATTAGTATAGATGTATTTTTTGAATGGCTTTAATAGTTATTAGTCGAACGCATTGGTGATTCTCTAGCTGTGATTTTTATTTAAATTTTCTGACTATGCATTTCAAGAATAAATATAAGTATTTCAGTTCATGATTCGTTTTTTCTCCAAACCAAATTGGAACTCCAGTACGACCCTGTTGCCGACATCTGAGTTTACCGTCACAAAATAATAACTATCTGTATCACTGTACGTGTTTTACCATATAGTGTCAGATTCCTCACTTCAAAATATAACAATTTGACCCAACTTGCTCATATAAAATGCTGCTAATGAGAGTGATAAAGTTCAAATTTAGAGTTTTTTTTTAACTTCCAACGGTTTTGGATATTAATGAAATTATAATCTGGGAAATTTGTGATATAAATGTAAGCTTCAGTTTTTTGTTGTTAGCGCTATTCAGTTATTATCAATTTTTTTTTCATTCGATATCGTTACTTCTGATGATTTAATCAAGCATTATTTTGGTTTTATTCGTGCGAGATCTTTTTCGAATCGATTTTACATAAAAGTGATTCACCCTATCCAAATTGATCAAGAATATATTTTTGTGCAGAAAACTGCAGAATTCAATAATCTGAGATCGAAACCTCAAAATAAAAAACATGCGAAAAAAGTTGAGAGTTTGACCCACCCCTGAATGGAATCTTGAAAGGAATGTTAATACTTTTCATCAGTGATAAAAAGGATTATCAACTCTAGGAATTTAATTTTTTTGTAAAGTACCGTTTCGGAGATTTCAGATTAAAACCATCCCGAAAGTTGCACATTCAAATGGATGTAGCTCATTTTGGTAGAATTTTAACATATTGGGCCTTCATCTTGGGCACTCCTTCAAATGGCCATAATTCCCCAAGGGACCATTTCTGGACACATGTTTGTGTGTGAACTTTCTCAACTCTTCCTGTAGTTGAAATGTATCTATGTAATTTCAGGACACCCTTTATACATATATATAATGCTTGAAGCGCATTTCCACTGAAATGACGCATGTTTTCAATTTTTATCGGGCCTTTGCCTCACTTTACATGATTATAGGTGACAGGTTCTTGATGGAGGTGGTACAACTAACGTCGTGTGAATTTTTTGAGCATAAACTTATAATACTGAAGTATACCTAAATATTTTTGCACCTTTTCAAGGGCCCAGTTTCTTTTTGCCTCGTGGTACGTGACTGACGGTAATAGATTCTCGATTTCTGCATAATAGATTACTTGCCCCTAAATTTTGAAATGTAAGCTTATCATAAAAAAATACTTAAAAATTATTCCGAAACAGGTGGGCCCAGCGCCCTTCCGCCCCATTGAATAAGGCTGGCCTGCGAAATTTGTGTCATTGAAATGCTAATGGTAAGATCTGCCCCACTGTCAGTTGTAAACTGGTTTTTCTTTGTTGTTGTTTTTTTTATACATATTTCGAGGATTGTAGCGGGTGAACGCCACGATGTAGGCGACTGACAATAAGCGAGCGTCGGATTATTTTCCTGAAATCTTTGCTTTCCCCATGTTCTCAGTCGTAAACTTACGACTAATTTTGCTCACTTTTTTTATACAGACCGGTCAGCCCCCTACCCTAACTTTGCCCCGGAAATCATGTATGGCGAGAATCTCTGTAGCATCGTCGACATCGATAATACAAGTTTCAGTGGTCGATGTGCGTAAACTTATCACTACAAAAAATCGCCAATTCTGCCAATTTGAAAATCAACTTTAGTTTTTTTCAAATTATTGAGCTCAAGTTACTGAAAATATTTATAAGAAAATAATGATAAGCAATTGAATTTTCAAAATTTCAAAACGTTAGATATTCGTTGTAAACAGTATCATGCCACCAACGAGCATCTGTGATCAACTGTCATGGCAACAGAAACCAGAGTGGGGACGGAGTGAGAGAGCAATAGATAGAGAAAGAGTGGGAAAGAAATAGAAACGTGGAGAGGGGAATATAGGCATCACGTAGCTTTACGCATTAAACTTTATCGATGAATTTTTATTATTTCGTCTTGCGGAAATCGTCAGATTACATATTTTCTTGCAATTCTTGAATTATTCCCTTCAAAATGAAAATAAAAAATTAGCCACGCTCGAGGATGTCGAGATGACGTTTTTTTTACAACTTTGTAGCCCTCCTCCTTCTTCAAGTAACTCTCGAATTGTCAGATTAGTAGAATAAACACGTTTCAGGATGTAACTAACCCACCCCACCTTGATCTGACGCGTTTTTTTCAATAATCTGATCATTTATCTTTGAAGGGCGGCCATATATAGGGCTCATATGGTGGAAGTACTCAACCGGGTACAAGGTATCCCCCTGTATATTAATCTGCCGCGCTTTAGTAAATCCCGAAATCCCCGCTTGGGCTCCCCTATTTCAACTCGTGTATGATACAGAATCCCGCACTTATAGTTTTCTCTGATCCATCCATTTTGCTGTAACGTTAGGTTCAGCAAACGCTACAGGAATCTGGATAATTTACAAGTCTGCTTCCTGTGATATGTGTGGTTATTATGTTTCATCATTCCTTCCTCATTTATTGATGATGATACCTGAAACATTGGAAAAATACCACACTTGTCCTATAGATCGTGATTAGGTTTATATTGATTTTATTATAATGAATATTATGACAAAAACGAATCGAAGAAATGTTTTTGAATCCACTTTGATGTTTTATCTCCCCTAGAAATGAAAAGGAAAAAACTTTAAGTTCTTATAATTTCTGTTTTTTTTTTGGCAATTTGGTATAATTGCCCAAAAACCAATATTGAAAATATGCAAAATTTCTATGATTTTTGGATTAAATTAACAAATGTGTTGAAAAAATGCATATACTTTTCCTTGGCATCGTGTCGTCTGCTCTTTCTTCAGGCCTGTTTCGATAAATGTTCCATGGAATTGAAATCCTTGGTGCGTTGTGTCAAAATGTTACACTGGCATGGCTTATTTATCCGTAGCTATTCCTAGTGTTGATTTTGAAACAACCTTCTTCGAATTGAATCTCCCCAGTTCAACTTCCCTTTCAGAACAGGCTTTCAACATTGATCCATACTCAATGAACGAGTAGCAATCTCTTAATTTTCGATTAACAAAATGCAAGTAGCCTAGTCGAGTTTCCTTTTTGTTCCATTCTGTCCGTCATAAGTGAATATATGTTATCCAATCACACTGGGGAGTTTCAAATCGAAGTAGGTTGTGCCAAAATCAACCCTAGGTTTAGGTATGGATGAGAATGTCATGCCAGTGTCACATTCTGACACTACGCACCAAAAATTGCAATTCCTTTGAAACTTTTCCGAAATAAGCTTGAAAAAGGAAGTAGACTAGCTTCCGAAACGTCTCTAGAGAGAAGTATAATCATCTTCTCAATGAATTTTTTAATTTAAACTTCGAATCATGATAATAGGATAGGTAACTGACAAAATAGTTACTCAATTTGGCATCTTTTCAATATTGCAGTTAAGTATCTGGGCAAATATACCAATTTCCTCAAAAAACAGATATTGTATGAACTTGGATCTTTCTCCTTTCCATTTCTTTGGGGGGGGAAACCCAAAAAATTGATTCCAGAATAAACAGAGTACTTGTTAGTAGCCCTTCATTCCTGAACAAATATTTATTTGCCACATCTGATTTCCACCGGTCCTGGATATATCTGACCGGAATTAAAATGGAAATTCCTCTGCCGAATCCCACTAGTATTACTTCCGAATGCGTCAGGCAAAAAATAAACAACTGAGCGGCGGCAAGGGAAATTCCTCATGCATACATCGACCAAAGTGACCACGCGTATTTTTTTTTTCATGTCTGCTACACTGAAATTCGCTTTTCAGATGTTCGGGTCGCCGAGCACGCCGGTCCTCGAGAATCCCGAATACCAGACGAGATGGTACTTCAAATATTTCCTAGGAAAACGTAAGTTTGCATTTTCAGTTTGTACACTGTTGTAGTGAATGTTTGGCGTAGGTGGATTCGTGATTCATTATATTTAATACATTCAACATACTCTAGGTTCTGTTGAATGGAATCTCACCCTTCACACAGTCGGTTATCAAACTTGAGAGTGGCGAGGCGTACGTTCAATTTTATGAACATATATATATATATATATATATATATATATATATATATATAATATATATATATATATATATATATATATATATATATATATATCAAATATTCAAAAAATGAACAATTTGTTCAGGCCAGCCTCAACTCACCTACACTGTAGGTTGACGGACTAACACCTATTAGAAAACAACTACTCCCCTGGCTAATACCACGAAGGGCATTGGATTACATCCAACAGGTGTTAGTGTGGGATTCTTCACAGAAGAAATTCCACATATACTATACCTTGTACGAGGAATTGGGGCCATGCGGATATGCTCTTGGTTAGTACCTAGTCTATGGGCAGATGGCGCAGCAACGGCTATTTTGCTAGTTGTTTGTATCAGCCTAGGTCTAGGGAAGATACTCTACTCGAGTATGATTTTTAATTATGGGAAGTCATCGACTTAATGTTGATGATGGCACTGCCTTGCACTGACGAGAGGCCAAATAGCCCGAAACCGGTCTGCAAGTGTGTCCCGTCCCAATAATTGAAAATCAATTCTGGTGGTGTATCGCCAAGAGTATATGTGGAATTTCTTCTGTGAAGAATCCCACACTAACACCTGTTGGATGTAATCCAATGCCCTTCGTGGTATTAGCCAGGGGAGTAGTTGTTTTCTAATAGGTGTTTAGGCTGGCCTGAACAAATTGTTCATTTTTTGAATATTTGATTTAAAGCCAGTCTTCAAGCATCCCCATGAATATTTGTCTTATTTATATATATATATATATATATATATATATATATATATATATATATATATATATATATATATACCAGACAATATTTGGGTATGCAGCAGGCCAAAACAGTGTACTCTTATAACACAGATTCCAAGCTTTCGATAATCTTTATTATCATCATCAGGGATGCTACAATATGGCGAAACAAGCAGTTAGATCCATGAAGAGAGATCAGTCAAACAACTTTTAGTGTAGGTGAGATTAAACACGATGAATAAAATTTTTTGGACACATCTGCGCGTAGACAATAAAACACGCCAGTCAGGACGTCTTTTTTGAAAAGAGGGCAACTGATACCAACGAGGGTGTGTGTGTTTTAATCATCATAGCCAGATATTTTATATTGGTCACCAATGATCTTTGCAGATCGTCTACGATTGAAAGGCAGTCGAAGATTGGCACCGTGGCTCATTGAACTGCCAGAGAGGGAAAGAACGTTTTCACTACATTTATGGTCAATAACCGAATATCAAACATGATTTTATCAAAGGGAAATCACATTAATTTTCAACTCATAAAAATGATACGTTGCTTACTTTCAAAAATATTCGGAGAATATATACAAGTTTATCACGAAAAAAAAACAACTGTTGATAAGAAAGAATGAATGCTCCGATCCCATGATTGCAGAATAAACTTCAATGTTTTCTTTCAATTGCAGTTCACCAAAACTACGTTGGACTGGATAACGACAAATCACCATTTTTTCTCAGTATAGTTTTGAACGAGGATAGCAGTACATGCGTACCACTCTGTCGAGCGATTTTGTTCAAGAAAACGGTAAGTATAGGAAAGAAATCAAACTCATACTTTCATCATCAGTTCACTATCATGACCTCGATTGATAACCAAATTATTAATACATTCCCTTCATAGTACCGTTTTGATAATCAATTTGAGATAAAGAATATTCTTTCAATTATATGAAATACTCAACGGAAATGAGCTTTATTAAATTCAAAATTGAACCATACAAATTGAATGAGTAATGTCGAAAAAGCCATAATTATTTTTGCTTAAAGGAAACAACTTGGATTTCATGTTTGTAGACAGATCAGAATTCTAACATTTCTACAAGGTTGTCCAGGGTAAACAAATAGTTTGTTCTCTGTGATTGGTGGAATTCATATCCTACCTAGTGTATATATGAAATCATATCCATTCAGTTGATTATTTGAATCACCTACTTATCCGTTCAGTAAACTATAAAGAAATCAATATATTCACGGGTGGGAGTAGAAATATTGTATTACATCACTAGTACGGAAAGTGGCCGTTTTCACACGAGTTGGAAATATTGTAGCACGAGGTGTAAGTCGAGTGCAAAAACCACAAGTCACTTCGCACAAGTAATGTACACTATTTTACGACAGCCTATTATTTAACAATATATAAATATCAGATCGTGTATATGTAATATACACTACAATATGAGTTCACCTTAACATCAACCTGAAAACTGATAGTGCCTAGAGGGGTACTAGCAATTGACTATTGATGAATAAAGATTTGATGGCGTCGGCAAGAATCGTTGCTTCAATGTTGTGATTTTTGTAATAAAAACATATAATTTATAACATAACTGTTGAATGGGCATAATTGTTGGGTGAACTGTGAATACACAATTAGTATATTGAATTGCCTGACTTATCCCAATTTTTTTTTGTGTCAGTCTGTATTCTTATATTTATTCTATAAAAAGTATACTTGAATTTGCATTAACCTTCAAAGTTAATGAAAAAATAACGATGAATAACGTGTATTATTTGAAAATGTGACAATAAAAAAGTACTTGAAATACAACACAGGAAAAAGTATTTTTGAATATCAAAGGGTACCAAATGTCCCGAAATTCATGAAATTCCAAGGTTGTTGATGTTATGTCACCTGAAATGTTATGGAATGAACTATCGCTGATGAATTTAATGAATAATTCAAAGCGCTCATGATTCATTACTGATCGACAATATGGTTTTCGTCACCAATGGTTCACAACTGGTGACCTGCTTATTTACGGTTCGCATATTCGGTAGTCATATATGGAGAAATAGGGGAAAACTTCAACAGTAGCACTCGATTCCATTCCTTGCTAGTCTACCAGCAAATGTCTTCATTATTTTAATTTAACCTAATATTTGATACATCATTCAGTAATTAGTTTTGCAAGCAACAGTACCATACTATACAGTACATTTTTATTCATTATTTATATGACTTGTCTCCTAAACCTAGATACTGAAGGAAAAATAATCGGTTATGCTTCTGATACTGTCATCGTTTATGAATCTGATTCTTGGGCCAACTTGAAAACGAAAGCTAAACATGCCTCAATCAGAACTTTCAACCTTTTTTCCCCAAAGCATTTCTGTCAGAGGATAAGTATTTTATTGAAAAGAGTCATCTGATAAAAACTCATTCCATTGTATAGGGGAAACAAATTTCTCAAAACCTAATAAAATAATATAAAATATTAAGTACTGTTTGAAAGACATTATATTGTGGTGGATGCTTCCTTCCTCCACAGTTTTTTGGAAATTAAACCTACCGCAATCTGGATCGATGAGTTGCTGCATCAATTATCAAACACTTTCTACTGAATAGCACACATGGTGGATTGAAAACCCAAAAAAATACAAAGAAAATATAGTAATAATAATTTATTGTTGACTTTTGACAATGTATCTCTGTTCACGATGGTCCCAGTCGAGAAAATAATGCAGCCTTCAAAAACTTGGGTATTTGCAAAAAAATGAAAATTATGTGTAAAAAACCATATGTACCCTACAAAAAAAAACTGAAGGCGCAGTTGTGCTCAGCCAGAGAAAGCTGTACTTATATGATATTGTGGTCTTTCCCAGTAGAAACAAACAAACCTTGAAATATTTGGAACATCCCTTTACAACAAAGAACGAAACAAATAAGATCATACAATTGTAAAGGCCAAAAAAAATTGTGTTACAACGATGCTTCACATACGTAACTAAGAGGTTCTACAACTTTCTAGACGACGAATATAAAAATTACTTAGTTAATGTTAATTCGATACCACTAATGAAAAATATATTTCAAAAATTCCTCAAAGGTGTTGATATAGAAACCATTTCCACTATAATTGGAAAAAATTTAAAAAATTGGGATTTTCCGACTGAGAAACAATGCAGTTGTAGAATGTAGATCCCCGATACCTAGTGTTCAGAGTCGTGAAAAATGAAGAAAACTACCATGCACAACCTCACTGTTACAATGGCTTATCACAGTGTTTACAACCTCATATCGACAGAAAGCACTATAATTATGAGATAATGTATTTCTATGTAATCCTTTATGCATCTATACTGTTGTTTGTATAATCGTATTCTAATCGATTATTGTACTGCAAGAATTATTATATTTATAATTATAATTATGTATCACTCTGATTCATTATGAGTTAATAAACATAGCAATTTTTCATCTACTCATATGGCAATGTCCTTTCTTCCTCATATTTCATTTGGGATGGAGGATTCTGAGAGTAAAAAGAGAAGTTCCAATAGGAAGTCCAATCCCCCAATAATTCAAGAAAAAAAGATTTCTTCGAGGAATCGATTGTTGGCTCGACCAGATCGCTTCCAGAACAAATCAATGATGCTGGATTGCATATTGAGTAATAAAATTATGCCTAGCCAGAATATAAATTCTTTATTGGTATTCGAATTATATCACAAATCATGATGATGACCAGAAATAACTGTTATCAAATTGAATGCACTACAATTTACAAATAATCGAGAAATCGACCGGAATTTGTTAATCTAGGTAATGGCTTATCCGATATTTTCCTCGTTATGTTTTCGGAAGTTCATTCGCTTGCAACGAATTCATACCGCTGAGATCGATATTGTTTGTATGTTTTATAATAAATGAGCTCTCCTGGGAAATGAATGAGTTACAGCTTGTCCCGTCCAACTTGTCACGGAAATTCGTCCCACATCCGATTGCGCATTGAACTTCGTGTATGTTTCAAACGGCTGATTGTCTCGCACTGAGTAATACGTCATCATTTTCGTACCAAGATGAAATGGATAAGAAATAGATGTTTTGTTTCGTTTGTTTGATTCGGGATTTCTGATGAGTGCGGATACAAGGGACAGAGACGTCATGATCGAAGTGTATAATTTTTTCTTTACTTTTTTTTCAATTTTTCTTCTATCTGTTCATGATTCATTTTGTTTCCAATATCCACTCCATTCTATTTTCTGTGTGAATTTTTTTTCATCGTTCTTTTCTCTGCTTCATTGAATTTATTGTTTTATTCTTTCTTGCCCTCACTGTTCTAGCTGCATTAGTTTTTTTTCAATATTCCTCTACTTCTCCCACATATTCCAATTGATTGGAATACTCTAACGATTTTCTCATTTTCATTCTGTCAGAGTTGTAATTTCATTTTACTTACCATTTTTTATAACCATTCTCTCATCTCTCTGTTATATAATTTCTGCTTTGAATTTCGATTCAATTCTAAATTTTATTTCCATATTTGAACAATCAACACATTGTTACGTTTTTACTCTGGGTTCGAAAAAAAGTGACAATTGGTACGGCAAAATCCAACTTTATTCCAATTCTCCCAAATCACTAAACAACTAATTCACAGCTCAATAAATAACTCGAATAACTATTACTGTGCGCCTAATTATTCTCTCGATCGCTATCTTGAATGAACTGAACTCGTACTGCTCCCCGTCTTCTATATATGGGTCCATGATTCTGTGATTTTCCGTATTCGAAGGGACATTGTCATTTCTAGAACTTTCACGATGGTTATTTTCGTGTGTCGACAAATGCGGTTGTTATCTCTGAATCGCGATGACAGACGATAGGCGTAGCCTCTCGAAATCACATAGGCATAGGCGTACATTTTAGTGAAAATCTCACATGAATCTGTTTCTGAAAAAAAGGTGTTTTGCTTGAATAATGTGTCCAAATCAGGCAATCCTTTGGGGAAGGGTAGATTGGTGGGTTGGTATGTTGATTGTTTCAATGAGCTCCAAACAGAGATACTGCAATTCCCAATACATTAATGCATAATTACGACGGCGTATAAAATAAAAATAAAAAATCTCGCAATTGCGACTTTTGATCTGTCAATTGACAGATTTGATCTGGCAATTGTGACTTCTAATCTGTCAATTACGACTTTAAATCTGTCAATTGCGACTTTTAATCTGTCAATTGACAGATTCAATCTGGCAATTGCGACTTTTATGAAAGATCTTGTTTGGTGTTCTAATTGTTCGGTTGAAACAATGTCACATTTTCATCATACAAGTAATATAGTCAAGTTAACTAGGATGTAAATTCCAACTTTAACTGATTCGAAGCTTTACGACGTTGGACGTTTTCATTATTCAAAAAGTTCTATTCAAGGTAAAGTAGCCGAAGTCATAGGCTCATTAGAAAATTGAGAAAAAAATTTCATTGAGACTTATACTCCACCCAAGGAACGTTATGGAAACAAAATGCTCATTTCATTGAGTCACATTGATTCATTTTCTCCCAATGATGGAAGAGTCTGCTTCACAATTCAGAAACTTATTGCATAGAGTCAAAAAGGATTTTTCGGGCTTTGAAGAATTCAGGACAATGAGTCGATTTCAATAGTAAAGGGGATTAGTAAAAAGAGTGTTCAAGCAATAGTTTCCCAGAAATGAAAAACTTCTTGGATATTTTGGATCCAGAAATCGACAGAATTATGAATTCAATTCATTTAAAATTAGTTCAGTGAATTCAATTCATTGGCTTCAATTAACTTTGAGAAAAGTGTCAATTGACAGAATAAAAGTCGCAATTGCTAGATTAAATCTTTCAATTGCTAGATTAAATCTTTCAATTGATAGATTGAAAATCGCAATTGCGAGATTTTTTATTTTTGCAATGGCACCAATACGCCGTCGTAGATAAATACATTTTCCTTCATACCACCTGATTACTAATTATTCGAAGGACGCCTAGGACGAGGCATAACATTCTGCTAAATTCATCAATGAACGAAAATTTTCATTTCAGCTGTGTATTTCACATATTAATTACCATATTCGAATGAAAGTCTGTGGGAATTTGATAAGAACCCTTAGGAAATCTAGATCTAAGAAAATCCTCATATTTTCTCATTACTCTTTATCAATATCGAAACCACAATCATCCATCAAGCGCACATACTATAAAAACATCCGACACTATTCTTTAATGTTTCAGGGAGCGCAGAAAATATCATTACCCATATCGCATAACAAAGTTCTGACAGTGAAACAGATACTGTCGAATTTCCCCACCATGGACAAGGTAGAAAAAGGTCCAAAAGAGATATTTTCGCCAGACATACAGAAAGATTTATTACTACTGGAAGAACAGGAGGGTTCGGTTAACTTCAAGTTCGGTGTTATATACATGAAACAGGGCCAGACCAGCGACGATGACATTTTGAGTAATGGTAAGTGTTACTTTATTTCACTCTCATTATTTGAAACGAATAAGTCGGAGATCGAATTAGTAATCATAATTGACATTGTTCAAGAATGAACAAATGCGTTGAAGTGCATTTTCAACCGATTAATGCAAATAACTAGCGCACGTAGAACATCAATTTTGAGTTGTGAGTTATGTCAGATCCGTGGGTTAAACTAATCGTGCATGATATCATATTGAGTCGTGATTTCGTTGAATTCTCAAGAGAGCTTGGGGCAGAAAGAGGTAGATGTAATCAGCAACTATCAGAGCAGTGAAAAATGAATCATGAAATGTTGACTCAACCAAGAAATAAACCAATTCATCACAAACAGAAACGTATCTTATCGCAGACATTTACAGGTGCTGGATACATATTTCAAAAATATCACCCAGAACAAATGGATTCATTTATCCATACTAAATTGAAGTGCACTAATTGCATGTGCAGATGATTAACAAACAATTTTTTTGAAAACTTTCTTGGTTCACAACCACTAGTTGAAGTGAACAAAGCACTTGGCCCAGCGTGAGTGGGTCATGTGATTCACTCACGCTAGGCCATGTTCTTTGTTCACCTTCATAAGTGGTTGTGAACCATGGAAGTTTTCAACAAATAGTTTTTGAATAATCTGCACATGTAGCCATTAGCTGCATTGTGTAACAGTTTCAGTTATTTTCTGACATTGATATTTCTATATTTGTTAAAGCCCCGCTTCAAATATAGATTTAATATTTCTAGATTTAGTTAGTTATTTTTTTTTTCTCTCATCTTAATATTTCATATAAGAAACCCAATATCAACAATTCATCATGATAATGATCATCCTATTATTCAATTTATATTGTTTTAAATTTTCTCTTTGTACGCGTGTATCATTTAATTACCAATCAAACACCCGGTATACGCGCCTACTGAGAAGATGGCAGTTGAGCAAAAGTCTCAATCGGTTTCGGTACTGACTGTGCTGTGCATGAATCGCTCGTCTCGTGAAAATCTCCACTGTGCAACTACGAACCTATTATACAGTCCACACTCCAAGAAATTTGAAGATCGACACAAGAGGAAAATCTGCCATACAGGACTTGAAAATCCAGGTAGGTGCCGTTGATCCTGTGTTTGATTGCCGATCATATCAAAATTTCGAATTACAAATGTTTACCGAACATTTTTTGGTCCCGTTCGAACCGAATTTTGTATAGTGGTGATCATTCTCATTGTAATAAATTGTATAATTAATTTGCTTCATATAATCTCAACTCATTTTCTCATAATTTAAACCATTTCCCGTTCTCTCTTGTTTTTGTTCAGTTCCGAAAGCCGACCACTGTTTTTTAATGACATTTTTTGCGCTCCGTTAGTGAACCGATGGTCGCTGCTCTGAATATTTATTTCGCACCATTTATATTGGAATTTGATAAATATATTATTTGACTTATAGCCGAATAATTTACACTGCGTCATATTCTTGCTGAACACTATTTCTAGCAGAATTACGTTATTATTATCAACTTTATACTTGATTATATTATTGCCTATTCAAAGTCTCCTCGATAAATATTTGCTTTGATAATGGCGGCAGCTCAACAAAAACGATTGAAACAATATCGAGCCTGTCGTGATATTGCGGCAAATAGAATCGAGGAAGTTTATCAGATAGCACTCTCTGCGGTAGATGACGGATCTTTTCATAAAATTTTCAAAGTAAGATGCTCTGGTTTGGATAAAGTGTATGAAGAGTTCAATGAGCAACATGTTTCAGTCACACAACTCGTAGCTTTACAGGATGAGCCTGATTTCGACGCTGAGAAAGAATTTCGTCAGGAAGTTGATAAACAGTATTTCCGAATACAATGCATTTTCTGTGATCTCTTCTCAAATGATGAAAAACCTGAACCCAGCTCTTCTCAGAGTAATGTTAAGTTACCAAAGATCAATGTACCTATATTTGATGGAAATTTGAAACTTTGGCCAACTTTCATTGGTCTTTATAATTCTCTCATCCACAATAAAAAGTCTCTCCCGGATATTGAGAAGTTTCAGTATTTGTTGACGGTTGTTACAGGTGAAGCTTTCACAGTAATAAAAAATATACCCCTCTCGAATGAAAATTACAGAATTGCTTATGAGAATTTGAATTCAAGATTTCAAAATAAAAAACTCTTATCCACATTCCATTGGGAAGAAATAAATAGAGCCCCAAAACTCAACTCGGATTCATTCCGTCAGCTTAGACAGTTATTGGATATTTTCTCAGATAATCTGCAAGCTTTGGAAAATTTGGGATTTCCTGTGAAGAGTTGGGATTTCATACTTTTCCACATTCTCTCTAAAAAACTTGATTCGGAAACACTTCAACGTTTCGAACTAGAAAATGCATCAACAGATATACCTAGGTATGATATATTACTCAAATTCTTAGAAAAGCAGTGCTTGGCGATTGACTCTATCAAATTTCCAAAATCTCATAAAGTGAATAGCTATTCACCAAATAAAAATTGTAATAAACCAAGTGTACCTCCTTCTTCTGCCACTTTTTTGACAAATACAAAGTATAGATGTCCTGTTTGTGATTCAAATCATACGATTTATATGTGCTCTTCCTTTTCTGCCAAGTCACCAAAAGATAGATATGAGTTTGTTAAACAAAACAGATGGTGTACTCGATGTTTGGGAACCAAACATACACCCCGAGATTGCACTTCTAAATCCCATTGTAAAATATGTAAACAGTCCTCTCACCACACCATGCTGCATTTCACATCCAATGTTACTCCCAGCTCAGGTTCTGGTGACCAATCTCTAAGTCATACTTCTGAAGAGGGTTCACAGGATACCCCCCCACCTACTCACATAAACTCCATGACAAGTGTCGTTCCTACATATCCTACTGTACTCCTCTCTACTGCACAAGTAGAAGTGTTGGATATCCGCGGAAATTATCACAAAATCCGAATTTTACTCGACTCTGGAAGTCAAGCCAGTTTCATAACCGAAAGGTGGGCAAATAGGCTAGGCTTGCCCCGGTTTAAATTGCCACTCTCTATAAATGGATTAGGTAACATGTCCTCCATGTCATCAAGTTTCATAACTTGTACTCTCCGTCCTCAGGGTCGTTTCCTCCCAGTTCTCAACGTCGATGCGGCTGTCATACCTAAAATTTGCCCTGCCATGCCCACTTCTCACATATCCATTGAAAATTGGTCTCATTTAGCTAAGATACGATTGGCCGACAATCACTTCAATATTCCCGACTCTATTGATATGCTTCTAGGTGCTGATGTTTTCCCTGGCATTCTGCAAGATGGAAAGCTGACGGGAAGGCCATCAGAGCCCGTTGCTTTGAATACAATTTTTGGTTGGATAATAATGGGAAAAACAAGTAACATCCGACCTGCCAACGTCAACTCCCTCTTTTCTTCATGTAACTGTCCTTTAGATACAACTCTGAAAAAATTTTGGCAGTTGGAAGAAATTCCAAATTGTTCAATACTCTCTCCCGAAGAGATAGAATGTGAGAATATTTTTTTGAAAACTTTCAGACGTGAAACCATCAGGAAGGTATGTAGTTTCGTTACCGTTCAAAGGGCCGGAACCTCACTTTTCTGACACTCGTACTCAAGCCTTACGACTTTTTTATTCGTTGCAAGCTAAACTCTTGAAAAACCCCACTCTCCATCTTGAATACTCTAATTTCATGAGAGATTATCTCCAAAATGAATATATGGAAGCAGTACCACCCCCCACGTCTTTTGGAAAAATGTTTTACATTCCTCATCATTGCGTGATAAGTCCAAATAGTACAACCACCAAACTCAGGGTGGTATTTGACGCCTCCGCTAAATCTCCCCAAGGCCCCTCCTTGAATGATACTCTTCTGACAGGAAGAAAACTTCAATCAGATATTGTCACTCTTCTTCTCAAGTTTCGATTGCACGCTTTTGTATGCACAGCTGATATCAAACAGATGTTTTTGAGAATTTTCGTGGAAGCGCATCATCAAGATTATCAGCGCATTTTGTGGAGGTTCAATCCTGAGGAACGTGTACAAGACTTCAAACTTCGAACCGTGAGTTTTGGAATCTCCTCCAGCCCGTTTCTTGCCATTCGCGTACTCTCCCAATTATCCCAAGATGAAAAGACGAATTTTCCGCGTGGTGCTCAAGCTCTTCTTGAAAATACTTATATTGATGATGTCATTTTTGGAAGTGACTCACTTGAAAACCTGAAACTCATTCAATTTGAGTTAATCAGTTTGCTGAAAAGTGGTGGTTTTCATCTTCGCAAGTGGGCGAGTAATCACCCAGCTCTCCTAGAAAATTTCCCTTCATCTGAATGTCAACAAACATCTTTATCATTCGACTCTGATGATACAGCGATCAAAATTCTTGGCCTGAAATGGCAGCCCACTTCGGATTTTTTCTCATATAATATTGAAGTCTGTGACGCTCCTTGCACTAAAAGAAACATATTGTCACAAATCGCCCGCATATTTGATCCTTTAGGATTTCTCACCCCCCTTGTATTTTTTGTCAAACAATACAATTTTTATGGACTCTTGGTCTTGAATGGGATGCGGAAGCTCCCCCTGAAATTATTAGGAAATGGGAAAAATTAAAATCCCAATTGCCTTGTCTCTCTCAAATAAATATTCCTCGCCCATTTACCAGTGATAAATACGATACCTGCGAGATACACGGATTTTCTGACAGCTCTGAGCTTGGATATGCAGCTGTAGTCTATTTCAGATTTATTTTTCCTGATGGTACAATCAAAATACACCTCATTTGTGCCAAATCTAAAGTCGCACCTCTGAAAAGAATCTGCATTCCACGATTGGAGCTTTGCGCTGCAACATTATTGTCCACTCTCATGGCCTATGTGATGAGCACTTATGTCGAAAAGATTGTTTTTCACAAGATTTTCGCGTGGACCGACTTCATGGTTGCTTTGTCCTGGATCAAATCCTCTTCCCATCGTTGGAAAACTTTCGTGAGCAACAGAGTAAGTTTAATTCAGGATAATATTTCTCCTGATAACTGGTACCATGTGCGCTCTGCCGATAACCCAGCAGACTGCGCATCACGGGGGCTTTTACCCGGAGACTTGGTGGATCACCACATGTGGTACACAGGACCCTCATGGTTGAAAACACCTTGTAAGGATTGGCCGGTTCCGAATGAGGTTAGTAATCCTACCCCTCTCGAACCTTATATGGGTAGATTACCCCGCTCCCGAGTCAACCAATTGAAACCTTTTCAAAGTGTAGGAGTCGATTATGGTGGACCCTTCAATATCACCCTGGGTAAAAGCCGCGGTATAAAATCTCAGAAGGCATATATCTGTCTATTTATTTGCTCCGTCACCAAGGCTGTCCATCTAGAACTGGCGTCAGACCTCTCGGCAGAAGCTTTCATTGCTGCTCTGCGGAGATTCGTAAGTCGTCGTGGACATTGTTCAAATATTACTTCTGACTGTGGCACAAATTTCATTGGTGCCTCACGTATTCTCCCTGAATATATGAAACAAGCCGCTGAAAGCGAACACATGAAATTTTCGTTCAATGCACCTTCGTCCCCTCATTTTAATGGATTGAGTGAGGCAGGAATAAAATCTGTGAAATCTCACTTATATCGCACTATGGGAAACCAAATACTGACTTATGAAGAGTTTTATACTTTGTTGGCCCAAATTGAAGCCATACTCAATTCAAGACCACTTTGTCCCCAAAGCAGCGATCCTAACGATCTTTCTGTTTTGACACCAGGTCATTTTCTGACACTAGCTCCTCCCACAGCAATTCCAGATCCTGATTTGTCTCATCTCAAAATAAATCATCTGAATCGTTGGCAACTCGTTCAAAGGTTACAACAGGACATCTGGAAAATGTGGAATACTGAATACCTCCATACTTTACAACAACGTCAAAAGTGGACTAAGAATGAAAAAACTCTATCTCCTGGAGAATTAGTGATCATCAAGAATGAATTAACTCCCCCAATGCAATGGCGCTTAGCGCGCGTAGTTAAAACTCATCCTGGTGCTGATGGTATCGTCAGAGTAGCGACTGTCCGTACCAACCAGGGTCTCATGCAGAGACCCCTGGTTAAATTGTGCCCCTTACCCGTACCATCTGTTTAAAACACCTCTAATGGTGTTTTAGTGGGCGGTAATGTTAAAGCCCCGCTTTAAATATAGATTTAATATTTCTAGATTTAGTTAGTTATTTTTTTTTCTCTCATCTTAATATTTCATATAAGAAACCCAATATCAACAATTTATCATGATAATGATCATCCTATTATTCAATTGATATTGTTTTAAATTTTCTCTTTGTACGCGTGTATCATTTAATTACCAATCAAACACCCGGTATACGCGCCTACTGAGAAGATGGCAGTTGAGCAAAAGTCTCAATCGGTTTCGGTACTGACTTTGCTGTGCGTGATACGGTTTATTCTCTCTCACAAAAACAATCGCTCGTCTCGTGAAAATCTCCACTGTGCAACTACGAACCTATTATACAGTCCACTCTCCAAGAAATTTGAAGATCGACACACGAGGAAAATCTGCCAAACAGGATTTGGAAATCCAGGTAGGTGCCGTTGATCCTGTGTTTGATTGCCGATCATATCAAAATTTCGAATTACAAATGTTTACCGAACAATATTCATTGAATTCTTTCACAAAATATTTCTTCTGGCTCCATCGGAGCGCTGTAAAACTCTATTAAATGAACAAAATTACAAAAATTCAAAGTGAAAATTATTAAATTATTCATTGACACCTCCTCGATAAAAATGTTTTCTTGCTTTTTTATTGTGGAATGACTCGAAAAAAATTATTGTACTGAAAAGGGAATTTGTTCCTAAATTTTCAATTATTTTCGTTCATAATTTTTTAATTCCGATTTAACGATGAATAATAATGGAACTGAAGTTGTAGGTTATTCAATTTTCAACAAAAGATGCCTACATGAATATTCTGTATGATGGATAGTTTGCCAGATAAATTTCGAAACCAGATTGAACCACACAAACTTGGACTTAAGCTAACCTAACCCCCTCGAACATCAAAAAAATAAAAAAAATTGTATGGATAAATGAATCCCATTTTTTAATGTCTTCATAATTTATGTAATCATTTCATTCGTATTGATAGAAAAACCTGGAAAAACTCATCAAAATGATATTACCCATATTTGATTGTTCGAAACTCATTTTGGAGCAATTTGATATGCATTCAATATTTTCTAGTCCTCTGCATTCACCATTAATCATCATGGTAGTGTCAGCTGATACAATAACAATATATTTCGAACGCGACAAAAAGCAATTAAGGAATTGAATATTGGATTGTGTTCAATCATCTACAGCAAACTACAGGCAATATTTTTATTTCGAAATGATGCATAGGAGTACTGCATTCAACAGCTTGATTGGTATTTATGCCGTTGAAATGTTACATTTTTGAGGCTTAAGCGTTCGTTTCTAAGAAGACGCAATTTCATTCTTTTGCTATATGGGAAAGGGGTGGTTAGCTTAGAAACTCAAAGCTCTAAAACTTTTCATTCAGTTCTTTCAACCGTAAAATGAAAAGTAACAGAGTTAAGAACGAAAATAGTTGAAAATTTTGGAACAAATTATTTTTTCAGCGCAATGATTGTTTCTCTATCCATCTCACAATGAAAAAATATCAGAACTCATTTATAGAGGGGGTTCAGACGAATAATTTCCACTATGAATTCTTGTGATTTCATTCAGTTATTAGAGTCTTACAGCACTACAGAAAATTTATGGCAATAGTTTCCGTTGCAAATTGAATTCTCTAGAAGTTCATTTTCCTTACTCTTCATCGTAACGTCGAAAATAACAAAGTTGTGAGCGAAAATATTCCAACAATTTTCAACAAATTTTCTTCTCGGTGGAATAATTTTTTTCTCTAGCCATTTTACAATAAAAAATCATAGAATATTTTTATAGAGGGGGTTTCAGTGAATAATTTCCAATATGAATTTTTGTAATTTCGTTCATTTGTTAGAGTTTTACAGCGCTTCGAAATCGACCATATACATATGCATGCAAAAGGTTTTCGCGCTTTTATTCATGCTACAGGAAATTCATGGTGATATTTTTTGTTGCAAATTGAATTCTCCAATCCTGTTACTCTTTATCGTAACGTCAAAAATAACAAAGTTGTGAACAAAAATATTTGAAAATTTTGTAACAAATTTTCTTTTCGGTGGAATATTTTTTTCTCTTGTCATTTTACAAAAAAAATTACACCAGAAAGTTTTCATAGAGAGGGTTTTAGCGACTTATTTTCACTATAAAATTTTATAATTTCGTTCATTCATCACAGTTTCACAGCGCTCTAAAGTTGATCGTATTCTCAGATACTCCTTAAGATACATACAGGGTGTAGCATAAGTACATCAAATTATTCAAGTTACGTATTCCTGAAACAATTATAAGTGAAAAGAATATATAAACTCATATCCGGACATGCGTCGTCTCGGAGATATAGGATGTAAAAATTGAATATTTTTGTTCGCTTTTCAAGATCAACCTTTGCAAAAAATGAGTTATTTGCACGTACTTTGCAACCATGTTTTTTCTGACGTGCAAAATCATGATTTCGTATTAATTTTCATTTTACATCCAGAGGATGCTGCGTATGCTGTCATTATTTATTTCAAATTTCCAAGTATTTTGACAGTAAATTATTGCTACTTTTCACTGGAGGTAATCGTTTTCGAAATATTTGCAATTTTCTATATCGATATATATTACTTAGCTCCTAGGGCGCTCACTGAAGTTTCTGATAGTATTACAAAAATTCAGTTTGTGGTGGATCTCGTCAAAATGAAAATTCTCCCCCTTTTTGTTTAGTATTTTCGTTCATAATTTTTATTTCTGATTTGACGATAATGGGACGAAAGTTGTAGGGAACCCAATTTTCAACAAAACAAGCATTCCTGAATTTTCTGTAGGATGGATAGTTTGTCAGATAAAGCGCGCAAAACAATTCACACCTTTTTTTCAAGATGGCGGCCTCGGCACAAGGCTTACAACCCCACAAACTTGGACCTAAGCTAACCCCAACCCCATCGAAAAAATAAAATTGTATGGAATGTTAGAAATTTCAACAGTTGAAGGAATTTCTGAGTTGAAAAGTGACCAACTGTTCATCGAGACTTTGGAAAAGTACTTTCGAACCTCCCTCTTCAACTTCCAATTATTTTCTCACTTGAAACGTCATTCTGGGCGTTGGAGTTAAGAAACTGTTCAGATTTCTGATAGCTCATCAAGCAAGCCATCCTCCCCCAAAAAGACGCATGAAAATACATTTCCACCGACCCAAAAAATCCTCCTGAAAAAAGATTTTTTCATCATCGTTGATTTGTAATTAACAGAAATATTGTAAAATTTTAACAAATTCAAATCATAACCAAAATAATTTCTTCTCGTGAGCTGAGCTATCATTTGAACCCCTTCCAGAATATGGGTAATTGAAGATAAATTCCGCAATTGAGTTTATGTAATATAATGTAGTATTTCTGGGCACACTCCAAGAATTTTATTAGGGAAATATCAATAGAATATTTGAAAATTCAGAGAATATTTCAGAAATATGCAATATTTGAGGAATATTTGAAAAAGTATTATCTATACAAAAAACATTCGAGATATTCTTGGAATATTCGCGAATATATAGATATACATATATAAATATTAAATAAAATTTTTTTATAAATATTTTTCCATATATTCCTATTCGAGACTCTGCTCTCATCCTTTACATTCTGAGAACTAATGATAAAATGCAAAATATGTATTCTCGAAATTCAACTTTTCCTGGATTCAATATTCTTCGTTCGTAACTTCGATCTGATGACTTTGAGCATCAAAACAATGAGGTGTAAAAGTACTCAGGGATGCTGCTGGAATTATGTTGAAATGAACTCTTTAGTTCTTCGCTATATCCATAAAGAGAACGAAGCCAAGCCCTTGTCATTCTTTCTCGATTTTCCCCTCTTTCAACTTTCCAACGAAAAGTAGGCATCCCTTCCGATGTACACTGTCGGAATGAGCAGTTTACCAAATGAAGTCTTATGATAATTCACTTGTCATCACTTTCATTAGAATAACGTTAAACAAATAGATGAAGTTCTTTTGTTTCAAAATTGTTCGTTTCGTTAATCAGCTGACGAATGTCAACCCTCAGAAGTCAAAAATTGTGCGAGCAATGGATCTCGTTCGAACAGTTCAACCATCTTGCCTTTTCGTCTAACTCCACCTCTCATAGTAGAATTACAATAGCGTACCAACTGAGAAGTGCCAACCTAAATTTTCTGAATTTTCAGTAATATACCACAAAATATATACCTATGAATGAACCGTAAGGAATATTCTAAAAATAGAGAAATAGAGAAAATAAAGGAAAATTTCCTGAAGAGTATTCTGAAAATAGGCAGTAGAAAATATTCTGAAAATATACCATATGGAATAATTGATAGGTAATATTTCAAAGTAAACCATAAATTAAATATTCTATGCATATTCTTTCCAGCATTTCATATGAATATTCATAAGGTTTTCATATATACTCCATGAATATTTTATGATTATTTGAGATAGATATGTTAATTTTATCATATACAAAAAATATTTTAATGAACATCTTGTGCTGTCCTGTAGTGTACCACTAATGGGATATATGACGGTTCCTCAGGAGATGTTGACAAATCTCAGACAAAAATTTTCAGTATTCTCGAATGATAACCGAATTGAGACAAACAAATGTTCTCTTGCCTATAAATTTCGGAGTTTGCCGTTCTACTAGTAAAACTGTACAGTCTTTCTTCATTACATTCCATATAATGAAGCTGTTTTGTTCCAGAAAATGGCAGCTATAGATTCGAACAGTTTCTATCTCTTCTCGGAGATAAAATCAAATTACGGGGATGGGATAAATACAGAGGTGGCCTTGATATAAAAGGTAAGTGAAAGAGTTCATTTCTCAGGAGTGATAAGAACCGTGAAACCATTTAGAATCGAAGTTTCAGCGTGGTTTGCAGAGAATATGGCGATTGGCAAATCCTCTATGAAAAATGCCGTGAAAAAGTGTGTGTGGCCTGTGGAATTGCCGCGTCGGGTCGGTTGAACTCAAGAGAGATGTAATTGACACTGATCCGGATTTTCGATTATCTGAAACCCTTTTTCTGAAATATTGCCAGGACCGAGTATGATCCGTTCTTAAACGACTGTCGTTCCCAAGTGTAGATAAGTGCACAGAAAAATGAATAGCTATAGAAAGAGAGCTCAGTCTCGTTTATTCTCGATAGGCAGCGGAAATCGGTGTCAAAGAACGAAATGGAAAACTGATAATATTTGTCATAGTTATCTGATTATACTTGGGATTGAGATCACAGAATACAAAATTAAATATGCCTTCCTGCGCATGATTTGAAAGCTCTTGCTTGGTCGATAGACCAAAATTTCACTTTTGATTCATCTTTTACTTCAAGGAAGTTCTCATCATACTAATACATGACACTTTTACTTTAACTTCTTGGTGTATAAACGCTTCCATTGATTAGCATTGTAGGAAATTTTTTGAGGTAGAAGAGATGAATTCAGAGTGAAATTTTGGTATATGAACCAAGCATTAGCATCCACCGAAGGCATTCGTTCATTTATACTGAGAGTGGAGTTACTCAAACACAGATTTCTATCACTTGACACTGATGTTGATTGGACATGCAATGCATTTCTGAAGTTTTGAATACTGTGAAGCAGGAGTTTTGAAATCCTTTCGACAAAATAGCTTATGTGAGTCATGAGCTGTGTATTTTTTTAATGATGGATGAGGGCTACATGTTCCCTACAAAATACGAGGAAAATGTTTTTTTTTCCAAGAATAAACCAGAGATTTGCCTTACTTAGATCGAGAGAATCAAACCACCAAACTATGAAAATCTCTCTCGGTACCAAATTTCCAATCCACATTTTGTGAGCAAATTATATTTTTATTTGCACGTTGGCACGTACTGCAAGAAGGCTAACGTACTTCTTTAGCTCAAATATTCCAGGTGAATTAAAGAAAATAGCATAATGTTAGTCTAGGGTACGAGATAGATTTTTATTATTGGTTTGTTTACATCTATCGATCCAAGAATGGAGAATCTCCACTCTGTAGTATAACTTCCCTACCGCCCCTTATATGCTTTTAGGTACTACCATTGTTTATAGAGGAATGGGATAATTACTCAAGTCTGTGTAAATATAATTTGAAGCTTTTCTATCACGCGATCTACTCCTCAATGTGTATATTGTAAGTAATGAAAGAAAGATGATTAAACTTCAAAATAGAGTTGACGATGAAATTATCAAAACATGAATGATCTACAACATTGTGTTCGTTCCGTTAACCAGCTGACGAACGTCAAACATCGTACAGCTTATCCAATCCATATTGGCACAAACTCGGATACTTTTTCAGTTGCACACTGGTAGTGTAGACCATGAAGAAAAAACACCTTTTAGGAATGAATTTCAACACAGTGAGCACTTTTAATAGGTGTTTTTTATTTCAGTATACTTCACAGAGATTGCTGGGCATATACGTTATTCGTTCTGTGCCAAGATGGATTGGATGAGCTGTAAGTCGAAACTTGAACGAAACAGAAAATAGAATTATGTTTTTGAATGTATCGCCATCATTTGGCGTTATGTGTGAATAACCAAGAAAATATGCAACACAAGCTACGACGTTCGAAAAGGTATTGTTTATAGATATATAGTTACTCAATGCCTGTGTAAAAAGGATTTGGAGCATTTCTGTAAGTTCATCCACATTATAATGTCGATATTTTCGTTTACTTGACGATGCGCACACAACGAAGTTTCCTATTCTGAAGGGCTGAATAGGTGCAGAGTTCTGTCTATCACTTGGATTGGAATGAGAAAGATAATGAAGATTCAAAATGGAGTTGAAGATAGAATTTCTTGAAGGAAATGACAGTTCAACCATTGAAATAATTTGAGAAACATGAATTATCCACGACACCAACTGAAATTTCTACTTCTTTTTCTGAACTGATGATTTTCTTTTGGTATTATGTATATGACCTAATCAGGAAAATGTGTGATTCGGCTCTATTTCCACAAACAATGAAAAAGGCATGACTTCGAAGCGAAATCACTAGGGTCATTTAGCCGTAGTATTCATCCCTCCAAATGATATTTCCACATGATTTGACTATATATCTCCATAATTTATTCGAAAAAGGAAACACGTACGACCCACCTGAAATTAGATTCTTCGTAGTATATTTTTCTATTGGGAATGCAAACAATTTTTTTGAATCTGAATGGAATTGAAGAAGTTGAACTTTTCTGCTTTGTATAGGTATGTGTTATCTGGGTGAAAGTGAGATCTATTATTTATCAGCCATTGAATTTATTTTTTTATAGAAATTGGTCGTATTTTCAACTCTTTCTGTCATACAATCGGAGAAACTGGTGAAAAAAACAAAAATATATATATATGTTTTTCCATTATATTTGTGGATTGTGGTTTCAGATTTTCCATCCGACGTTTCTTATTCTGGCCAACAACATCAGCTTTAATTTTTCTCATTAATTCCAACTATTTTCGATTCCCTTTTCCTTACCTTTCCTATAGTTTCTGTGGTAGTAGACTCTGAGGTTTTCAAAAAGTTATTTAAAGAAGTGGAAAACTCAAAAGTTATTCTAATAAGCTGAAAACAATAATAATGGATACGCATTTATAATTAATCAGAGATGGTGGAAATGTTACCCTCATATATGAACAAATCTCAAATCTTTCAAAGCTCGCACTCAGCGATTAATTTTTTTTTTCATTTTCTTCGAACTTCTTAAAGACGTGGTGTGAATTTCTTTAATATTATGAAATTTTTTCCAATCGTGGAGTTGATCTTCCCCTTGGACACATACTAAATTGTCGATTGTAAACTTGATTGTTCTAGACTGTCAATATTTACGAATAAATTGACCATGTGTGAATGATATACACATATGACCAATAGTTGTTTGTTATAATTTTCAAGGTAATTACAATCGAAAAAAGTATATTTCATTTTTTTATGTATTCATTGGTAAAATTCATCTTTATTGATGAGAAAGAAAGAAAAAAATCATATAACATTGAAGAAAAAAAAAAGATGAAAAAAAAAACAGAACAATAACTTGAAAATATATGAATATCTGAGTTACATTTTCATTTAAATTGGGGTTTTCTGTATTATAAAATTGTCTGACTAATTGGTTAACTCCAAAGCCAAAAAAACAAATCACACACACACACGGAGTGTAATTGTAGATAACAAATAACAATGTAGCATTTTGAAAAAAATCAAGCTTAATGCCATAGAAAAGAGTTCTGATATTTCTCATATTCAGGCCCGCATAGATGACTTTTGTTGGATTCCAAAAAATATAAAAAATGATAAATTGAAAACAATTGGAATACAATATGGCACCAATGAAAAAATTAATTTAATGACGGTGACCGAGCTATTAACCGTCGGATGGTCAAACTGAAACCACAATCATGTAATATTTGCAATATTCATCAAATGGAGCCACGATTAATCTGGAACAACACTTCCAAAATATAGGTTTTTCCAAAATGTGTAATCTTTCTCGACGGCATTTTGTTGGTCACATAATTGGTCAGCTCCTGTACAGTAGTTCTGCTCAAATTTGTATAACCCGGTATATAACCTAAATTGTCGATTCAAGTTCATTTGTTTTTGTGGAAAACGCGAAAACAACTGTTGGAATAATGATGAGATGGAAATTACCAGTTTGTTGGTTGTTGAAACACAAAATATTTCCCGATGGCTGTTGCATAAAACACTCAGAAGGATCGGTTTAAGGTAAGCGTCCATAGGTACGCATCGTACGTATCGTATAAAACGGATCGATTTGTGGTAGTACGTCCACTGTTTCCGTAGCGATCGGATTGCCGATGCGACGGTCGGCTTTTAAGTAACATTCGCATTTCCGTAGTGAGTGGACACTGTAATGTTTCCGATCATGGAAAGTGATGAAGAACTTGTCATTATTGCTTTGTTATTAGATAAAGAAGAAAGGAGGGGAAATAAGAGAAGACATAGATTGTGGATACATGACATATTCAAAAGAAGATCAAAATTTGGAGAATATTATACACTATTCACTGATTTGTTCCATGATATGCGTAATAACAAATATAATTAAAGCACGTGTGTGTACTTAGTGTCGAAATGTAACAAAATTCAAATGATCTGTGAGGCGACCAGTCGGAAAAGTTGCCCCTTCGATAAATTTCATCGGCATTACCGACGGACCGATACGTGCGATCCGTCCGCTGCCGATCAGTGGACGCATGTGCATAACTTACTATACTAATAATTCTAAAATCCGTTTCGTACGATACGTACGATGCGTACCTGTGGACGCTTACCTTTAGAATGAACAATAACTGAATTTTTGAGTTATTGGGGCTGATATAGGTACAATCTCTGACTTCTTGCTCTCAAAGAGACGTGAATCTCATGTGGCGCTATTCCCTCGTTTGGAAGTTATGGCTCAAAGTTTTCAAGAAGGGTATATTCCACGTCTTTTTTTTTTCACCCATGAGACACACTTATTTTTCATCAGCATGTCATATTTCCACAACATTCCACCATCTTTGATGTTATTCCCAGAAAATATTTTCTTTTCACGACAATACCAGATTTGAAATTCTGCGAATATTTAAGTCTTATACATGGTGGCAACTCCGAGCATATCAGTAATATTTGACCCAGGAAATTTAAAGAAGAGGATGTCAATGAGGCATGTTAATGGAAAACGAGTCAGTTTTGTGTGTTATTATATAAAAAAGGGGGTACCTAATAACACATTTGTCCGTATTTTCATCTCTTTCTGTCATACGATTGTACCAACTGGAAATGGAAACCATCTACAAAAACCATCTACATCTGCTTGGTGTAAAAAACCCTTTTTTTTTTCACTCATCCATAAATCTGCATTTGCAGTTCCGCAGTTTTCTACGAAGGCGCTGAAGGGTCACGAAGTATTTTTTTGTATAATCGACACTTCAAACTGTCGATTATCTATAATCGACACTTCAAACTAACGATTAGCCATAATCGACACTTCGAACTGTCGGTTACCTATAATCGACACTTCAAACTGTCGATTATCTATAATCGACACTTCGAACTGTCGATTATCTATATTCGACACTTCAAACTGTCGATTATCCATATTCGACACTTTGAACTGTCGATTATCTATATTCGACACTTTAAACTATCGATTATCTATAATCGACACTTCGAACTGTCGATTATCTATAATCGACACTTCGAACTGTCGATTATCTATATTCGACACTTTAAACTGTCGATTACCTATAATCGACACTTTAAACTGTCGATTATCTATAATCGAAACTTCAAACTGTCGATTATCTCCCACACAGCACACTTTATCCTCAGGATATCCCAGAATGATCCTGGATATCCAATATATAACCCCCCTAGAATATCCCTAAGTTATCCTCAGGCTTTCCCTCAGTCGTCATCATAACCCAGGTTGAGCTAAATGTATATATCCCAGAGATAACCTTTGTGTATATCCTGACTATATATAATATGGTTATATATTATCCCAGTGAGATCCAGTTTTACACATCCCTGGGATAACGTTCAAATATAACCTATGGCCGTCCCTCTGGGCCAATGGTGGGATAAACATTTTGTTCGCAGAAGAAATAATTCGGATGTAAATTTGAGTATTGAAAAATTGTACTTTCCAAAATTAATAAAACTCCACACCGGCCTTATAGAGACGTAGATATCGGTTATTGAAAAAATTCTATTTATTTGGGGAAAATGTAATTAGCTGAAGTGAGAAAGTCGTGTTTATTTCAACGAGCGATATCCAATATGTACGTCTGAATAAGACTGGTTAATCTTATTGTCTTTCAGAATGACATGACATGCTGATTATTTTTGAAGAATAATAATTTTTTGATGGCACATTCAATTTTATTTTTCAATAATTAAGATCTTCATCAACTTTCCCCTGTTTTTGCTATACTTTCATTTGTGGATACATCAGCTTTGAGAATACAGCATACTCTCTTCTGATTTGCTCTGGATGACAAGTTTTTATTCAGCAGCCAATCAGGAAACAGTATTATTACACCAAGTGCTGTCATCTGAACTCTGCGCTATCCTTCTGCATGCGATGATGTGCCGTGGTCTGTGGTCACAGAAAACTTTTCGTTTTTCGGTTTTTCGTGGAGTTAGATTGTCAGATTGTAGCAGTGTTTCGTGTGTTGTGTTATGGTGTTTCAAGTTCCCAGATGTTTCAGTTGTAGTCTGTGGTTATTGTTATATAATATAATATTGTTTTTATAATACTTAACAGTGAAGAATACAGGCCAGTCATTGTAACTGCTTGACTTATTAACGTACCTACTGTCTTTTTGTTATATGTCGTTGAATGTGAGTACGAATCATTGAAAGAAAAGCAGAGCATCTTACTTTCGGTACGCGAAGAATGATATGAATAGAATACTTGCTCTCATTTAAGTCAAGATTATGGGAATGATAATGAAGACACCATATCTTTGAGACAAACCGATACAGATACATTATCATCTCATTTTGATTCAGATTGTTCCCTTTCAAATGATTCTCATAGTGATCCTGAAAAAGATTCAGTTATCGATGAACCTCATGAAAATTTGTTAGTACAAACATCAGATTCCCAGTCGATTCCCAGATCAAAATCAGCCCGATTGCAAGAAGTCTCGAATTCCTAATTATCTTTCCCCCCCTGTTGAGGGCCTAATGAAAACCAGAGAACATCCTGAGGATGAATTAGTACATTGCCTATGGTTGCATCCAGGATGATCCTGAGATTGACCTATGTACATCCTCAGGATATAGAAAGAGGACCACTGAAGGTTATCCTGGGGATGAAGAAAAAAGTCTCATTTCTACATTCTCAGGATATCCTTGGTACAAATTGCACATATCCTAGGGATATCCTCAAATCCTAGACATATATCCTCAGTTTTTCCCACGGATATCATTGTGCTGTCTGGGCTATAATCGACAGTCAATACAGTTGAAGAGACATGTTCAGTGGAGATGTGCGAAGAAAACACAGATAATAACCAGGTAAGTGATTCAATGAGCTCCCATTTTCATACACGAGAGTCATCCAGGAAAGAATGATATTCATGGAATTGGGCTCATTTTTCAACAAGTGGTTGGTTGGATATCCATCATATTTCTTATCACAAAACTAAATAATGCTGAAGTCGGTCAGTGGGGAATTGGGGCAGGACAGGAATTTCGAATATATGACTGTTCAATAAAAGTTCCTGTGGAATCGTATTCGCGATTATTACGCTCTGTAACTTCATCAAGTTCTACAGGAATGAGAATCGTTTGGGATAATATGTAACCATATTATATATACTCAGGATATACACAAAGGTTATATCTGGGATATATACATTTGGCTCAACCTGGGTTATGATAACGACTGAGGGAAAGCCTGAGGATAACCTAGGGATATTCTAGGGGGGTTATCCCATTATTGGATATCCAGGATCATTCTGGGATATCCTGAGGATAAAATGTGCTGTGTAGGAGATAATCGACAGTTTGAAGTGTCGATTATAGATAATCGACAGTTTAAAGTGTCGATTTTAGTCAATCGACAGTTCGAAGTGTCGATTATAGATAATCGACAGTTCGAAGTGTCGATTATAGATAATCGACAGTTTGAAGTGTCGAATATAGATAATCGACAGTTTAAAGTGTCGAATATAGATAATCGACAGTTTAAAGTGTCGAATATAGATAATCGACAGTTCGAAGTGTCGATTATAGATAATCGACAGTTCGAAGTGTCGAATATAGATAATCGATAGTTTGAAGTGTCGATTATAGGTAACCGACAGTTCGAAGTGTCGATTATGGCTAATCGACAGTTTGAAGTGTCGATTATAGATAATCGACAGTTTAAAGTGTCGATTATACAAAAAAATACTTCGTGGCCCTTCAGCGCCTTCGTATTTTCTTCAAATCATTCAGTTTTGTTGTAGACTTGGGGTTAACAATTGCTACAGGAGTTTGGCGCAATACTTTTAGCCATAAGGATATTGTTTATAGATATAATGGATAGCTAGGTTACCATACGTATAGATGGCATCACTGAGTTCATTCCACATTCTTCTTACGGAAATCGTCGCTAAATCCCTCTTTTCCTTATCACTCACACATAACGTTGAAAGATGGAAACCAAATTAGAATCAGAAATGAAATTTTTCATCAGTCCTGTAGATCATTCATATTTTAAAAATCGCTTTGGAGCTGAAACTTTCATCTCATTGAAAGAAGCAGAATTCTGTATTATCGACGATCAGAAGTATGGAAATTGGATGAATCGATACAAACCAACCAATGATTGAAAATCTAATTCACCCAAAAAAATTAAACCACCCCAAGACGACTTACATTATATGACGTCTTGCCACATAATTCATCATGTCTCAGAACTTATCTGGAATTCTGAGTCCAAAAAATGCATTATGTGAGTCCTCTTCTGCTGGGTAATCGCACGTTAAAAGGTAAGGCCTCGTTGATCCATTGCTCGCACAAGTTTTGACTTCTGAGGGTTGACGTTCGTCAGCTGGTTAACGGAACGAACAATTTCAGAACAATTTCAGAAACAATTTCAGAACATGGCAACGTGATTTCTTACTCCACACACAAAATGTACGACAAAAATTTGGTTTTTATTTTTTTGGGTACTTCAACCTACCACAATCTGAAAAAATAAACATCAATATCAGAATCTCTACAAGTGTAGAAGGGCAGATTAATTATTATTTATTCATGCTATACTCCAATGTGCGAGAACAATCAACCTTAGATCACAAAGAAAAGGGTGGATCAATATTTTCACGGACAGCCAAGATTCACTCAGGGCACTGTAAAATCCCAGAGTGATATCTAGATTGGTATGGGAATGCCGCGAGGAACTGAAACATCTGGCAGGCCATAATACACTAACTCTACAGTGGGTCCCAGATCACTCAGGTATCGCAGGCAATGAAATAACCGATGAGCTGGTAAGGAATTGGGTGAGAACAAAACATAGAGATCACTGTGGCTACTCAATAGCGCTCACGGAAGAACCGTCGAGGAAAAGACTGAAAACTTGCTTCAGTGTAACAGGAATCAAATGAGGGTTATAACAGGGCTGTTAAGTGGACACTGTCCACTCAATGGACACCTGAATGAGACACCTGCAGACAATGTAACAAAGGGATAGAGACAGCTCGACACATACTCTGCGAATGTGAGGCTCTGGATCATAAAAGCAACAAACATATGGAAAACCAATTATGGATTCAGGAGAATTTGACAAACACCCAGCAATCAACCTGCACAAACTTGTGCAGGGGACAGGGTTGTTGGAATGAGTGTCATAAATTATAGGGAAGCAAAGCGCAATAAGCCCTAGAGGCTGAAGTGCTTTCCGGTGACATGGCAGTGAAGGACAGATCAGACGGCTTCCACAAGGGAAAAAAAGAAGGGAAGATTCATTATATACCTCAAAAAATTGTAGCGTTAATCAAAAAACTGTTCCTTCTGAGTAGAACATGTTCTATTAATCAGCAACTTCTCATTCAACTCAAATGATAAGAATAACAAATAAATATCAAATACGTTGTTAACGTTGCGGAATCAAATCTGCAAGTGTTCAAAACTTCTTCACAAATTTTTATCTTTCAGTTAGTTCTTGAAATTGTGTTTTATAATCAACGCATTGAATTATCGGGAAATATTAACAATCTGCCCTTCTTCACTTGGATTCCAATCTTAATTCTTAATTTTTAAGATCGGTATATCTCAACCCAAAAAAATAAGAAGAAGAAATTCATCGATCACAAAAAAATTACTTTCAAACACTTCTGAAATTTTTATAGTTCAATTCTTTTTTTACTCGATTCAGTTATGAAAAAACTCTGAGTCATTCGTAGTAATATTGAACAATGACTTTCCAGTGCATTTTCTACATGAAGTTTCTATTCATTATCCGAATAAAACACAGCTCATAACTCACAGAAATGTGTTTCGACGTGGCGAATTAAAGAACTGTACTTCACACAGTATTCAATGTTCCAAAATCGCATGTCAGAAAGACGTCAATATCATCGGACTCCATCCAAGTCTGTGATCAACAGTTTCACTCTCGGTTGGAATAAAATCATTATTAGCGCCTTCTGTGGTCCTTGACCCTTAGCTTCAGGCCGCTGTTACATTTCTAAGGTAATATTCTGTGGTCTGAAACAGAACAAATCTTGCGATTTCCATCCGGTTCTCAGCACCATTTTCTCCTTCGACAGGCGACATGACGGGCAAATTCTCCGTGTATACCATCTACGAGGGCCACGAGATCATGTTCCACGTGTCGACGTTGCTGCCGTACTCGCGAGACAACCGGCAGCAGGTGGAGCGTAAGCGGCACATCGGCAACGACATCGTCAACATCGTGTTCGTGGACGCGCACGAAGACCCGGAGGCTGCGCACGCGAACTTCAACCCTACCTGCATCAAGTCGCAGTTTACTCGTATCCTTTTTTGTGCGTGGGAATTTACCGTCAACACTCACGATTGTGCCCATTCGCGACAAAACGATACTTTTCATAAACTATCTCTTGCACTTCACAGCAAAATTTTGTTGTATACAGAATTTTATCTACACCCGTACTCTAATAATAAATACACTTATATGCCCACAACCCGTTTTATAATGAAATCCATTACGATACAGATTTTCAACCAATAGAAACCCGACAAAATGGTTAAGGCTTTTCGCGGCCGAGGTTATTAGTATAACTACTTCTCTTCGGGCTTGAAGGCCGTCGTTCTTCGGAATTTCTTCCTGACGTTTCGCTAGCGCGAGTGGCCAGCTTCTTCAGAGGCTTATTCATCTCCGATGTGGTTAAGGCTTTCGCGGCCGAGGTTATTAGTATAACTACTTCTCTTCGGGCTTGAAGGCCGTCGTTCTTCGGAATTTCTTCCTGACGTTTCGCTAGCGCGAGTGGCCAGCTTCTTCAGAGGCTTATTCATCTCCATCGGAGATGAATAATCTCCATCGGAGATGAATAAGCCTCTGAAGAAGCTGGCCACTCGCGCTAGCGAAACGTCAGGAAGAAATTCCGAAGAACGACGGCCTTCAAGCCCGAAGAGAAGTAGTTATACCAATAGAAACCCATTATTTTTCAATCAAGCATGATGTGCATGCTCTGCATTTGACATTTGTCAAGTCAAAATCGGTATAGGTATTGAATTTTTGAAGAATATAGCCAAACTTCGATAATCACAACGAAATGTCTAATAGCAGCGATATGGAAGAATCACCTTCGACACCTTCACCGACAGAAATACAGTTAGAATTATTAAATTTTTCATTCGGCAAATGCATGATTCATTACTTATTTTTTTCATCATAACTTGTGGCCTCTCCGTAGCCAAGCCGTCTGTGGCGATGACATTGAAAATCCTATCAGGAGAAGACGTTGGTTCGAATCCAGGCTCAAGATATAATTTTTTTCTTTGATTTTTGATCTTCTTTTCATGTCTCATCGTTTTATTTTTCGAAGTAATACTATTAATCACAATTCTGTGAAATTTTTCAAAGAAATTCGTTAAATTAATATTATTGTGTGCAATACAAATATAAATATAATATTTGTAGTTCTTCACTATTTATCGGGTGTAGATGAAATAGCGTATGCAACTCTCATGTAATGGTTATTAATACACTCGCATGAACCATACGAAGCTCACCTTCGGCTCGTTTCGTTTCCCGGTTTATGCTCATATATTTTAATAACCATCATTACACGATCGTTGCATAATATACTATTATAGCTCTTTCCACAGCATTCTGTTGCGCACCTCCTATAGCTCTCCAGATATATAATATAAATTTTCGAATTAGAGAAAAAGCAGCTGAAATATCTTTTATAAATATAACTCTTGAGAACTAAAGCAGAAACAACAGTTAGAATAATAATGAGATGGAAATTAGCAGTGTGTTGGTTGTTGATACGCAGAATACTTGCCGATATATCTCAGTGAAATATTGCTTTGAACACACGATATAAAATGAAAAAATCTTTGACATCTTCTTGCTCTTTCGGCTATGCAAATCTCACGTGCTGCTTTCCCTTTCTTTGAAAGTTATGGCTCTGTAGAGATCGCAGGCAAGACATATTTAACCTTCTTTTCCTCCCAATGATGTCCATGTAACACACTCCATTCTCGTCAACATGTCACCTTTTCACAACATTCCACGCGCTTCGACATTATTCCGGGAAAATTTTCTCTCTACGATAATACCAGATTTCAAATTCCGCGAAGATATGATTCACATGTATGATGGATGGCAAAAGCCGAGCACATTAGAAATATTTGCCCTGAGAAATAAAAGAGAGACTGGGATAAGGTATAAAAGTGACGCGTTGATGAAAAACGAGTCAGTTTCGTGGGTTCTATTGTAAAAAAAATGAGGAATATGTTACTTTTTGAATTTCGACCAACATCATTTTCTATACTAGGGGATCCAGTTTAAAAAAACCTTCACCGAACTTGTACTAGCGTTACAACAAGCAATATTTTAATTCCTATTTATATTGGAATTCATATAAGTTCAAGCCATTGCTGATATTGAAGGGATTCAATTTGTTTGAAATGCTCAAGATAAATCAGGCTTCGAATTGACTGCCAGGTGGCGCTGTATGCTTTTCAGTCAAATTCCTTATTTCATTGATTTCAGAAAGGTTGAATATGTGCCTCAGGGTACCGTGCTGGGTCCGATAATCTTCTCCATATATTATACAAGGGCGAGTCATGGCCTACTTTGAAAGAAGATGTATAATCGGATTTTTTCCTAATCGAATCGTTTTCGACAGCAGAATTCTAACCATCAACATAGATAAAACTAACTTCTTACCTTCTTCGAATTACGAAACCACAATGCTCAAATTTGACTCTCTTCTTGAAAACAATATACGAGTTATGTTGGTAAATGAAATCAAATATCTTGGAATAGTTATCGATACACATCTGAAATGGGACCATCACATTAACTTTCATCTCAGAAAACTTCGATTCATCCTTCATAAATTCCAACAGTTGAATGATATTCTTGACCTGAAACAAAAAAAATAATATATCACAGTCTCGTGGAAAGTCATATCGCTAATGGATTACTCGGATGGGGGAATGTATTTAAGAGTCACATTCATTCTCTTGAAGTCATTCAGAAACGATTTCTACCACTGATGTTATCCAAGAGCTCGAGATATCCAAGTGATATACTATATGAAGAATCGGGATTACTAGATACAGGACAATTTTATTACAAAAACTGTGATATAAGACAGCACAAACACAAGGATCTGTTAATGACACTTACCCATAACTATAGTACCAGGCGTCGCAAACAGTTCCAATTTCCGGATGCATAAATCGGTGGGCCAGAAATGTTATTGGTGTCTTGGTCCGAAATTATATAACAGCTTACCTTTGAATATTCAACAGATCCGTAACATCAATCAATTCAAAAGAAAACTAGTCACTTTCATAAGACACCCACCTAGAGAAGAAGTCCATAATTTGATAACATGAGACAAAAAAAACAAAACAGTTGTGAATCATGGAATTTGAATCTCACGCTACTGAAAAATGATGCGAAATAAACACTATTTCATCCTATTCTATTTTATTGGCTAGTAGAAATGGATAGCGTATATCTGCCTTGTGTCAAAGTAACGCAAAAGTGGTAATGACAATCCCTACACACAGCCCGTACTTTATTCTGAATCATTTGAACTTTGAGAATATTGAAGAGATTATCCCATTAAGTCTTGTCAAAGAACCCAAGTAGACACTTATTCCGTTTCGAAGAAGTAAATCTAGTTATAGACAATAGTATATACATTAGATTCAATGAGTTAGTCCATTCTCACAAAGTGATACAGGTAAATAAAAGAATAACCGCACTCGTATTCATCGAATTCATCAAATCAATACGGTTGGTAGGAGAACAGTTCGATGTAGATAACTGTGCTATGTGTTCATTAAAGGACCAGAGTTGGGTATGAGTACAACTATGAAGAGAATCTCATCGGCGACTTCGCCAAATTTTGTTCTGAACCTTCGCCAAATATTAGAATCAGGGAGTATTCCCCATTCGATCGATTAAACTCATTTACTCTCAATAGGACTTGTAGGTTTTTTCCGTGAGGAAACTTTCAAAAGAGTGTTCTAGAGGAGATATTGAAAAAAGTAGCATCAGTTCAATTCAATTCAAAATATGCTTTATTCTCGTAAGTACCTACACACTTGTTGACAAAGCTTGTAATATAACGTAATATAAGTATGAATACAAACCATATACATAAGTATACAAACCATATACATGAATGAGAGATAAAAACAGATGGTACAAACATAGTTACTACAAAACAAAGAGAAATTGCAAAAATAAGCTTATATAAAGCCATCGTTGATAGTACAAAATTTCACTATAAAACGAACAGAATTGTAAAAATGAGCTTATGTGAAGCCATCGTTGAGATATTTAAAACACTAATAGGTTCAGGTAAAAATTGAGAGAGATTGAAAACATTGAACCAACATCAAAACACAATACAAGGAAGATATTTTTTTTAGAATTACTGTAAAAAGTATTCATCCATATCATATAAAGGATTTGCGATAAGTAATGCTTTCACCTTAGTACGGAACATATGAATACACAAGATATTTTTTATTGCATTTGGCAAATGATTGTATAATTTTATTCCATTATGAATAATTGACTTCTCGATCAGAGTGCAATGGGGTATCATCAATTTGACCTGGCCACTCTGTCTTGTATTGTAATTTGTCGAGACTACCTCAAAGGTATTTCTGTTATTGTGAATCAGTGAGACTGTTTCGTAAATGTATATACAAACCACCGTTAATATATTGCATTCTTTAAATAATTCCCTACAGGAGGATCTAGCAGTTGCCCCACACATATATCTCAGGGCCCTTTTCTGCAAAACAAAACTCCTCTGGAACAACTGGTCGCTGCAGGCCCCCCAGAATGCTATACCATATCTTAGGTGGGTTTCAAGAAGAGCAAAGTATGCTGTCCTGGCTGATGCGAATCCTAATTCGGTAGCGATGGTTCTGATAGCGTAGCATCC
Organism: Zygogramma bicolorata; assembly: GCA_032362365.1. Lineage (NCBI taxonomy): Eukaryota > Metazoa > Arthropoda > Insecta > Coleoptera > Chrysomelidae > Zygogramma > Zygogramma bicolorata. The sequence continues at coordinate 2,062,027 of JAVJAQ010000387.1, read as the reverse complement.
GGAAGCAAGTTTTTTACATATAGCCGTTACGTGATTGTTAAAAAGTAGTTTATTATCTATAAATAGTCCCAGAAACCTGGTTGATAACTTATTTTCTATTGACTCATTGCCGATATCTAAGTTTGGGAGGCTGCAGTGGAAGGTCAGGATATTGTTTTTTTTTTTTATATAAAGAGATAGGAGGTTTGATTCACACCAGTTTTTGATGATTCCAATATCTTGCATTATATTAGAGTGTGATATAGTTTCGTTCTTTTCTTGCCAGAGAATAGTGGTGTCATCAGCAAATAGTGTAATTTTACCTCTGATATCTAGAAAGGCCATGTCGTTCACATAAAGTAGGAACAAGAGAGGTCCAAGGACTGATCCTTGTGGGACACCATGTTTTATATGTAAGGACTTTGAGACACTGTTTGTTTTGACTGCTTGATGACGATCTGAAAGGTAGCTCTCAAACCACTGGTGTTCGATCTTTGTGAATCCATAGTATTGGAGCTTCCGCAGCAGTATTCCGTGATTTACAGTTATCAGTATTATCCAGCACCATTCATCAATCATTATCCACTGAATCAGACACTGATATTCGATGTTTTGTTCTCCGGTTATTGTATTTCAGATGAATGAGAATCGTCCAGACAAAAATATTCCAACCACGACTGAATTTTGGAATGCTATTCGAGTATTCATCAAAATTTGAATTCTCTGGAGAAACCTTATATCTAGATCCAGTAATTTTTACATATTTGGTTCAGAATAAAACCGAGCGAAGTTGCCAATGATACTCGTCTAGGACGACTTGAAAGCGGGAGCTCATTTAGCCCTTCAATTCGAGGAAAATATTTCTCATTACGGATCCGGTGAGGTGTGGAAAACTCAGGAAGTAACCTAACCTCTCATTCAGAGCATTTCTCATGGTTAGGAATAACAAAATAGTTATATAATGATCTATATAATACTATAATACTATAATACATTTTCGAAAGGTTTATTCATGGAAAGAGACTCGCTCTATTCGTAACTTAACGTAACCTGCTAACACAATGTGACTCCATTTTTCACTAATGAATACACCTCATTCATCCATGGAACATTTTCATCACAGAAATGATGAATCAGTATACACATACACGACACATCACAGTTTCAAATAGGTAAAACTCTGAAAACTGAGAACAATCCCACCGGCGACTTCACCAAATTTGACTTTCAGCTTCCGTCAAATATATGAAAGTTCGTGCGTTCGACAAATATTCAACTGAGATTTTCTAATTCTCAGTTATTTCCTGGTGAATTTTTCGACTTCGAGAGTTGTATCAACACAATTCATTGCCTTGGTTGTATATGGGAGTTTTTCCAAGTACACCCACAGTTCAATTGGCAAATGCACTATCGAAAAATCAGTTAGTAATCTCGGAGGACTATGGGACCAAGGTCGGCTCGGCGCATTCAGAAGAGTGTTCATGAGGAAAGGAATAAGAGTTTCTTCAAATGAAACCGTGAGTGTCATGAAAAAATGCTTCATCAGTAATAAAGTACCTCGATATGATGAGGTATATATCGGCCACTTGCTCAACAAAATCTAGACCTTGGCTGCATTTGTTCGGAACTACTCTTCCGTTTCGTGTGGAATGAATTTTAATCGATTTAATGATCCATCTGTAGATTGACCAATTGACACAAATCAAATTATTAGATTCGATTCAAGCCAGTTGAGACAGATTTTCAAAAGTTGGTGATATTTCCCCATTTTTTCTCGCTAGAAATAGTCCTACATATCGTCAGAAAGTGTCTTCAAAGAAAATACAAAATGAATAGAAGAAAGGTATCCAGATTAAACTTATTATAAGAAACATCTCTGATTTGCTGGTAAATGCATGAGAGAACTAATGTATCTTGACTCTTCTGAATTGTCAATCGTTCTACCCTTGGCAGTACCTACACGGATGACCCGACGAGTACGGAATTCCCACCCCTTTGTTGTGAGCTGGGAGACCTGTCGAACCTCTCTCGCTCAGGGATCTTTTTTCAATAGAACAGCTGAGCTTTATTATTCCGTGGCTAACTAACTTCAAAAATTCGAAGTGAATGTTAATTCGTATATCCTGTCCCTAGATTAACGCGATTATCTTTGATCATTCCAGGGATTCCCTGTCGTGTGAATCTGTATATAAAAAAAAAAAAGTTCAAGATTTGGCTGTCATGATAGTGTATCCAAAAATAATTGCATCACGAAGTTCTCCAATAAGACCCAACTAAGCTCGTACACTTCATGATTGCTTCAGAATAATGAAGGAAGAGGAACTTTCACAGCATGATAATGCCGGTTCAGAAACTTTATGTTTGCCTATCGTTATCAGCGCCCACGTCACCTTTGATATAGACTTAACATCCTTCAAACTGAGCCCCCCATGTTTACGAAGTTTCAAGTCGAGACACAAGATACGAGATGATCTAGTGGAACGAAATACCTGCCCTAAATTGCCGTTGAAGTCCATGAATCTAAAAAATAGGTTCGAATTCAAATATATTCTCATCAGAGCGATATCTATGTTATTATTGAGTTGTCTTCAATATCTATAATGAGAAATTGAACAAATTTGCAGTAGAAATCATTTCAAGTTTTAGAGTTCAGCTGTTTCATTGAAAAGAGATTCAGACATGACTACAAGCTCACAACAAAGGGGTGGGAATTCCGCACTAGTCGGTCATCCGTGTTGATACTGCCAAGGGTAGAAAAATTGATGGAGATTCAGAAGAGGCAAGTCTCCAACTCTTCTACGATGCGCCAATGAAGTAAGCGAGCCTGTGAGTGAAGAATAGAATCGAGAAGCTACAATGAATTTTTGGTGTCGAGCTCCATACACGAGAACTGTACTCCAAGAAAGGTCGTATCTGAGCCTTGTAGATAATTAGAAGCTGGCAAGATGTGAAGAATTTATTCATGCGAAATAGAAATCCAAGTTTTTCGGAAGCACCATTAGCGATCGATCTCACATGGTTTTCCCATGAGAGATTATTACTGATTGTAACTCCAATCATCGATACAATTGACTTTGCAGGAATTGTTACTACTGACATCTAAATATGAGATAAAAATAGATAGGCTGTCTTTGAGACGAGACATGCCTGGGCTTTTCCAGCTCCAAATTCCATCAAATCGAAGATAATCCGCTCTATTATTATCGCCAAGTCATCGTTAATATTCTGTCGCTGAGATATCAATAGGTGTAGTGCAACAATTGAAGCTGCTGAAGAAGCACATAATCACAGAATTTGTTCAAACTTGTTGAATGCCCAAATGGTTCTCGTTCGTTTTGGTCATTTGCTATAGCAGTTACCAAATTTCCCTTTCAGTTCATTTCTCCCTTTAACCAAAGAAGATGGATCACAAGTTACCTCTTCCCAAAACAAAGCAACTATATTCGCAAATATGTTTGGTGGAAATTCTACTCTAGACTCATCGAGAAAAGATCCCCGAATATCACGCCTGTCGACAGTTATATGCCCGAAATAATTTTTCATAACAAAATATGAGAAATATTTTGATGTTTTAAAAAAACTGTACCTTATAATTATAGGCCAAATGCATTGCTTTCCATCATTTCCAAAGTCATGAAAAAAGCAATAATGATGATTGATGGAGTATCAATCAGGTTTCAGGTCGAAACACTCGTGTGAAACGGCTCTCCAACTCACCTTGTCTAAATGGAAACTGTCAATTGATGACAATAAATATGTAGTAGCAGTATTTTTAGACTTCAAAAGAGCGTTTGAAACTATGGATGTATCTATTTTGCTATCAAAATTAGAGTATTATGGAATGAATGGTAGGGTGTTACAATGGTTCAGAAGTTATTCACTCAACAGATCTCAATGTACTAAAATAAACAATGTCCTATCTAGTCAAAAAGCAATTGATACAGGGGTCCCACAAGGGAGTGTACTTGGCCCCGTTTTATTCATACTTTATTTGAATGACATCAATTTCATTAGTGACTGTGAATTCATCAACCTTTTTGCAGATGATACTCTCATTGCAGCAAGCGACTCCGATATTCATAATGCTGTGCGTAAAATTAACATAAAATGTGGAGAAGTTTTTGAACATAAACAAACTGAAACTGAATGCCACTAAAACGAAGGCCATGATTTTGACAACTCAATAGAAATATAACTTAATTGATGTCAACTCCATTAATATTGAGATCTACGGTGAAGAGATTGAAATTGTGGAAGAATTCAAATACTTGGGATTCATGATTAATAACACTTTGAGCTTAAAACACTTCCAGTATATGTGTAATAAAATTTCAAAAAAAAATGTTCTTTTTCACTAGAATTAGTAAACAACTAACATTCCAATCTAATTTGACTGTTTATGAAACAATAATCCTACCAAACTTCGATTACTGTTCTAGTCTGATATCATTACTTGACAGTAACTCGATCTCTACTCTACAAAAGTTACAAAACAGAGGAATGCGCTTGTTATTGAAATGCCATAAGTATACTCCTATACTATCAATGATTTATGTTCTGAATTGGATGACAGTGAAAGAAAGGTTACAATATTTTGCAATGATCTTTATATTTAAAATACTCTCTGGAAAAGCACCACATTACTTCAATGGATTCATTACATATAACCATCAGATCCACAACGATGATACAGGAGGAAGAGATGACTTGGTTGTCCCTCGAACAAACCTCACAAGAACAATGAACTCTATATTTCACAGGGGGCTCATGGACTATAACAAGCTTCCTAACGAAATCAAACGAAGTAACACCCTCCAACTCTTCAAACGCTCCTTATCTCAATATATACGAGCACACCATTATTCCAACTGAGTTGTTCATCGTTCTCCTCCCTGTTAATCTCTTAATCTTTTACCACTGCTACATTTCACACACTATTTAGGTCTTATATATTTTGTTTTATAACTTATATACTTGTTTAATCTATATGTACTAGGATATCTATTTCCAATAAATCTATATATAAATATGAAGCTTATCAAATGTCGGGAGAAATACGAATAATTAATGGTTGACAATATGGAATTCGCCATCAAAGATCAACCAGTGCTCATTTTTCTCATATTTGGCAGCATTCAATCTTAAAATTCGAAAAAACGATATCTGATCGAGTTTGGTATCGGGGTCTCCTTTCTAAACTGCCGTCTTATGGTTTGCTTCCCCAGTTGTGTGCTTTGTTGTAGAGTTTCTTGTCTTATAGGTCTCTGTATGTGGTTGTTGATTGAGTATCATCTGATATTCTCACAATGAATGCAGGTGTTCCATAGGGTTCAGTTGTGGCGCCCACTTTCTTCCTGTCTCATATCAATAATTTGCACGAGAAATCATCTTATTCAGTACATTTATGCGGACGACAGTACTCTTCATACTGGTTTCTCTACCATAGTCCCCATAATAGCTAGAGAAACGAAAATTCAAAGAAACCATCACGTCAATGAAATTAACGATGACTTGGATAACATGAACTTGGTGGAACTCATTGCTGGGAAAATTCAGGCATATCTCTTCTCAAAGAAATCCGATCTATCATCATCTAGTATTCAGATGTCAGAGGTAACTAATTACGATCAGTAATAATCTCTCATTGGAAAACCATGTGAGATCAATCAATAAAGATGCTTCCCACAAACTTGGATTTCTATGTCGTGCGAAAAAATACTTCAGTTCTCGTCAGCTTATAATGATCTACAAGGCTCAGATACGACCTGTCTTGGAATACACTTCTCATGTATGAAGATCAGCACCAAAATATTCATTGAAGCTTTTTGATTCTATTCAGAGAAAGGTAATCCGTCTTGTTGGTGATTCTTCGCTCACAGACTCGCTCACTTCATTGGAGCATCGTAGAAGGGTCAGAGACTTGTTTCTCTTCTATAGATATTTTCACGATCGGTGCTCTTCTCCATTGTTATCGATCGTTCCACCCTTGGCAATATCTACATGGATGACCCAACGAGTACAGAATTCCCACCCTTTCGTTGTGAGCTTGGAGAGCTGTTGAATCTTTCTTGCTGAGGGATCTTTGTTCATTAGAACAGTTGAACTTTGGAACTCTCTGCCGAGAGAGATTCTTCCTGAGACTTACAAGCTTGTTAATATTAATTCGTATCTCCTGTCCCCTGATTCATGCGGTGTTCTTTGAACAATAAAGGACTTCTCTTTCGTGTATATCTGTAAATAAAAATATTTTTTTGACATCTTGTCCCAGAATTTGGTAAGAAATATTGGTTGATATTGGAATTGCTGAATCGCCAAAAAATTTAAATTGAACTGAAAATCGGTCAGAAAAACGAGAAGTTATCTGTCTTCATTGCTTATTTCTTTCTTTCTTTTACTTTTTCTATCGCTCTATATTTCTCTATCTATCGTCAACGCAGTTTGTTATGAAGGATTCATGATGGTAAGAACATCTGACTTCACATGCTGCCACCACTGTCTTTGTCAAATTTGGAATTTGAAACGTTCACATTTTTCGTTTCTTTTCATAGGAGCTGTTGATGAATTAGGTGGAGGAGTTTGCGCTGGGGTGAGAGTTTTCTACTTGAGAATTTATATACTTAATTGGAGAATTACTTTGTGACGTTTCATGGATGGAGCTACAAGGCCTGGTTTCTGAAGGACTTTGATCGATGGCGTTTAATATGGGAAAACCTAAGAATAACATCTACCATCATCAACAATGATTTCACTGTGGTATTCGTTGGGTATAGTCGAAATACCCAACATGTGTGGCGATTTTTCAGGTATAATTTTCAGAGAAATTGAAAAGAATACTTTTCCAATATATAATTATAATCAAGAGAAATTTGACTTCAATTTCCATCGAGATAACGGTATTTGTTGTGTCAAAATGAAACTACTGATTGTTACTTTTCAAGCTATGCAACTTTCAGAAATCGCCAATAAAACTAATATTTCGTCTAACTAATTTTATTTGACTTTTTTTTATAACTTGACAGTCAACAACTTCATTATATATATATATATATATATATATATATATATATATATATATATATATATATATATATATATATATATATAGGGTAACAAAAACTATTGAAACAATAAAAAAACTTCAAGCTCTCAAAGGTTTGGTTTCAACATCCTCCCCCCCGCTAGAACGCTAGAAAACTATTTTTCTTCTAGCTCTAGTCGACAAATTTTCGTCACCGGGCGCCTATACTCAGCTGTTGACGTTTTCACGACTCGAACCTTTCCATCTGGCCCAGGATAGATTGCAGTAACTCTACCCAACTTCCAAGTATACCTTGGGACATTGTTTTCTATCAGAATTACGACGTCATCAATTTGAATCGGGGTTTGATTCTTCGTCCATTTATTTATCTTCGTTAAAGTGGGTAAGTATTCTTTCACCCATCGTTTCCAGAAATTTTCCAGTAGTATTTGTGATTTTTTCCATTCACGTCTGAGGCAAATGGAATCCGGCCCCAGGCGTATACACGAACCATCTCCATTTGACGATCCCAAAAGAAAATGGTTTGGGGTTATGGCTTCAAGATCGGCTGGATCGCTTGATACTCGAGTTAGAGGCCTTGAATTTACGATGTGTTCTGCTTCGGTTAAGAATGTTTGCAGAGTTTCCTCTCTCAGAGATTGGTTGTATAAATCCTTCGAAATAATTTTCTTCACGAATCCTATCAGCCTTTCCCATGTTCCACCCATGTGAGGCGCTCCTGGTGGATTGAATTTGAAGTCAATACCTCTCGAGGACATTGCATCCACAACAGCTGAATGGTCTATGTCCTGGAAAGCCCTTTTGATTTCTTTTGCAGCTGCAATGAAATTGGAACCATTGTCGCAAAAAATCACTTTTGGCTGTTCTCTTCTTGCCACCATTCGAAGTATTGCCATGATGGCTGATTCACTGTTGAGGCTATGAGCTACCTCAAGATGAATCGCTCTCACAGACAGACAGGTAAAGATAACTCCCCATCTTTTTTCATTCCTTCTACCAATTTTGACATGGATAGGACCAAAATAATCCATCCCAACATTTACGAACGGTCTTACTTCTTGTCTAAATCGCTCTTTCGGTAATTGTCCCATCAGTGGTGGAAGCGGCTCTGCCTTATCATTTCTGCATTTCTGAAATCTGGAAAAAGCTGATTTGACCGCTGCTCTGCCATTGATGATCCAGTATTTTTGCCGTATTTCGTTGAGGATCAGTTCTATTCCTCTATGTCTAAATTTTTCGAGATAATGTCTAATGAGTACCTTCGTGTAGTCGTGCTTAGAATCAAGAATAATCGGTTCCCTAGTGTCTTCATCAAGAATTCTCGCCAAATTAGTTCTTCCGTCGAGTACAATAATTTGATTTTTCATCATAGGATGGAGGTTGGAAAGTCTGCTATTTTTTCCAATGGGTCTTCCATTTTTCAAACATTCCATTTCCTCAGGAAAACTCTCTAGCTGACTTTGGTTGATCCACAACTCTTCTGCTGGTTCAATTTCCTTCTCGTTCAGCTCTTGCTGGAACTCTCCAGAATTCAAACTTTTCATTACTTTGTGTAGAAATCTTTGGCACCATGCTGTACACCTTACCAGTCTCAACCATTTCGAGAAGCGCTTTATATCAGGGAGTAAACTGTTTTTCTCTGGTAGCGTTGAGCAAATGTTGACATATTCTGTTTTCATTTCCAGCATATTCTCCGAATCTGGAGTTTCCAGAATTGTTCCTTCTGGCCAATATTCTTCACTTCGTCGCAAAAATTCAGGACCGAGTATCCAAATCTCTGAGACAACTTTTGATGAACAAAAATTTTGTCTCGTCGCCTCATCAGCTGAATTCAAGTCAGTAGAAATCCATCTCCAATCCTCCACTTTAGTCCTCTCCTGAATTTCCCCTATTCGATGAGAAACGAATTGTTTGAATTTTCTTCCATCGCTCTGAATCCAGGAAATCACACATTTCGAATCAGACCAGAAAAACATTCGCATAATAGGTATATCTAATTCAGATTTTATCGACTGTGCCAGTCTGCTTGCCAGTACAGCTGCTTGAAGTTCCAATCGGGGAATCGACAGAGGTTTGAGAGGGGCAACACGACTTTTTGATGAAACTAGTGATACTTCTATTTTCCCAGATCTTGCCACCACACGAAGGAAAGAAACAGCTGCGAAGGCCTTCTCGCTGCTATCACAGAAGGTGTGGAGTTCTATATTTGTTGCAGTTGGTATTTGTGGGCTATAAATGATATCCTAATTTCTGCGATTTTTGGTAACTCATTTATCCATTTTCTCCAGGTTGTTAGTAGATTTTCATTCAAAATGTCGTCCCAATCCATACCAGATCGCCAGACATCTTGCATCAATATTTTAGCTTTGATTGTGAAACTTGATATCAAGCCTAATGGATCAAAAAGAGACATGACTTTCTGGAGAACAACCCTTTTCGTTGGAGTGTTTTCGGATACAAGATCTTCCATATTCAGTTTGAAACAAAATTCATCTTTGTTGGTATCCCACCATAAACCAAGTACTCTATGAAGAGATGAATTATCGTCTATTTGTTTCACGCTAACTGAATTCTCTGTTAAGCTTTCTCTGAGAAGCGTTGAATTAGTCATCCAGTTAACCACTTCGAATCCTGCATATTTCATTGCGCTACAAATTTTTTCGACAGTTTGGATGGCTTCTTCTTCGGAATCTCTAGAATCCAGATAGTCGTCAACATAAAATTTTTTGATTATGGCTTCTTTTATATACGAATCAGTAACGGTTTTTTCAGCATGATAGTTTTTAACAAATTGAGCACATACTCCAAACGTCATAACCATCATTTCATAGACCTCGGATTCTCGGTCATATTTTAAATTTCGCCAAAGGAATCTTTGCGAATCCCTGTCTTCTTCCCGGATTCTCACTTGGTGAAACATCTCTTTGACATCTCCGCAGAATACAAATCGCCGCTGTCTAAACTTCCAAAGAATCGCTACTAACGACTGTAGTAGATCAGGACCAGACAGAAGATAGTCGTTCAAGCTCACACCATTAGATTTTGAAGCTGCGTCAAACACCAAACGAATTTTGTTTTTATTCGGATTGTTTACAGCAAAATGGGGAAGGTAACATGTACGGGGACTTTCGATTTCAGCTTCCCTCTTACTCAGTTTTCGAATATATCCTTTTTCTAGGTATGACTCAATTTTTTGACAATATTCGTCACCAAGAGTAGGAAATCTCCTACATTTCCTCTCCACACAATGTAATCTTTGCCTGGCTCGTATTTTACTTTCAGGTATTATTATATTGTCGGTTCGCCATAATAATCCGATTTCATATCTATCACCACGTCTTTTTATCGTTTCTTCCATAATTTTAAGTGCTCTGGCATTATCTCGACTCAACTTGTCTTGTGTGATCAAAACCCCAAAGTTCTCTGTGGATAATGAATTCTTCACCATTTCCTGTAGATTATCATCAGGTTCTAATTTACAAATGTGCATGGTACGGTATGCTTCATACATTTTTTGTCTGTGTGAATTTTCCTGACTGACACCATGAACAGCCCATCCCAATTTACATTTACTTGCTAGTGGAGCATTTTCTGGACCACACCGTATCTGACGAGCGATGATGAGATCAATATTTTCCTGACCAATCAAGAGAACTGGTTTTTCATCAAAAATATCTCTGATTGGTCGATTTTTCAAATGAGTGAATTTTGACATTTCTGTCATTTTGACATTTTGCGGAGGCAGTGACAGATTATTTACCGTTCGAGTGCCTTTCATGGTGAAAACTTTACTAGAATCATCTGCTTTCGATATCTTCAGGTCAATTTTCATCGAGTGATTTTGCCAGGATGTTTCATCATTTGTCCATTGTAGACATAAAGATTCCACGGGCCCAGTCAATCCGAGTGTTTTGGCGACTTTCTCATCGAGTAATGAAACTGTTGATGCTTCATCGCAAAGTGCTAATATCTGCAGAGGCCCCTTTGGACCGTGTAAAAACACTGTTAGTACCCTCAATTGCACCTTCTTCACATTGCTTCTCAAGGTACAAATTGATTCCGAACTTCTGTCTTGTTCGCTGCTACAATGACTAATTTGCTGATTTTCTTTATGCAAAAGTTGATGATGCGAAAGTCGACAACCGTCGATTCCACAGGGTTTTCTCTCTCTACACTTGAATTTGTGATGATTTCCCTTCAAACATGAGAAACATAACTTCTTGGCAGTTACGGTTGTCCATCGTTTATCGATGTCATCATTTTTCATAATTGGACATATATCTTCGTGTACGTCTTCATCACAATAGCAACATTTTGTCTCAGGGGTGCTCTTGTTGGCAAAAAATACTTTGTCAGGCTTCTTGAGAGAATATTTTTGTCCAAATTTGTCAGGATCGGAGTTCGAAGGAGAACTAATGTAACAAGCGGCTCTCGCAATATCTCCCACCCATTTGGAAAAATCTTATAAATTGAGATTTCCTTCGTTTACGATCATTTTCTCACCCCATTTTAGCTTCAAATGATCAGGAAGTTTTCTAATAAGGTCTCTCAATAGCTGTGGATTCTGAAGATGACTTGAAGAATTTAGGGTTTTTATAATTGCCACCATATTATTTATCTCACTTGAGTATTGGATTAGTCTTTCGAAATTAGAATCTCTGAGATACGGAAGATTTCTGACTTTGGTTATTAGTCCATCAATGACAAATTCAGGCCGTCCAAATCACATTTTCAGAGTTTCCATCACCAAATCTGCCGTTAACAGCATCCCGGCTACCGTTGATTTGGCTTCTCCCTTCAAACATTTTTGGAGTTTCAGCATGATTTCTTCATTGGAAAAGTTACAAAGAGTACAAATATTCTTGAATTGTTTGTAAAATAAGGGCCATTCTTGCGGATTACCGTCATAAAGGGGAAAACCTCTCTCTACTTAATTTCGGGTCATGAACCTATTATTATCAGAGGTTGGACTCGAAACCGACTTGATCGTGTTTGATATTGTTTCACAAAGTAACTTAATTGGCAAGTCTGGCAAGTGATTCACCCATTCAGTCACTACTTTTTTGTGATCTTCAGTAGTACTTGAAAGTTTTGATAGGACTCTTTCTCTCTTCTCAGTTTGATTTTCCATTTCTTCATAAGCTACCAATTCTGCTTCCTTCAGTTGACGTTCTAACTCCAGAAGTTTCATACTATTCTCTATTTCCTTCTGCTCCAACACTCGTTGTTTCCTTTCCAATTCTTGTTTCTTCATTTCTGTTTCTAGAGCAAGTCGTTTTCTTTCAATGCTCACATATGAATGCTGAGAGATTGGATTTTTGTCAGACTTTAAGCCCTCTGAACGTTTAGATACTGCTGACTGGGTACTGGATGGTATAGTCTTTGGGTTGCCAAATTTATCGGGCCATACGAATTCTTCATTGAGGTTTTTATTGACACCTGCCGTTGTTCGTCTAGGTCGATCCGAAGAAGTTTGTAAATTAACTGACGTACTTTTCTCCATATCGTGTGCTTGTCGGGGTCACCAATGTTACTTTTCAAGCTATGCAACTTTCAGAAATCGCCAATAAAACTAATATTTCGTCTAACTAATTTTATTTGACTTTTTTTTTTATAACTTGACAGTCAACAACTTCATTTTTTTTTATATATATGAGGTAACAAAAACTATTGAAACAATAAAAACACTTCAAGCTCTCAAAGGTTTGGTTTCAACACTGATAACACTATCTGTTAAATCGATTTTCAAAAATGCAGCATTGCTCGGGAAAGCATCATGAGTAACGTTCCACATGATGCCAAAAACTATTCAAGTTCGATCTTGATATATCATTTCGATCAAATGTGTATCTAATACTGTGTACGAGCGCACTACATCGATGCTGATGTAGAACCGCATAATTCATTTTCTGGCGGAGGCGACACTGCAACTATTGGGTGGAGTCGTCTTTGGCGAAGTTGCCAATTGAATTATCCCATTGTGCTTTCAAAAAAGCCTTCAGAAGAGACCTCATTGTATTACCCTCCGGAGAGACAGGGTATATCGATTGCAGACGATTACTACTAGATATTCGTTTCTATATTAGTAAGAACTCCGTGTTGTAGAATATCATCTCACACAAAGGGCGCATGTGGGAATTCAAATTTGATTCTACGGGTCCATATGTGTGCGACACTATTTGCATAATCTCATTTTCTACGAATCGCTCGCTTCTCCCTCATTTCCCTATGAATTTTGCCGAAATATCAGCTTCATCGCACTTGATTGTGAAACCATTGAAACACGATGTTTCCCAAAAATAGGTCAGCAAATTACAAACTGATTCATTGGCATTTGACACGAGGTGAGGAATTCCATGTCCGTCTTCCTCCAGGGTTTTGGGAGAAAATTCAATATTTTTTCTGGGCACAATTATTCGCTCACAATTCTTGAAATTTTTGTATCTTTATAAAAAATATGCTCTAGTCAAATCAACCAGGTTAATATCTTGCTTTCTCAACACAGTCTGCGAAATTAAAATCGACGATCATTACCTATATCTATCGATTTGATACAAAAGTAATTGACCTTGTATTTGTTAGTGCGGTTAGCCACCAACTTTTTCTATCATCCATCTTCTAAACCTAAGTAGAATAACTAAAATCGTGCACAGTTCATTTTCATTTGCCGAGTTTGTTTTTCCAACAGAATTGATAGAACTCACAGAGTTTTGTGGTTTGACCTCAGATTTCAATATCGAGCATCGCTGACATTCAAATAAGATAAGGACAATATTGTTTGACCGTCATTATTTTGAGGTGGATCAATATTTGTTTCGAAACAAATAAGGACAATATTTGTGTGGAGATATTTAAGGTATCAAATCGAAAAACTCCCACTTCACAACACTTTTCATCTTGGGATAAGTGTAAGAATAGTGGAATAAACTAAAACACGACTATCAATATCAGAGATATTTGCGTTTTGTCGGTAACAACTGTAAGAATATTCGGCATGTTTTGAAACATGGTCATTTCCTTCGGGATTTCATGGCAAGCGATACGTTCCTTGATTGAATATTTCATTCGACCTTCGATTCAGTTGAAGAACATTTCCTCAAAATCCCAGATAAATCGAATCTTCCCAATCATATGGCCTGGTTGAGCTAATATATTGAGAACTTCTGCCGGTATTTCAAAAGATTCTTTTAGCTCTTCTCAGATCGAATGGAAGATCTTGCCAGGTTGAATATTTTCCTGAAGAAATAGAATATGAGAAATGTAATTGAAAGATATATATTTATATTGAAATTAATTGTTAAATATAATAAATAAAACAATGGTCCTTTGATATCATTTACGATAATTGTTAATTAATAAATCCGTTTTCAAGCAATAAAAATGATTTTTCAATAAACGTTTCGTTTTTAAATCATAATTAAGATTGTGTTCCCAAAAAAATAAATTAGCAAAGAAACAACATCTGTTCATAACAATTTTTTACAATAGCAGATATAATTTTTCAAAAATCATTTTCATGTAGTGTCTGATAATTGAAGAACGGTTGGATAGTAATATAAAAAATATTTTCAATAATTAATGAAGCGTTTCGATTCTCAACTAAGTCAATTGTTGATAACCAATTTAAAAATAACAATTATTTCATTTTCCTAATAGGAATCTATTCTGAGACCTCTCAAACATGAATCCAAAAATGTTTTGACAACTGATTATTGTTCATTTATTCATCCAATATGTGCCTGACTTTCTTGAATTTCTAATTTTAATATTCAATTGGTTGAAACGATATAGCCGTTTAAGGGCTAAGGGCGTATTGTCAACCCTCTGGAAAAATTATAAATAATTGTCTTATAGTCGATCAGTTCAGGGAGCACAAGTTTTTTGGGAAATTTCCCACACTTTTTGATTCTTTTTTCAAATTCGAAAAAAATGTCAAATAGTTCTTTAGATATTTCCGAAATACCAAACACTTTTTTTTTCAATGAATTGCCTATAACTCTCGCAATTTTTTAAGCAGCATTTCCAATTTATTCATAAATCAACTACAAGCTATTCCCAATCGAATGACTCCTCGTTCATATTTCACATAGTTGGATAATAAAATTTTACCTGAAAGTTACTGGTTGACCAGTATTCATTATAAGTTGTGATGTATTTCTGCCATTTTCATAAATGCCCACAGCAGAGATGTATATTATTAATCGACATTTCGGTATATTTCTGAACCATATTAGGTAACTGCATAAACGAATTTTCTACTGCTGAATATCTTATGCAATTCTCACTGAGCCGTATATAAATATAGCACACTTACGTTGAAATGAGCTGAACAATTATAACACGATTTAGAAGATATATCATCTATTCCCATCGTAAATAAACGATGAGTTTTGGAATCTTTGGTGTAAAAGTTGTGGATCCTAGAGATCAATTACCCTAACACCAAACCGATATTTTTGCAATCGACGCGCTTTTCGCTAACAAGGTTAGCATCTTCAGAATAAAAAATTTGAAATGTTCTTCTCCTGAAGATGCTAACCTTGTTAGCGAAACGCGAGTGCTAAAATATCAGTTTGGTGTTAGGGTAATTGATCTCTAGAAAAAGTTATTCCCATCATCTCACACCATTTTCTTGTAGTTTCACATCGTTTGGAATACAAGAAACACTTCATCTGCTCGTGTATTTCTACCAGTACCTAAACTTCTATCCTAACACTTCTTGATAGGACAATGAGGTGCATTGTATGTCTCCAGTTTCATTTTTCCACCTGATTCATTCAATTTAATCAATGACAGCTCAATTCTCTTAATCAGTTGTACTCAAACTGAAATTTTCATTAACATTAATGATGAAGTTCACAGTCTTCTTCAAATCATTTCGCTATTATCTGTTATAGCCGTAGAAAAAGTGTAGTGTATGACTCGCATGGAATGCTATTATGATACTTCATACCAGTGGGAAATGACTATCATTGCTTGTTCGTATATTGTTATATACTGTTTTCATTTTTCTCCATGATCTGCAAAACAATCGAAACTGATATGCTTGAAAAAAACACGATGAACATGAAGTGTGGCTCAAATGCATTCAATGTTTCGAACTCCACTCCGAAATATAGTTTGAACATCATCAAGTCTATTTATATTTTTTCCTACACCATAAAGATGTATTGATCATTTGAATGTTTGTTGAGGAGGTGAAAATTTTCTGGCATTCATTTTTTTGGATATTCTCTCTCCTAGAAATGAAAGAAAGCTTCAAATTTTAATAATATAAGTTTTTCGGACAAATTGGTATATTTTCCCCTACACGTAACTGGAATATTGAAAAAATGGATATTTAAATAAAAAATTCAAAAAAAAATCTTCTTTTTCGAGCCTATTTTATAAAATCTTCAACGGAATTGCAATTTTTCGTACATAATGGTAAAAAATGTAACACTGGCATAACTTATTCATCCATAGCTTTACCTAGTGTTGATTTTGACACAACTTGCTTCGAATTGAATCTCCACTGTTCAACTTTTTTTTTCAGAAGAGGCATTCAACTTTTATCCACACCCAATGAACGAGTATAAATCTCTTCATTTCTGTTCAACAAAATGCGACAGGTCTCCAAGCTCACTACAAATGGGTGGGAATTCTGCACTCGTGTGTACTACTCTTTCATAATATGTGTTCAGCTGATTTGGTTCAGCTGTCCCTATTCTTAATGGCCATGCTATTTCATGTTATCACTGCCACATACACAGGGGATACAATAAACACAATTCTTTGAATTATGTTTCGTATTTAGAGGTTTTTTCGAGCTAATACGGATCTGATCGTGTTCTCTGTGTTGAATATTGTTCTTACCTAAAATATATCACCTATACATTTGATTATTTTCGATAAACCTTTGATATTAGGAATGATCATTTCTATTTGAGGAATTTGTTGAATATTGGTGTTTGCTCTATACGAACATATTTGAAACTTTTGGTTAGTTTCATTTTCAATATACCAAAATCAGAATTTATAAGACTTGAAGCTTTTTTCTTTTCATTTCTATGGGAGAGAAAATCCGAAAACTGAATTCCAGAATGTAAATGATTAGTTTACGATAGAACAAAAAATCATGTATTTTCCCTATTGCCGTTTTAGAGTAAAAGTACCTCGTCCTCTCGTCGACGTAATTCTGTTTTGATCAGTTCTATTAAATAATTTGATTTTTCCAAGTCACCTACCTTGTCATAAACTTCCGGGAGAACTTACTGAATCTGATAAAAATAATAACGTCCATTATGGATAGTGTACAAAAGAAAATTGCATCTTTTATATATCTGATACAACGGCATTTTCCATAGCATAGGGAATTTCATATCCGACTTTCCAGGGCATTAGGATTCACGACATGAACCTGGCGTCGCTAAACAGCAATGGGGTATTGCATCGATTTCACATGAACTTATCTGAATGGGTTTCCTGTTCGTTTTGATATAAACTAAGAGCTTCTTATTTTCCGCCGGAAATATAAATATACAAGTGGCATACTGGTTGCTCCTTCAGAATAACTTTTTAAAAATTTCGTTGTTTTCCATTCATGGTGAGAAATTTCCAACCATCCTTATTCTTAATTCTTGTGAAGACTGTTGATATTTTTCTATTCACTTTCTTATTAGGAATTGGGTGAGCTTCGAGTCCAATTCACAAAACAACCAATTTATGCTGATGTTTGGATATTTTTCACATCTTCTTCAGGCCTCAATATGAATGAAAATGGATTCCTCATATTACTGTGACTTCTTTATTTGGGAAAGCTTTACTCAAATGAATAAATAATATCAGATTAGTATTCTCAACACAACATCAATGTGGATAAATTGAAAAGAGGATACATTTTCTAGAGATCAATTTCCCTAAAAGTAACACCAAAGAGAGAGGAATTGATACTACCACTTTTCTCCTGAAGATGCTTACTTTGCTAGCTGAACGCTTGTCGAGTAATATCAGTTTGGTATTTGGGTAGTTGATCTCCATAAATAGTTTCCACTTTCACCTCGAAAGTTTTATTCTGACTGGAAGATTTTATTTGATCTTACAAATCGACGAATAATTTGAACTCGAATGTCGTAAAAAATCCGTATTTAGGAGATGAAAAGTATTTATATCAACTTAGTGTTTTCTACTACCGTTAAATTCTCTAACATATCGATTTCATTGCACATGATCGAATGAAAAACAGGAATTCATGAAGTTATTGACCTAGAGTCTTTCCAAAAACCCGGACCTCAGTATTATATTCATGACGCAAAGAATTTTATATCTGACTTTTGTGAGGCAATATAATTCACGTCATGGACGGGGTTATTTTTAATTACAAAAGGGTGTTGTTTCGATTTCACATGAGCTCTTCGAGATGCTTTTCCTGTTTGTTTGTTTGCTTGTTTTTCTGAGTGACTACATATTTTTTCACCACCTAATATTACCTTCCAAGTGACAAACTGGTTGTTTTTTTAAAACGACCTACTCAGTTTTAGTTTACCGTTACGATTTGTTCATCTTCTTTGTGAAAAGTTTAAGAAGTGGTCCATCAGTTCAATCAAAAACTCCCACCCTTCCAATCACATATTTGTTGATTTTTAACATCTATTAGTATAAGTAATAATATAATAAAAGTATCGCATACCATGCACCTGTGGGAAAGTAAACATCGGTACCACGAAAAGATCCATGGGAACAAGGCTCAAAGAGCATGAGAAGAACTGCAGGCTAGGGCGAACTGACAAATCGGCGGTGGCAGAACACGCACTGATTGAGGGTGACCACAGGATTCTGTTTGAAAATGTTAAACTGATTGCCCCAACCAGGGCTACCATAGCCGACTGGTACGGGAGGCGATAGAGATCCAAAAACACACGGACAATTTCAACAGAGAAGAAGAAGCGTTGAAACTGAAAAGAATTCGGAATCCCATTTTGAGGAAATCAAGAATAACTAATGAAACCACGGCAGGTAGTGCGGCAACTAATAATGATGATTATTTCCCGAAACCGACAGAAGTAATTAACACTCCAGACTACCTGAATCAATATAAATACGCCTTACGAAATCGAAACGTTTACTCATCGGAAATGGGTAAGCCTCTGAAGAAGCTGACCACAAGCCCTAGCGAAACGTTAGGAAGAAATTCCAAAGAACGACAGCCTTCAAGTCTGAAGAAAAGTGGTTATACTCATAACCTCGGCCGCGAGAGCCTTAAGCATTTTATTTCAACATCTATATTGAATAGAAGGTTGACAACAGGTGTTATGGAACCGTTCATAGTTCTCAACATTCATTGGGAGAATTAATTACTTGTAATTATCCTAATCAATTTGCATAGCTAGCAAGAGCTTATCAGGGAGCCCTAAGCGCAGGCGTCCAATAAAAATGTTACAAATCTTTCAAGAATTGTTGACCATAAAACAGGTAATGGAATAATCCCACAATAGAATATTTCCTATTCTTTTCATAGTGGAATTCAAAATACGCAATCTCTTTCCATTCAACGGACGCAGGATTTCTTGAGACTACTGGTCCGTGATGTTTCAAAAACTACGATTTTCGTGATATGATGTTATACGTCATCATTTCCTATGAGATTCAGTAGTTCATATTTCAATCAATCTTGATCTTGATAAACACAAATTCTGAATTTTGCGTGAAGTACACTATGATTTATTTCTCATCTTACGACTTTGGGAAGTTGGTGCAAAAATTCTACCACCAGGTCTTCAACAACCTATAATGAGGTTTACAAGACAGCATTCTCTGTTGAAGAAGTTGAAGCTATAGCGTACATTATACTGCAGATCTTACAGGAAATATGAATACTTTTTCAAAAGCAATCAAGTGGTATACTTTTTATCTATGATGTCTTCAGAAGTTTCTGGTTACAATCCAGCCATTCCGCGACCTGTTTCATACAACTCATCCTCTTTTGTATCATTCCTTCAACCCATCCCTAGTTAGCAACATTTCAATACAAAGTGTTTCATTTCCACTCGCTTCACGTCACGTAGCATATCGCCGTCTCATCGTATTCTGAATTCTCTTCCTCCAAGAAGGTTTGGTAATGGAAACGAGGAATTTCTGGGGCGTCTAAATCGCTTTAATCGGTGAATCAGGACAATGCTTTGCGAAATAAACTACGTAGAATGTTACCGTCTTGTTCGACTTCTACCCAAAAGATTGCAATTCATGTCAGATCTCGAACTGCTTACTGAAACAACGGGTGCAGTATGGTGTATCGATTTCGCATCAACTCGAAATCAGTTCCTAGTTGTTTTTCGAGTGAGCTCAATTTCATTTGAGTGTTGTTTTTTTGCGCTGATATAGCTACTTTCATCATCGAAAGTTATTTGATTACTCTGGATCAGAATTGTTTTCTTAATTTTTTTAGATTTTAAGCCCATATAATTCAAAAATTGTAGCACTATAATGATATTGGAAATTATTTCTACCTACTATTTCGTTAATCTTTCCGAAGTAATCAAATTGAAATTCAAGTTGTTAATGGAAATTTTTATTTCATCTCAGCTTTTTTCTACAGTGTATTGCATTGTCTATGATGATGGAACCGATACTCAGATCTCTGAGGTTTCAGGGAGAAATGAACGTTGCCTCTTCGATGAACCATATTCATATTCCCCAGAGCATCAAGTATAATGCGCTGGAAGGAATATTTTCGATCAAAACTAATGCATTCCTAATGATAATTATATTTCAGCGTCCATTCCGAAGATATTCACTAGGTAGTACGCCCCTGGCTACGTATCGCGCACACATTTCAAAGACTCGAAATTGTCCCCCTCTACAGTGCCCTGTCGCTCAGCGCCACGCCACCGGTCTTCATTCGTTTCTGTGTGTGTATCGCGTACACTTCGCAAATAATTTACGACAGGAAAAAGTGAATCGTAAAACAAAAGGTACGGACTCGAAGATTAATTGTAAGTATAAATATTAACCTTTCCACCCCCTTACAGCAATATACAATGGGAAATAAGTCTAAAAAACGACATAGGAGTTCTTCAAGAGACAAACAATTGTCAAAATCTGCATTATTAGAACGGCTAGATAAATTGGAGCGGGAGTTCCGAGAATCCAAGCGTCGCCGGGAAGATGATGACCGCAGGGACCGTAGCGACGTTGCCGGTTGTAGCCGCAACTCCGAGAAAAACGGAAATCGACATTCACATGATAGACGACGGAGTCATAATTCTAGTAGGGAAAACCGATGCCCGAGCGGATCGAGTTCTTTACTAGACAACTCAAAAAGACAAATAAGCGTAGATCGACTCTCGAACGGCTCGACAAACGCAAATAATCATTACCGGAACTCGAGCAGTCCGGATTACGAACAGCTTGCCAGAGATCGGAACTTGAACAGTCCGACACATGGTAATCAGACTAGAGACCGAGTCTTGAACAGCTCGGCAGCTAGTGTCCAGGAAGATAGTGAGTGCATTGATGAACCATTAGTATTAAATGAGGATATAGATATAGATATAACAGAAGAACACAATAATCTTCCTAAGAATGTGCTGGACATACTCGGGGATGATCCAAGCACCAATAAAAAAGAAACTTACCACTTGAATGATGCTATATCTACTAGATGGTCATTTATTCTAGGTCACGGACTTAACAAAGAAGCCCAAAATGAACTGCTCCTGCGTCATCCTCCTCCAAGTAACTGTAAGTCACTACAACCCCCAAATATAAATCCGGAAATAGAATCGGTCTTGTCCCAAGCCTATAAGAAAAGGGACGAGAGCCATAAACAGTTTCAACAACAGTTGGGATCCGGATTATCCGCTCTAGGGAAAGGTATAAATATTATAATGGATCGCTGCAAAAACGAGGATATCAGCGAAAACGATAACATATTATCTAACCTAGTGGACGCTGGGCGTATATTGACGAATCTATTCTGTAATATATCTCTGACCAGAAGAGAGTTGATAACTCAGACTCTCAACAAATCGGTCAGAGATATATCACAGACAATAATCCCCGAAGAATTTCTGTTCGGACCAGACTTCGGAGAAAAAATTAAACAAGCAAAAAGTCTAGAAAGAGCTGGACAAGAGATGCGCTCCACAATAACATATTCCTATTCCCGAAATACAGACACTTACAAGAAAGGGGGGGGGCAAAAGGTAGAGAGAGCTGGTAACTACCAGAAGTTAAACAGGCAACGCCCGATCGGCCTGAGGAGAGAGGCACGACCAGTGAAGGGCCACTATTTCTCCAGAAAGGAATTGCCCAGGAAAGAGAGACCCAATCGACCCAAGAATCGATAGAGGTAAGTCCTTTTTTAGCCGGAAGATTAAAATTATTTTATGATAGCTGGCATAATATCACAAAAAACCCAACAGTCCTGTCCTGGATCAAAGGATACAAAATCCCTTTGATAAGTGTACCTTATCAAAGAGAATTTCAATCTCAAAAGTTTGATATATCCGAACAGAAGTCAATACAAAAGGCAATGAAGGAACTTTCAGACCTAGGTGCTATTGCGAAATGTACACCAAGCAAGGGACAGTATGTATCAAAATTTTTCCTCGCAAACAAACCAAATGGCAAAAAACGTTTCATACTCAACTTAAAAAATTTCAATGAGTTCGTCATTTGCCCTCACTTCAAATTAGAAGATTACAGAACCGCGCTGAAGTTGATTCAGGATGGATCTTTCATGGCCACCATTGACCTAAAAGACGCATATTACCTGATATCCATAGACCCTTCACAGAGGAAATATTTGAGGTTCATTTTCGGTGAAAAATTATACGAATTCACTTGCCTTCCGTTCGGCTTATCATCTGCACCATTTTGTTTCACGAAAATCCTTAAGCCAATCGTAGAAACCCTTCGCTTACAAAATGTAATCTGCGTTAATTACCTTGATGACTTCCTGATCATTGGAGACTCATACTCCAATTGCAGGAAAAATGTTGATATCACTGTCTCAACCCTTCAATCCCTAGGTTTCATAATTAACGGGGAAAAAAGTTCATTAGTACCTGAAAAAAAAAACAAAAAATTTCTAGGTTTCATATATGACAGCCAGACATTACGAATCACGCTACCAATCGAAAAGAAGACTCTTATCAAACAGCTGTCGCACAACCTGAAAACCAAACAAACTTGTAAGGTCAGAGACCTTGCAAGATTCATTGGCATATTAACTTCAGCTTGTCCAGCAGTCAAGTACGGTTGGTTGTACACCAAACGACTTGAACGAACAAAATACTTGGCCCTGCTGAAAAATGATAATAATTACGAAACAATCATTACCTTACAATCAGACACTATTGAAGACCTAATATGGTGGGAGAAAAACATTTCAGACTCATATAATCATATGAAAAAAGATCATTTTGCCTTGGAGATATTTACAGACAGCTCATTATCAGGATGGGGAGCTTGTCTAAACGAGGAAAAAACACACGGGTTTTGGTCCGAAGATGATAAATTGAAACATATTAACTACCTAGAGCTCTTAGCCATATTTAATGGTCTGAAATGTTTTGCTACCAACCAATCAAATTGCAATATTTTGATTAGAGCAGACAACACGACGGCAGTGTCATATATCAATAGAATGGGGAGCATTCAGTTCCCAAAATTGAGCCTTCTTGCCAGAGAAATATGGCAGTGGTGCGAGATTCGTAATATTTGGGTCTTCGCCTCCTACATCAATTCAAAAAAGAATTTCCGGGCAGATAAAGAGTCACGCATAATAGAAAAAGATACAGAGTGGTCGTTATCGGAAAAAGCGTTTACTGCCATCACAAATCACTTCGGTCTACCAGATATAGATCTCTTTGCATCCAACATTAATAAAAAATGTACAAAATACGTCTCGTGGCACAAAGACCCCGATTCGCTGGCAGTAGACGCTTTCACGCTGAACTGGAAAAGTCTAAATTTCTATGCATTCCCACCATTCTGCCTAATCCTTAAAGCAATCCAAAAAATAATTCAAGACAGGGCTGAAGGGGTAATTGTGATCCCAAGATGGCCTACACAACCGTGGTACCCGCTAATAACAAAATATAAAATTGGAAAAGAAATCTATTTTCCACCCAACCATAACCTCTTGACGTCTCCTTTCAGAGCCGTACACCCGCTGTCCAAAAGCCTTTCCCTGGAGGCCGTGAAGTTGTCCGGCAGAGTTTAATAGCTCAAGGACTCTCGCAACCAACAGCAAATACAATGTTATCGTCAATATCAGAGTCAACCTTCAAACAATACACAAACACATACCGGTTGTGGTGGAATTACTGCCAGACTAACAATATTCCTTTATATGAAGCATCAGTTACCGACATAATCCACTTCCTACAATACCTTTTCGAAGAAAAACAACACAAGTACGGCACCTTCAATAGTCACCGATCAGCCCTCTCGCTGATATACGCCAACGAAACAGGATCTCACCCACTCGTTAAAAGATATTTAAAAGCCATTGCCAGGGAGAGACCTGCCAAACCTAAGTATAACAGTACTTGGGACATCGCTCCTGTACTGGAATATCTGGAAAAACTGAATGACAAAAACCTAAAAGGCTTGAGTCATAAGTTAACAACCCTATTGGCGTTGGTAACAGGTGGCCGCCTACAAACTATTTCATTAATCCGTGTGTCGAACATTGTCCAAGACCCACAAAAAATACAAATACCCATCACAGACATGATAAAAACATCAATTACATCAAAAGAACAACCATGCCTTCATATACCATTTTTCCGAAAAAACGAAACAATTTGCCCAGCCTCAACTATCATAAAATACATAGAAGCAACAAAAAATATCAGAGGTACCGAGGACTTCTTGTTCATCACCTACGCCAAAAGCCACAAAAAGGCAACCAAGCAGACAATCAGCCGGTGGGTAAAAGACACCCTAAAAGAGGCAGGCCTAGACACGAATGTTTACAAACCCCACTCCACGCGGCATTCCTCGACGTCAGCCGTATACAGAGCCGGCGCTAACATTGAAACCATATGCAGAACAGCCGGATGGTCAGAAAATACTTCTACCTTTGCACGATTTTACAATAGACCATTGAGAGGGAAGGAATCCGAATCCTTTGCAAATACCGTCCTCACGCTGGGAAAAACAACATAATCATAAATGGTCCCGAAGAATTTATTTTGAGTTACCACAAGAAGAATGTGTGAATAACATTTGTCCACACTTGTTCTGAATAAAGTTTATTTTTCTATTAGCAAACCTTATTCATACACATAGACACTCTTTACCCACAGGGATGCGAGTAGAGATCAAAATCAACACATCCGTAACTCTAAACAACTACCTAGTGAATATCTTCGGAATGGACGCTGAAATATAATTAAACGATCAAAAGAACTTACCTGAAGTTCGATCGTAATTATATGAAGCGTCCATTCCGAAGATATAAAAACCCTCCCTCCCAAAATGGTTATTTTTCCCTAACTAGATGTGTTGAATTTGGGCTATAAACGAAATGAAGACCGGTGGCGTGGCGCTGAGCGACAGGGCACTGTAGAGGGGGACAATTTCGAGTCTTTGAAATGTGTGCGCGATACGTAGCCAGGGGCGTACTACCTAGTGAATATCTTCGGAATGGACGCTTCATATAATTACGATCGAACTTCAGGTAAGTTCTTTTGATCGTTTAAATGTATGTTATAGTAGAGATCCTTTCTTTTTCTGAACAATTAATATAAAATGATACCAAACCTTGTGAAAATCTACCATACTGTTGTGGCGTTTTTCAGAAAATATCTTATATAGAAAATGCTATTTAGTGATTCTTTTCAAAAGACACATTTGAAATTCAATGCATTCATATCAATAGATTTTTACCACGAGTTGATTTCATACGTCATCGTTGTGCAACATGTGTCATCATTTTCAAATTGTATGATCTTGGAATATAATGGCTGAAACTTCCGGTTGATCCGCGTCTGGAACAGTTTCCGTGTCTACGTTTCGGCTCCCATTTCGGAGCCATTTTCAAGACTGAGTGACCTTGCGTCTAGGTCTGAGTTGTCTTACTAACTGGGTTTCATCACTGGAGATCGAGGATGATCTCATCTGATGCCAAATTCTTGAGCCATGCGAGTTTATTTCCATAATATGGAGTGGATGTGTTGATCTGCAACAAAACACGAAGTCGTATACGGATTCATCTCAAAAATACATCCCCAAAATCCTTCTCGTTGAGAACACGAACACACCTGAAATCAAGCAGGCCGAAAAAGAGGTTAGGTGAATGAATACTATTTATTTGACAAGTTCGTTTCAGTGAATCAGCCCCACTCAGTTTTCTAGTCTTGCCGACCAAATTATTACCCACATAATGCAGATGACTTGAACAATGCGGATGTGAAAAGCCCTGTCCCCCCGCACCTTTTGAACCATTTATTGTATTTCTCAATTGGGTCAGTATTTGTTTGACACTATTCGTTGCTAAGAAGGCGGTGTTAGGTGGGTTGAAACTTTTTGTAGAGATCAATTACTCTTACACCAAACTGATACCATTTGCACTCGACGCGCGTTTCACGTCTTCAAGAGAGCAATGCTAACCATGTTAGCGGAAGGCGCGTAGATCCATCGTTCATCAAAATTATTGTCGAACTAAACAAACGTATATTCTTAGATTAACATGAATCACACTGCAGGAGAGAATATAGAATTGAGCAGGCAGGAAGGAACTGAAATGGGATATTTGCAAAAGTTCCTGTTTTATTGTGGTTTGAAACTGTACCTATATTACTCTCCTACTGAATATCTCGAGTCACATTTTCTATTGATTTGTTAGTGATGTCATAATCAACCAATCATTCTTTCCTGCTTCCATTAATTTCTCCTCATCCATATTGAACTCTCATTCAAGTTTCATGAACAGCGACAACTCTGTTGTGTATAATATGATCACCTAACAGTTGTCACATACGTGATGAACGGTTAATAATAGTGGGAGTGGAAAAACAAATTGACAAGAATATTTACAACTGGAACGTTATTTTGTTAATAGTAATCATATTTATCTATTTGAATAATTATTGACAATTTTCTGAATATTCAGAGAAAGAAAAGGAAAGTTTGAAAATCTGAGAATAGTTCACGATAGTCATGTTATAAAGCAGCCAAATCAGAAAAAAGTACATAAAAAATCAACTACTGAGAACATAGTTTATCAGTTTTCTATTTTTAATCACAATTTATTTTTCATTGTTTTCAATATCAGATGCATCTTATTACATATTCCAATCTCCAATAAAATATTGATATTTTTGCAAAGAGCGTCATGAGCACAATTATTATTACTAAAGTTCCTCGTTTGATGAAATTGTATATCTTAATACTACTGGAACTGAGAACTGCATGTTATCGCATGGCACAATGACTCCATGTTGTTCGCACCAGCTTTTGTCGGGGCTTGACACTATGAAAGGTGTTGGATTTTCAATTACAGGAAGTCATCGACTTTATGTTGATGTCTGCAAGTGTGCCCGTCCCTATAATCGAAAATAAATTCTTTTATTTGCATCGTCAAAAGCAAATGCAGGATTTTCTTCTGTGAAGAAACCTGCCCTGGCACCGGTCGGATATAATGCAATGCCCTTCGTGGTATTAGCCAGGGGAGTAGTTGTTTTCTGATAGGTGTCAGCCAACCTTCTATGTGTTGGTAGTTCGAGATTGGCCTGGAAGAATTGTTTCAAAGATGATTTTACTTTGTAAAGGTTTCAATAATGCCTAATCTCCCGATTGAATATTGAATAGTTTTTTGTGAGTCGAAGTGAATTTTATTCGGAAAATGGATGATGACCTGCTGATTACTCAATAATAACCTAAAAGTTTTCATATTTCAATTGAGTGGATCAAATTTTCAACGTACTTTTTGTACGAAGATTTTTTTTTCGGAATTCACCGTACCACCTGCTGAAGGAATGCAAATAATGTAATTCTTCCGCCTAATTTTCAAGATAAGTTATGAAAAATGATGATTTTTCATAAACTGCATCTTATATTGTAAGTCATCTCAGGGTATTTGACGCCATATGGCATATTGTGGTATTGTATTGTGGGTCCCACTTATCTGGAAGTGGGAGGAATTCTTTCATTATTGCTAGTCTCAATAGCGTTCAATATTTATTGTATTGGAAATGAAGCGAATTTTCAATGCAGCCTTCCGCCTCTCAATTGGATGTCTAATTTTGTAAAAATTGTTGAATATAACAGTTACAATTTTAAATAATAAGATTTATATTTCGAACCTTCTGTATTATGTTTGTTAGTTCATGTCATAGATTGACAAAAGGTGATGTCACGTATGCACTTTGAATAAAAAGGCTGTTGGCTCAAGTTGTTTGCCTTCTGGGTATTTTGGTCTTTCATCCTGCATATCTTATCAGGTTATGGGCGATTTTTATTCTCGGTTGTTTTGATTCGATCGATCGAAATATTGAAAATCTGCCCCTGTTTCATCAATAATATACCATTCTGCATTTGAAGTTTTTGCGATGTTCCAGAGAGGAGTAGAGTAGATATCAGTAAGGATGAATATCTGCTCAGAATGTATCATTAATATTGTGCCGAAACAGAATTGGCTCAAATTGAACTATCCCAACAAAGTTACATAGCTCTGCGACCAAAACTACCACAGTAACTAACACCAAACAACGCTAGCAGAATATGCGACTCAGAATTTATCTTTCGGAAGTTTACAAATCGCATTGCACTATCAGAACAAATGCTGATACGACTTTGCGAGGAAAACTTCGCAGTTTCCAGAGTATCTAGGCCATTTAGATTCATATCCTAAGACGGAGTCAGTGAAAAAGCAACAACATCTATATCGATTCGATATAATTTTCTCGAAATCGTTTATGTAATTGTTTGTTTTCTGAATATCCTATCTTCCACCTTGAATATCTTTAGAAAATGTACGTAATGATAAGGAACGGAAATAGATAATACAATTTTCCTCCAGATATTATAAATAAGATATTTTTGGGTACGTTTTCAGTTCACTAGGATTTTGTGTTCAAATGATAAATCCTTTTTTCTCCAGTTGACAACCAATATCAATTCTGCAAACACATATCAATGAGCAAAGTATTACTTTTTCTGCCTAGGCAGCAAAAGTAATACTTTGCTGCTTGATATGTGTCTGGAGGAGTGAGTACTTCTAAGTCGCTACTATAATAACACACTCATGCCTATAATCTGTTTCACGATATTAAAATACATATTTTGAATTGATTGGAAATACAAATCAGTGACGAAACTCTACATTGAGAATTCATTTCAGAATGAAATCAGCATTTTCAATTCAATATTCAACTTAGTTGAGACTGGCGATGATAAATTAGATGTAATAGTAGATTATACCATTAGTCAATAATAATAGCTATTATTCTTGAATTTTCACGAACCGAGCAGCGTCATAGTCATTATTGCCAGTAGTATACTATACTTTAGCAACGACTAATTTATTTATCATGAATAAATAATTTTTCAATTTCATTCATCTCAATACAAATACACATAATATTCAATTCGAAAAATATTGTGATAGGACTACAAGAGGAAATAGTCTATCACTACATTTTTCCCTAAGGAAAGTGGGTCCCACAATATAAATATAGGATTTATAATATTCATCATTTATCGGGTGTAGAATGAATAGTGCATGCAACTCTCGCATGTAATGGTTATTAATACAATCGCATAAACCATACGTAACGCACCTTCGCTTCGTGTCGTATCCCGGTTATTACTCGTGTATTAATAACCCTTCATTACATCATCATTGCACAGTCGGTTACATAAATAGACTGAAGCCTTATAATTCTTGTGGTCTGGACAGGCATGTCTCTTCTCAAGGAAAGCCGATCTATCATCATATAGTATTCAGATGTCAGGAGTAACTATTCCTACAAAGTCAAGTATGTCGATGCTAGGAATTACGATCAGTGATAGTCTCTCAGGGGAAAACCACGTTAGATTGAGCGCTGAAGGTGCTTCCCAGAAACTTGGATTTCTGTTTCGAGCGAAGAAATACTTCACTTCTCGTCAGCTTCTGATGATCTACAAGGCTCAGATACGACCTGTCTTGGGATATAGTTCTCATGTATAGAGTTCGGCACCAAAACATTCATTGAAGCTTCTCGACTCTATTCAGAGAACGGCAATTAGTCTTGTTGATGATTCTTCGCTCACAGACTCGCTCATTTCATTGGAACATCGTAGAAGGGTCTCAGACTTGTCTCTCTTCTATAGATATTTTCTTGATCGGTGCTCTTGTCAATCGTTCTACCCTTGGCAACATCTACACGGATGACTCGACAAGTACAGAATTCCCACCCCTTTGTTGTGAACTTGGAGACCTGTCGAATCTCTCTTGCTCAGGGAATCTTTTTGTAATAGAACAGCTGAGCTCTGGAACTCCTTGCCGAGATAGGTTTTTCCTGGGGCTTACAAAACCTTAAAAAATTCAAAATGGATATTAATTCGTATCTCCTGTTCCTTGATGCACGCGGTGTTCTTTGAACATTACAGAGCTTCCCTTTCGTGTGAATCTGCATATAAAAAAAATAACATTGTGAAACGGTGTAGGTATATATGTTAGTATTCTAACATTCTCAAT
The DNA here is from genome assembly GCA_032362365.1 of Zygogramma bicolorata. NCBI lineage: Eukaryota > Metazoa > Arthropoda > Insecta > Coleoptera > Chrysomelidae > Zygogramma > Zygogramma bicolorata. Next base: position 2,031,338 of record JAVJAQ010000387.1, on the reverse strand, counting down.
AAGGTTTACCTAAGGTATTTTTCCTAACAAACTAAAATCGTCAGTGATCATGCCGCTTTACAAAAAGTTATACGGATGAGTACCCCAATTACAGAGCGGTTACCTTGTTGTCAACCATAGCAAAGATTTCTATAATAGCCTCAAACAAACAACTTCTGTTTGAGAAATGATACTTTTTCCAGTAACCATCATAGATTCGCGAGAAGGGGGGGACTAGATACAGCTTAAACTAATTTGAATATTCAGATCGTGGATGACATTGAATCGAAGTTGATTCCCTTATTTTATGTATTGAGTTTTCTCGAGCTTTCGATTGTGTTGACCATTATCTCTTACTTGAGAAGCTAAACAGATATGTCGCTCAAGGAATACCACCATATTTCATTCAATCATATCAAACTAATCGCAAGCAAGTAGTGCAAATTTATAATTGTTTCAATCAAACCGTTAGCGTTGGTCAAGGGGTGTCTCTGGGGTCCATTCAAGGACCTCTTTTATATACAATTTTGTCTAACGACCTCATAACTTCCTTCGGAAGTATTTCAAATGTTAATATGGTTTTTATACTGATGACACTAATTTCTCAATTACGAAGACTAGCATCGATCAGATTATCATGGTCAGAAAAACAATTCACGAATATTAATAAGGAAAATACTTTATCTTTCATATCGACGGCACAATCAAACCATATGTAATAATAACGCATATAATTTCAGTTTTCAAAATAAAGTTTAGATCTTAAGAGTTAGCTTTGATCAAAGGTTCATCTGGGAACTCACCTACATAATCTCTGCGGTAAATTGAGATCAGCCTGCTATGCCCTGAAGTCATTTAAGGAGAACTAGGGTAAAGAATACTCAAGAGGATTGATTCACAAGAATTTTACAAAATAATGCAGGAGTCTTATGAAAATGATTAAACTTCAACCGTAGTTGATGCATATACGAAATATCGTGCTATGTACGTAAATATTATTGTTTAGCTGCAACAGATCGAAGCATCATATCTCAACCAGATTTGAGAATAATTTTCTTACTTCACCAGAAAAGCACTTGACCAAGTTTCACCAAGTAAAATTGAATAACAATGACTGCAGAATATATAATAATTCACCTGAGATGTGCAACGTGTGCCAAATATTTTCATTTTCAATAATTGGCTCCAAGGCTCCTTGATCCGAAGTACTTCTATACACTTGACGAATTATTTTCTTAAGATGATGATGGGTCCAATGTATGTCTAGTGGTATACATTTATATATTTAGTTTATTCTATATTACTTGCCACATATTCATTAATGATCTTTCAAATTTCATGAATACTGATTGTCTAGTACTGTATGCAGGTGATCATTCACTAGCAGCATCTGGTGACAATCCCCAAATATCACGAGAAAGATAAGTAATTTAACAAACGAATTCACATAAATGTAGAAGCAGTTTCATTACAACCACTCCCTTCTGCACAATTTCTTGGAACTTACCCGGATTCTGACATGTCCTTCGAAACTGGTATTGAAAATTTTAGCAAGAAAGTAAACTCAAGTAATTATGCTATACTGCAGCTGAAAAGGATATTCAATCAACAACAACTCCCCAATGTTAATTTTGCGTTCGTATATTCCCGAATGAGCTATGACATTATTGTGTGGGGAAATACGTCACTGGCTCGGAGATTACTTGTTTCACAAAAACGTGTTCTCAGACTAATATTCGGTATCAAACGAACAGATTCATGTAAACCATATTTCAGAGATAATAATATCTTAACGTTCCCCAGTAGAGAGAGAGAGAGAAATGTATTTACTTGTCAGTAAAACTATAGATTCATTCACGCATAATTATGATAGCCATAACAATAAAACTAGACATGGTAGTTTGCTACAAATTCCTCACCACAGAACTTCCTTGTAAGAAAAAAATTCCTCAATACAGTGGTATAAAGTCATTCAACATACTTCCGGAAACGATAAATAGTGAGAGAAATGAAATACGTTTCAAAAAGCAACTGAAAATTTGTTTGATTGAAGAATATATATATATAGCACGAGTGAGTTTGTGGTATATAAAGTGTAATTGTATTTGTAAAATAGCTGTAACTAATTATTTATTTATTCATTTATTTCTACGGGACTTCTCTACTATTTCGTAAAAGTATTATTTTATATAATATATATGACTATAGATGCATGGTTAGATTTTCATTTAGATACTTTTGACATGTCCAATACCATATAATATGGTCTTACTGAAATAAATATAATATTATATTATGTAACTTCGTTCCATTTACTGACGCTCTTGGCAATTTGTTGTGGATATCATTGTAATGGTTTTGATAACTTATTGTCGATTGAAGTATTGTATTATTATTATTACTCGAATTAGAAATTCGTCATTAAACCGTCGAATCCTATTTACTTAATGTTTTGCGTTTCGCATTATACTCTTTTTAGATAGATAGATTTATTTTTCAGTTGATATTGTCCAGGTAAATACAACAAGCATACAATAAACACAAAGATTGAACTAACAATAATGTAAGTTTCTGTTTGTTTCATTTTTTCGAAAAATCACAAATTCTTCGACGCAATAAGAATTATTTCACTAATATTTATATTTATCACCTCATTGATGTGTAAGTGAACTTAATTATATTCATTATCGTACAAGTAAAATTCCTTAACAGTCCATCAGATGTATTCGCCGTTGTCACCACAAATGCGGACAATCAATACCGCCTTTCGGTATTTTCCGATGAAGCAGTGCCTCTTTTCGGACCGGGCCTTCCTTGCCCGCCAGTTTTCACAGATCCCTACCTGTTCAGAGAATTCTTATTGGTGAAGCTGATCAATGGAGAAAAGGCCACTTTCGAAACTCCCACGTTTGCCAGAAAGAGACAGAGAACCTTGGATATGCTGATCAAGGATCTGTACTCGGAGCATATGATCGACAGTAGAATGGTAAGTTCTTGAGATTATCGAGTGAAAGTTGTTATCGTACATGTTTCCAGAATAATGAACAAAATATGTTTATCATTGAACGTGATCCTTTCGTTTTTTGAAATATTCTCCGTAGCGATCATCATGCGCTTGAATGCATTTTCTTTCACTCTTATTGAGGTAGATTCATAGCATTTTTCGTGAATAAAGTTGGTTTTCATTTCCGTTTTTTTGCAATACATTCGGGCTTGTTGTAAGTCACCCTGTATCATTCGAAAAAATATATCTCCCTGATTTTTGTATTTTGAACGATGCTCCTAAGTGTAATAGATGCAAGGCAGCCTGTAAAGAAGTTTCCATCAAAATTGTTGTTGAACTTTTCGAAGCCAAATTGTGTTCAACATCAAGTACCACGCAGCTTGTACATTTTTTGCGAATTTTTATTTGTTTTACCTTCAATTGCTTACCCTTTCGGAAACAAACTGCAAAACATTAATTCAAAAAATATGTCACTTCAGCCCGGTTTATTATTCACGAAGGTCATACAATAATTCCAAAATTGCTGAAATAAGAGAAATTCATTTGGAGTCAAATCGAGGCTGTATGGTGGATGATCCATCAATTTGGCCGGTTCAAATATAAATAGTTTGACAGATCAGTAAGGCACAATTCACTTCTAAAGTTGTTAGCCATTCGAAAGGCCATGGATATCAAATAAATGAATCGACAGTTGTTTACTAACCACAAATGAACTGTTCAAAAAATACAATGGGACAAAGGTAGAGTATATTTTGTTATCAATGGTGAAACTCATATATAAATCAGAATCCTGATGACCTGTGATCCCCCACAGGGAGGGAAGCCCAAAACTTCTTCTGGCCAACACCGGAATCGTAATAAATCATCAACTCTGCATAATTAGGGGTAAAAAACTCCGCAATAATTGATGTCACATCTTGCAAATACTTCCACGAAATATGAAAAAAGCGCACGAACACACGAAAAACATTGTTTTTCTTAGATTTCATGGTCGTTAAGTTCAATGTACAAGTTGCAACCGAATCAAATATTCAATAACTTATGTCGTCCATCGCCCAAATCGTTGTTTTCAACATTTTCCATTTCCACACTGTGTCATTTATTGTATCAACATAACAAACGGTCTGCTGAGAGGTAGCTGCGGTTTCATAATCAATATTATAGAACACTGTATAACTTGTCACTGGCACGCTATTGTTGTCATCACATTAGTGAACTATTGGGAATTCAAATTGAGATCGCAGCGCAACTTCGACCAAGACTTCAACTAATAAGCACCACTTTGAAAAAACTTTGACATTGTTTGAAACTTCTCACCAGAAGGCGTATGGCTTATCTTAACGACCATAATACTATGGAAAACGATGTAATTTGAAATTTTCAATTGATTTGATATGGATGAAATATCAATCACTCGTTCATAAAAGAAACATATGCATTCAGAATGGAGATTTTGATTGTTTCCAGAGTTGCAGCCCAGTCTGTAAGTGAAGCAAAGATCATTAATATTCACATATTTACCTGAATGTATTATGGGGAAGTGGATGTATTTTGGAGAGGTAGATTTCCTTATTCTCTTTCACTCACATCAGAGGAAATACATATTTTTTTGTTCCATTTCATGCCGGATACTGAATAGAGTGTAGAGTACACTCATTTGTATCAAATTCAACATTTGGGCCGTTGGTAATTTTTTTTAGGCGTCTTCAATTATACCAGACGAAATAAAACGTCAAGTTACTTTCAATTCACCATCTTTTTTCAACGTCTAACCTACCATAATCTGAAGGTATCAAGAATTTATATTGAAATATATACAAGTGTAAAAAAGAGTGGATTTCTAATCTACCCCGAAAAATTGGAGCTTTAATCAAAGACAGTTCCTTCCAAATAAAACACGTCCTATCAATCAGCAACTTCTCGGATAACCCAAATTTGACTAAGACAAGAATACAAGAAAAAGTTGCAGACTAATAGGCCTTGTCATAAAAAAGGAACTGTTTTTTCAATTAATGCAGCAACTTTTCGAGGTGGATTAACATAATCAGTCCTTCTACCCTTGTATGGTTTTCAAGATACCCATTTTGAACAGCAGAAGCTCACTTTGTTTCAATTCACCTTCTTCGAGGAGAAATCTCCAATTCATTCGATGTGAAACAAAATTAAATCGAAAAAACTGCTCTATTTTTAACAGGCATTGAAGTGTTTCCACTCCAACTCCGCTCCATTTATAAAACAAATGTGAAAATATGTTCTTCTTCATTCATACATATTATTCACTGATATGTTATAATGTTTCCTTTTCAATGAATGTTTTTTAACATCTTTTTTTTTCTTGTTATCATCAACACTTTCTACAATAATTATTATTGAATAATATTCATCAAAACCCTTCGTTTAATTTCAGTTCTTGTTCACAGTTACATGTATAATTCGTAAAAGCTGTCCTGGAAGTGGGTTCCATACCTGTTTGGGCAATATATGTTTTTTGTTTTTAATATCAATTCTAGATTCTTCCACATTGTAGTATGTTACTTTCCAAAAAAAAACTACGAAGAGAAAGTTGATCCACGTTCATCCAATATAATAATATAATCATTACTTTCAAACATTAACCAAATACTGTGGTGCAAGTGACTTTATTGTGACGTTTCTGGGGTATCGAACAGTTATATTCACTACTGATAATCTGGCAGTTCATAATATGTATATGTATTTCTCACAATGTTATTAAACATTTCCGTTAGTTGGATAAATAGCAATGTCGTGCAGTATTTACTATTCTCGACCTATTTTCTTCTTCCAATGTTTATTAGCCTAATTCAGGAGTCGTGACAGAAGTATTCAAAATAATAATTGGAATGTCCCAACATCGAACAAATGGCTTGCCACTTTGGAAAGACAAACTATTAAGCAATTGAGATCGGAGCAATCGAATAGAATACAGACCTGCTTAGTTGACGTCGAAACACCAGCGATTCTCACAATCCTTATCAGTATAATAAATATTCACAGGCAACGAGAATATACCCTGGAATTAAAGAGATACAATTAAATTTGTCAGAAACAAATGCGCACGGTATCATTCGGGGATCTGCAGCGTGACAGTTAGGAGATGAATCTTTTCATTATGGAAAGACCTTTCAGAGAATGAAAGAGTTTCCACGATTCCGGTGATAATTTGAAATTCTATGCGTCGTTTCGAACAATGGTTATCTAATCCGCCTTCGTATATGAATGTGATAATGTTTGTTGAATGAAAAATGTGACCACTGAGTGCGCATTCATGTCGAAGTGGTGAAAAACGAATAAAACTAGAATGGAAACGTTCTTTATTGAATTATCTTGACAGAAAGGAATCCACTATACATTACTCTGATAAATGAGACGTGTCTACTTGAACAAGTATTTGCATATCAAGACAATAGGATTGCAAGGAGAATCATTCCAAAGGAGCTAGGTTACCATGAAGCTGAAAATGCTGGTAATGCCATGATTGACTCACACGTGAGGTATGGAATAGCATTCTGGGGTGTCTGCTCTAAACAGCTTATGAACTGAATTTATATTACAAAAACGAGCAATCAGATATATGTGCGGCAAGAAATGGAATGAACCTTGCAGATTCTCTCCATAAAAAAACGAAATTCTCACTATATTTTTTTTATTCATTCTAGCAACGTCTCAAATGATACACAAAGATATAGGCTCTTTCCTAACTGAAAAAAGTCACTGTACTGGGCGAGCACATCATACCAGGATGCCAATTCAAACATCACCCAACTGAAAGATTCTATTGCGTTCAGGGGAATGAAAATATACAATAAATTGTCAGCTACCCTGGCTATTAGCGTGAATGAATCACAATTCAGGAGGGACTTGAAGGTAATCCTAACCAAAAAGGGCACTTTTTCCAGAAGGATAAAGATGAAAAGAACGATAGTGGGTCAAGTTGAGTAAATCACCAATCAGAGCTATAAGCAACTAGATAGAGAGTTATATATTTATCCATTTTGAAAGAATTTTGACTCTGAGATAAAGACTATATCCAACAGAATACAAGAAAAATGTCCCTTATTATTATCATTACTGTTTGAATCGTCAAAAATTCTTCATCATGCGTTTCATTGGCGTTTTTATACGGAAGAACTACAGAGCACCAATCAACTTGAAAAAAATTTCGATACACAAACTAAACTGATAACTATTCTTTTGCTGAATGTTGAGACACTGTTAACATCAAATGCCCATTTGTTGAGTGAGAATTAAACAGGAAACTGTACTATTTTGTCAATTATACATATTTGTGATGTCATGAGCGAATACCATAAAAATTCCAAGCGTTTTATCTCGGATTTCAGAACTTGTCACAAAATATATTCCCGAACTAATTCGATTTCGAACTGAATGAATATGAGAATATACCATATCCTTCAATCTTATCCATATCCCATCATAATCGGAATGACCAAATAGCGAATAGACCTTATCCTCTCGACCATTCGGTAGGTTGCATCCACAATATTTATGTGAATGAATTTCAAAGGATTCTGGATGATCAAGTTTCCAACCATATTGCAAAATATCTCCATAGTTTAGATTCGGGAAATTGTGATTGGAATGGTTTGAAACCGTCGAATCATTTTCAGCTTATAAGGATGGGACCAAATGCAATAATGGTGCTCTTAAAAAATATTCAATAGTAAATATTTTTCGAAACTTCTTCGGAGATTATATCATATTGAAAAACCAGTACCTTCAAGATATTTCAGAAATATCGATGGTGCATCATAATATTCTTCTATAACAGTTGTGGATTATATTCAATATTGAAAGTTACTCAAGTTTCACCAGAATAGACCTGATTTTCTGTGCATCAGATCAATGAATTTGTTTGAGTATGTTCATATAGGACGAAACTGCAGTGAAGTTACTCGCGAATCTAAGTGGTATGAAAACACAGGAAGTTTTATTTCTCTTTACATATAGTAATGGCTACATCCTTCAATTCAAATCGCAAAAAATTATGTAACTTTTATCCTTGTCGCAAAGGTTGCTTGATGGCAATCAGTTGTCAAAAAAATTAAATCAATATTCAACCGGTACAAAAAATTTGAATTGATAATTGAGAGCGAGTTGATATTTATTACCTTCAAAGAACAGACACTATGGTTGTAGAGATATAGGTCTTCATATTTCTCTCAATTATAAATATTATATAACTGGTTAGGCTGCTATACTCAAGCAGAAATTGTGTGTATAACGGGTAGTATTTTCATGGTCGTATCATGTCATCTGTTTTCTTTGATGCTTCTGGAACTGAGGGCATTCGTATATAAACTAATTAACATAAAATCAACAATGTCTCCTCTAGTAATATTCGCAACTCATTCGAAAGTCTTCTTTGTCTGTTGCCGAGTTTTTCAAACAAATTATCCGCTTGCACCAGTCACAGATTTAATTGTGTGATATAATTTGTTTCGCGTCCCACGGAAATATCGTATAACAAAAAATATATAAAACTCTGGACGCAAATTAAAGTTTTTGATATTTAGTTCACATTTTTTTGTCGTTCTAATTATATTGCAGTTTATCGGAGTCGTTTTTGACATGTCAAAATTGCATCTCCACAAACTGCGATACGCTCAAACGATTCACTGTCGAGAGTAATGAGTATTCCTCAAGTGATTTGTTCACAGAGACAGAATTATAAACATCGAATATTCAAACCGACTTAATGAGTAGTATTCCCGAACCAACTCGATTTCGAACTTGAAGTTGGGGGATGGATAGTTGCTTTCCTCCATTATTTTTCGACGTTATTTCAGAGAGGTAGCAAACATTTTGACTGTAATTTCATATCAATGATTGTAATATTTCTGACCTAATTCACAAATAATGAGCCTTTCCAGAAACGAGTGCTTTCAATTGAAATAAATGAATATAAGAATCGTCGTCTCAAGTTGTATGGCAAAAGAGATCAGCAGAGGAAGGATGATCATTAATAAAATTCGCAAGTACTCTGAGAAACATGAAAAATGACAAATAAAACTTCCGATGTTTTTATACCAGTTGAATTTGTAACTGACGTTACTGCAGTTTCCTCACCTCATTTATAATATCCTCCAATCTTATCCCACCACTAGCGAATAACTCCTTCAGCTAAATCCTCTCGACCATTCAGTAGGTTGCATCAACAATGTTTATGTGAATGCATTTCAGAAGATTCTGGATGATCAAGTGTCCAAACGTATTGCAAAATATCCTTAGATTCGGAAAATTGTGATTGGAATGGTTTGAAAACGTCGAATCATTCATATCTTGTAAAGAATGAGACCAAATGCAGTATTGGTGCACATAAAAAATATTCAATATTCAATATTTTTCGAAAATTTTTAGGGGATTTTATCATATTGAAAAACCAGTACCTCCAAGATATTTCAGAAATATCGATGGTGCATCATAATTTCCTTCTAAAACAGTTGTCGATTATTTTCAATAACCAATATTCAATGTGGGAAATTATTCAAGATTTGCCAGAAAAGGCCCGATTTTCTGTGCATCACATCAATTGAATTCGTTTGATTATGTCTGTATAGGACGAAACAGTAAAGTAAGTTGCAAATATAAGTGGTAATAAAACAAATTGAGTTTTTTTTTTCTCGTCGCACATGGCTGCTTCCATCAATTGAAATCGGAAAATCGTATGTTACTTTTGTCCCTGTCGCAAATCTTGCTTGCTGACATTCAGCTGTCAAAAAAATTAATTCAATATTCAACCGGTAGAAAAATTAGAATTGATAATTGAGAGCGACCCCCAAAGGACAGACACTTAGGTTGTTGAGATATGGGTCTTCATATTTCTCTCAATTATAAAGATTATATAACTGGTAAGGCTGCTATACTCAAGCAGAAATTGTGAAAAATATAACGGATAGTATTTTCATGTACGTATCATGTCATCTGTTTTCTTTGATGCTGCTGGAACTGAGGGCATTTGTACATAAACTAATTAACAAAAATCAACAATGTCTCCTTCAGTAATATTCGCAATTCATTCGAAACTCTTATTTGTCTGTTGTCAAGTTTTTAAAATTATCCGCTTGCAACCAGTCACAGATTTAATTGTGTGATATAATTGGTTTCGCGTCCCACAGAAACATCGTATAACAAATAATATATCGAACTCTGGACGCCAATTAAAGTTGTAGATATTCAGTTCACATTTTTGCCGTTTTAATTGGATTGCCGAACAGTATATAGGGGAGAACGGAAAATAGGAATTTTGATCATGTGTAAACCACATCTCATTTTTGATATAATCGAAAATGTCATTCGATGGAGCTATTCAGAATTGAAATGAATTTTCAAATTTGGAGTCACATTCAGGGTAGTTTACTCTTAATCAAAATGCTATTTCTCGTTCTCCCCTGTACACTGGAAATTTAAAATTTTGTCAACTCATATGCCAGTATTCTGCAATACACCAATTTCTATGAGGAATAAAATTTTCTGACAAATCGATAATAACAATAGTTTTCCATATGGTGGAAATTTTGAATCTCACTATATATAGTCCAGTCCACATTTTGATGGGCAAGCCATTATAGGCCTATTCGTCTATTAATAAAAGCGTATAAAAAGTATTTTTCAACCGGTGAACTATAACAAAATTACTTTTCAGTACTTATTTTTATCTGAGCAACAGGGTGTGAGTAAGGGTTTCCACAGTATTACTATTTCAAATTTAAGGAGTTGATTCTGAGTGATCTGGACTTCTACTGATCACAGAGAAGGGCGCCAGAAGCAGCAGTCAACATAACAATCTAAGTAATATTTATAATTAATTAATATACCATATAATTATCAACTACTTCTCATTTATAGGGTTGCAACTATTATAAGGGGAGCAATAAAAATCAAATAAAAAATTAATCCTTTAATGTATATGATGATATGAAGATTATGACTTCAGTACCTGGATAGGCACAATAATGGTACAACGAGGGCTTCAAATCGACTGACTGTTAGTTTAGTAACTCCTGGTATTCCTGTTACTGGGCTCCTGGTCCTGGCTAGGAAGGTGAGGCTCCCTTATTACAATGACAGGGGTAAGGTGAGTCTCCCTTGTTTCTTCGGACTCCAGTTCCAGATGTCAGGTGTTGAGCGTGAAAGGAAATCGAACAAATGAGCAGGAGTTACGATATAAAAATTCAAGAACCTCGTTGTTGGGTGTACCGAAAAAGTACAGACGCCTTTTATCCAGATATTGAATATAAATTCACAGAGTGAAGAGTTTTATAAACTCTCAATACAGGTGTTCATGAAGTACAAATGTAAACAAATATAGGAATTAAATACCAGCAATGAGAAACTAGTAATTCTCCAACAACAGATACCAAAGCTCTAATGATTCTTATACAAAAATATATTGAATAGAATACTTTTCCTCATAAATCTACTGAAGGTAGATACTAATCGCCCAGCGATCAGAAGAACTCAGACATGAGAAGGCTTCCCAAGAATTCGGTGTTTCACAAAAAAAAAATATCTGTTTTATAGGGAAAATTTTCAAATTTGGAAACACTACAAATTCCTAACTCAGGATTTCTGAATATTCCATCTGACAGATATTTCTCTTCTAAAGAGACACACAATGATTGCAATACCAGTGATCTCAATACCAGGAACAACCCTGAGATGAGATGAGTAGAATGTTCTCAGATAAAATGAAACACTAAAAAATAGCAAAATTGAATTTCTACTCACCTTATCCTTCAGGCCGATGGAAAGCTGCAGACAGTTCTACAGAGACAGATTATCCTGTTTAGATTGTTCCTGGGACCAACTTCTGATTCCTCCTGGCAGATGAAGATGAAAACCAAAAAATATATGAAAACGCAGAATCCAAGAAACAAAAAAAAATTTTTGAGGAATTTCACTACTCAATTAAAAAAAACATTCCAAAGAATCTGTTCGGGAAAGAAAACTTCCGATTATTAGATTCACACACGGCCTTTAACCTTAAAAATCACAACTTATCAAAAATTGACAAAAATATACTATTTCACTGACCAGTAATGAAACACACTGTAATAACATCCGTGTGTAACTAATAATGGGAAGATGATTCAATTAATTTGAATAAGATAAATGATACTGTCTGAAATTCTTTCTTGATCGCTCAGCGCTTACAAACACTCTCCTTGAGAGATCGGAAAAGACATGATGGTTGAAGGTCGACCTCTATTGCGTCTCTTGGAGTATAACTTTTGTCCATGTGGCAAAGCTTGCGTGCTGAACTTGCTGACAATCAGTTGTCAAAAAAATTCAGTGTTCAAACGGTAGAAAAAATTTGAATTGATAATTGAGGGCGAGTTGATGATTATTTCCCTCAAAAAACAGCCAAATAGATTTCTCTAGTAAGGCTGTAGAGATATAGGTCTTCATGTTTCTGTCAATTATATGGATTATATAACCGGTTAGGTCGCAATACTCAAACAGAAACTGTGGGAAATAAAGAGGGTAGTATTTTCATGTTCGTTTCATGTTCGTATCATGTCATCTGTTTTCTTTGATGCTGCAGGAACTGAGGGCATTTGTATATAAACTAATTAACAAATATCAACAATATCTCCCCTAGTAATATTCGCAATTCATTCGAAACTCTTCTTTGTCTGTTGTCGAGTTTTTCAAACAACATCTCCGCTTGCAACCAGTTACAGATTTAATTGTGTGATACAATTTGTTTCGCGTCCCACGGAAACATCGTATAACAAAAAATATATTAAACTCGCGAATTAAAGTTGTAGATATTTAGTTCACATTTTTGTCGTTTTAATTGGATTTCAGTTTAGTGGAGTCGTTTTTGACATGTCGAAATTGCATCTCCACAAACTGGAAAACGCTCAAACGATTCACGGTCGAGAGTAATGAGTATTTCTCAAGTAATTTGTTCACAGTATTAACGGACAGAATTATAAACATCGAATATTCAAACCAATTTAATGAGTAGTATGTCAATAAAAGACATAACAATTTATAGCCTATTTAGTAGAGGCTCTTTTTCACTTAGGTCAACAGATTACAGATACAAGTTTATATAGGCAACGGCATACTTGTATAAACCAAAAAGTTTTTCGCCATATTCCTATGGTGGTTGTTAACCTCAACTATCTAAAAAATTGCATGGATTAGAGAAAACTGTAGAGATTACAAATGCAGAATACTGTATCATCGACGAGCTGATGACGGATTTTCTTCACTTGATTCGTTCGAAAACACACTAATGATGAAAATTCATCCCGCCACCAAATTACAATACACCTCCTATGTGAGAAGCAGCCGTCTTTGTTAATGAAGATGATCAATTGCAGTATCACCCGTGCGTTCAACCAGTTAAAACATCACCATTAACCAAATGAATCAGTCAAAATAGTTGAGGCTTTCGCGGCCGAGGTTTTCAGTATCACTACTTTTATTCGGGTTTGAAGGCCGTCGTTTTTTGGAATTTCTTCCTGACGTTTCGCTGGCTCGAGTGGCTAGTTTCTTCAGAGGTTCATTCATCTTGGAATTCACTCCGATGATTGATTTTTCCAAGTGTTTTTGGAAGTGTTTCTGTTCATAACAGTTGAAAGGTTTCTATATAATTTATAACAAGGAATTCATTTCAATGGGGTTTCATCATTAATAGTAGAGTCTAGAATAAAAAAATGGAGTTATGAAATTATATTGAAAATGCAATATTCGCAATGCCTACTGAAATGCAAGTACTGTGGTCTTGCTTTGGACACCCGAACTGTTTTAAATTAACGCAGGAACTTTTCGGTGTAGATTTAAAATATGCCCCCGTATTTCAAAATTAATAATAAAAGTTTTCAGATTGTGGTAGGTAAATAACACAAAAAACTATGAGGAAAACATTGTTTGCCTTTCTGGGGTCCTTGAAACTAAATCCAGAGGTTGATTTTTCGAAAAAAAATCATCTTCAGTTGGTTGAAATTTCTTTTTTGTATTTTTTTTGGGTTAACCTACCGCGATCTGAAAAAATTAAAAATCAATATTGGAATCTATACAACTGTTGAAGGGCAGATTTTCAATCTACCCCGAAAAGTTACTGCGTCATTTAAAACAGTTCTTTCTGAATAGAACAAGTCCAATTAGTCAGAAACTTTGCGTTTATCTCAAATTTGACAATCGAAAAAATACAAGAACTAATATTTATTAAAATACTTACCGTTGACGGTTCGGAAACCAGATCTGCTTCCGTTTTCGAAACTTTCTCGCGAATGCCTTCTTCTAGGTTCGTTTTCGTAAACATTAACGATAAGTATTGTGATAAGTATTAGTTCTCTTATTTTTTTAGGCATATTTGAGTTATACGAGAAGTTGCTGAATAACAGAACGTGTTCCATTTGGAAAGAACTGTTTTTGAATTAAAGCTTTTCGTGGTAGATCAGGAATTTGCCTTTCTACACTTGTATATATTCCGATATTGATTTCAATTTTTTCAGATTGTGGTAGGTTAGGAACAGAAAAAAGCTACGAAAAAAATCCATCCATCATAACAAATGACGTTCAAACAGGATCTTAAATTCCATTCTGGATGTCGGTTCCAATAAAGGTTGAGATTCAATTCATTTATTCATCCCAAGAAACATTACTTAATTAATAGGGACTAAAACTGACAACATAATCAATAAATGAAATTTTCGAAAGTAGAAAAGGAACAAAAATTCATACTGACATAACACATTCCACGAAATTAAATATTTATAAGCATTCCAAATGAAATGGCTCATAGAACTGGTGAATACCCATAAAGATAAAGAAACGACATGAAAATATTGACTGGATGCAAAATATATTGTAATTTAGCTTAGAACTGCTTTAATTATTCCTGGAATTAAGTTATATATTATGATGACATCATGGTAAATTGACTTTTTTTGAAATCTCATTGTGTTTTATTTGTTTCAAGTAATTTCGGTTGTCTTGTGGAGTGATTATGGATATCAGCAATTTTAGTGAAAATAATATCTGACTTCTTACTTTTATTTCAAATAGATTGAATGAAACAGCTAATTTTGAGTTTGTGGAGAGAATCAAGGTCCAATAAAATGGTCGGTTTGTACGAATTCGTTGTTGATTCTAAATAGGGTAATTCATAAATACCTTTTATCTACACCCGTACTCTAATAATACACTTATATGCCCACAACCCGTTTTATAATGAAATCCATTACGATACAGATTTTCATTACGATACAGATTTTCAACCAATAGAAACCCATTATTGTTCAATCAAGCATGATGTGCCAGCTTTGCATTTTAACGTTTGTCAATTCAAAATCAGTGGGTATTGAATTTTTGAAGAATTTAGTCAATTTTCGATAATTGAATGAAAATGTCTTATAGCAGTGATATGGAAGAATTACCAGCGACTCCTCCACAGATGTCTTAGACAAGAAAAGAACACAATCGAAAGGATTATATTTTTCATTCGACAAATGCAACATATATGTTTTTATTTTCTCCCGAATCCAATGAGCTCTCATGGTCGAGTGATCAATGGCACCGGCAGTGATCAGAAACATCCGGGATCAATTCCTGACCTGGGCAGAGCCTTTTTTCCATTTTTTTTTTTTGTTTTCATTTCTCACTGTTGTATTGTCCGTGGTAATACCATTAATTATAATTTTGTAGAATTTTTCAAAGAAATACGATTGATTACCTACTATTATTGTGTTCAATATAAATACCTAATAATATGATATTTTTAGTTCTTCATTATTTATTGGGTGTAGATGAAATAGCGTATGCAACTTTCATGTAATGGTTATTGATACACTCGCAGAAACCATACGAAACTCACCTTCGGCTCGTTTCGTATCCCGGTTTATGCTCATGTATTAATAACCATCATTACACGATCGTTGCATAATATACTATTATCTACACCCGTACTCTAATAATACAATTATATGCCCACAACCCGTTTCATAATGAAATCCATTACGATACAGATTTTTCATTATGATACAGATTTTCAACCAATAGAAACCCATTTTTTCTCAATCAAGCATGATGTGCATGCTCTTTATTTGACGTGATTCAAGTTGAATTTGCTATAGGTATTGAATTTTTGAAGAATATAGCCAAACTTCGACAATCATAACAAAATGTCTGATACCAGCGATATGGGAGAATCACTTTCGACACCTTCACCGGCAGAAATACAGTTAGAATGATTAAATTTTTCCGGCCTCAAGTGATGATTTTTTTTCAATTTTTGATCTTCTCTTCATTTGTCATCGTTTTATTTCCCGCAATAATACCATTGATTACAATCTTATAGAATATTTCAAAGAAATGCGTTTAATTAGTATTATTGTGTGCAATAAAAAAATAATATTTGTAGTTCTTCACTATTTATCGGATGTAGATAAAATAGTGTATGCAACTCTCATGTAATTGTTATTACATGATCGTTGCACAATATACCATTATTATTTTGTAAAGTTTTCAGAGGTTTGATAATGAATTTACTTGCTGTCCCCCAAATGGATATAAGATAAGGCAAATGTAAATAGATTAGATTGACGTATATATTTTTCAAAAGTTTAAGAGATATGTAGGTTCTGATTTTGTAGATTATCGCCAACAAAACAACCCCGCCAGCTAAAACATTCCGATATGTTCCAGACAATGCTGAACCGCCGTGCCTTCTCCGACGTGCTAGCGGAAACGCCCCGCCACTCCCGTCTCAAAGAGGACTCCCGGCAAATCGAGTTCGTCAGAATAGGGCAGGCGTTGAAATTGGAGGCCATCGTCAGAGGCGATGCCCCGACGAGCCTCGCGTCCGCCGGATGCAGCACGGGAACCGTCTTCAAAAGGTCCCCCTGGGAGGCAAACTGCTTCTATCCGGTGTTTCCGTCGCAGAGCATAGTGTGCGCTGACTCCTGGGGCGACAACAAGCTCGTTATCGGGAACGAGGATGGCGTTTACATGGTGGAAGGTGAGTTCGAAAATAAGTTAAAGCAGTATTACATTATTTATCCAGTGATGTATTTTTGAAACGAAAAATTGTGCCAGTCCAGAAATGAAAATTGTACTCAATTGTACTGTACTGCACTGCACCATATCACAAAACATCATAATTATATGAGTGTTCTGTGCCTTTACTGGTAATCGTTGAATCGTTCAAAAATAGTTATGTTTTCTGAAAGGGTAGACTGCTAAAAAACTGAAGGAAGGAGCTGAAAAAAATCTGAATCGGTGCGTTTTTTCAACAAATCATACGGAAAGAGGAAAGTTCGGAAAATGTGCACGAGGACAGTCTTCTGTTATGAAGTTGACTGTGGCACCTGTCTACCAATAGTATCAACCAAAAAGAATCACCAATGACAAAGAAACTCTTTCGATATGTGATCACATCAAAAAAATTCGCAATCAATGCAATAACACATCCATTACTCAGAAAAAAAATCAGAAAATATTGACGATCTGACATTCATAAAGAAAATTTTCCGAAGGCGCTACCTACTCCTGTTGATGTATTGAATTAAAATTTCTTGAGAGCATATCGAAATAGTACTAAATATGCGAAAGAGATACTGTTGTACTGCATTTTGTCCCATTGTACTGAATTCAGTACAATAATTGTACTGCATGTAACATCAGTGCATCTATCATTATATTGCACAATGAATTCGTGAAATAATTCACGAATCAATTGATGAACTTATCGAAAAAGGATGGCACTTCACACCTTTCAAACTATTCAAGCATTTCATTCAACAATTTTCAGTTTCACCAACTCAAAAGATTTTGACATAACCTCGAATATCATCTTATATTCATTGTAAACATTCTTTGATTCAATCATACATAAAATGGAAACTGTTGAGCTGAGAGGAAAAAAATGGACAACAAACAAAAAGGCAACTTGCACTGACGTTAATTATTGCAGCATCAACAGCGTTATTACAGCACCAAAAAAATGAGGGAATGGCGGTGAGGCCATGGCTGCAATTCATTCCTGTATATAATGTTGGTATAGGCAATATAAAACAAAAATCCCAGAAAATACATGAATTTATTGACGGCAGTGCCTATTGTCATCAATAAATTGCTGAAGACATTCATGAATTCAGTGCCAAATGTAAAATAGAAAAATGTATGGCAATTGTGTCCTTAAAGAAATTCACCAATTTATTGTGTAATGAATTGTAAGGTGTAATACTGCTTTTTAGATGGATGAATAGTATATTTCTGATAAAAAAAAATCTAGGACTTATATCAACGAAGATATACAAAATGCTGAATATGAATAAATAGAGCATATAAAAGGAATAAAAATAAGAAGTACATGTTCAGATGTTGACAGAAACAAGTTCAGATAGAAAACACCATACTTATTTGATTGTTTATAATTACAGTTACGTAATGAAGCAAATAAACTAATTCACCCTATAAATAGATATTGTAACTTCACTTCCGAGAGAGAGAAAACTCAAAACAAGGATTTTGGACTGAGGTGGCCTTTACTTGATGGAAATCCATAGTTATTACGCTATAAGGTAGACACGATTAAATTTCCACAAAATTTATTGTCTTCGCGACATGTTTCGGTACACTGTACCTTTATCAAGCGAATGTATTTAAACACTAAATTGTTCTTCGCTAAAAGCTCCTTAAATATATCAGGGCCTACTCTAATTATCTATGATTCCTAGAATAATACCACTGACAATGATGATGATTCCTAACTGATGCTGATAACTGATACTGATTCCTAATAATAATTATGATATCGGACCATAGTCACTACTTATTGATTGAATAAGTTCAACAAAGGGGAACTATTGAGATCCAATTGATCATTTAGCAAACAATTTGAATCTTTTAATTTATTGATTTCCAAAAATTCTAAATAATTAAGTCTAATGCCCTTATTTTCAACATGCAGAATTTCGAAATTTTTATCGAAGTCATGGCCTTCCTCCAAAATATGATTGGCATATGATGAATGAGTTGTTTTCTTTTCATAATTCATACGATGTTCACGTATGCGGTTTTTGAATGGTCTACCTGTCTGGCCAATATATACTTTGGAGCAAGATCCACAATTCAATTTATAAACTCCTGATTTTTCATCTTTTATTGTTTTATCTTTGTTATTCTTGATAAACCTTCCCAACGTGTTATCTGTTCTATATGCTACTTTTAAATTTTGTTTATGCAAAAATGAAGCTACTTTTTCCGTAGCAGGTCCTGAATAAGTTAAGATTCTATAATTATTGTCATGGGTCCTCAAAGTGGGGTACACTTCTTGGATAGCTTTTCTATGTAGTTTTTTAGCAAGAATATTTTCTATTAATTTGACTTGATATCCATTGTTAACTGCTATTTGTTTTATGATATTTAATTCTTTGTTGAAATTGTCCACAGAAAGAGGAATGTTTACTAATTTGTGTATCATACTATGGTATGCTGATATTTTATGTTTATATGGATGTACCGAATTATTATGAATAGTGATATCAGTGTGGGAAGGTTTATGAAAAATAGCAAAGTGGTGTTTCATTTTTGCATAAACAAAATTTAAAAGTAGCATATAGAACAGATAACACGTTGGGAAGGTTTATCAAGAATAACAAAGATAAAACAATAAAAGATGAAAAATCAGGAGTTTATAAATTGAATTGTGGATCTTGCTCCAAAGTATATATTGGCCAGACAGGTAGACCATTCAAAAACCGCATACGTGAACATCGTATGAATTATGAAAAGAAAACAACTCATTCATCATATGCCAATCATATTTTGGAGGAAGGCCATGACTTCGATAAAAATTTCGAAATTCTGCATGTTGAAAATAAGGGCATTAGACTTAATTATTTAGAATTTTTGGAAATCAATAAATTAAAAAATTCAAATTGTTTACTAAATGATCAATTGGATCTCAATAGTTCCCCTTTGTTGAACTTATTCAATCAATAAGTAGTAACTATGGTCCGATATCATAATTATTATTAGGAATCAGTATCAGTTATGAGCATCAGTTAGGAATCATCATCATTGTCAGTGGTATTATTCTAGGAATCATAGATAATTAGAGTAGGCCCTGATATATTTAAGGAGCTTTTAGCGAAGAATAATTTAGTGTTTAAATACATTCGCTTGATAAAGGTACAGTGTACCGAAACATGTCGCGAAGACAATAAATTTTGTGGAAATTTAATCGTGTCTACCTTATAGCGTCAAAACAAGGAATTCATAACAGCATTCTTGAATATTTTGTAGGGACCGATTACTCTAGGTAGCATCTTCGGGAGAAGTAAACTAATACAATATCTCAAGACTAGGATTACCTGTTTATATACTTCATAATCTAAGGTTTTTTTTATATTCCAACTCACACGCAAGGGAAGTCCTGTGGAGTTCAAAGAACACCGCGTGAATCAAGGGACAGGAGATACGAATTAACATTCACTTTGAATTTTTGAAGCTTCTAGGAAGCACCTTCAGCGATCGATCTCACATGGTTTTTCCATGAGAGATTGTGACTGATCGTAATTCCTAGTATCGAAATATTTGATTTCATAGGAATAGTTACTCCTGACACCTGGATACGAAATAATGAGAGATCGGCTTTCTTTGTGAAGAGACATGCTTAGGTTTTCCCAGCATTAAATTCCACCAAGTTTATGTTACCCCATTCTATAATTTTTCCCAAGTCATTGTTGATTCTATTGTTGTGAATGTGTTTCTGGATCAGTTTTTCCTGTGCTGAGAAGGAGACAATGATCCCAAACTCGATCAAACTCTTTTGAAATGTCGAGTGCAACAGCTAACGTTTCTCCAAATTTTCCGAATGAAAATGCTGCCAAATATGAGAAACATACTTCAATAAGTCACTGGTTGATCTTTGATAGCGAAATGCATATTGTAGATCATTAATAATTTCTGATTTCTCTTGATATTTAATAAGCATCACATTGATTGCATTTTAGTTTCTGTTAACCACTAATCATTCCAGTTAATTTCTCAGCAATGAACTATGCTTTGCTACCATTCATACTATTTTTACATCATGCTATTCCTAGATTCCCGAATGCATCGAATAGCTTTGTGTCATGTACATCCTTAATCAGTTTCAGATTGCTATCACCATTGCATTTGACGTAATTTTCAGAACACTGTTCTGCCTGGAAGCTGAGAGTTGAATGAATGAATAAAATTATCTCTAGTTGCTTCAAATGATTTTGTTGACTCCATTCCTGAAGAACAGCGTCATCACTTCAGATTTGTATTTCCAACCCGATAAAATGACTAATAGTTCACAGGTGAAAGTGCAAACCTCAGAGTTTATATACATATTAGGTACCAAAATTAACACTGTCTGTTAGGCATTGTCTCTTATCATTAATTAATCTTGCTGAATGTCTTTTAATATGTCTGCTATTAAGGAGTTCTTTTGCATCTTTGAACACATGGAATGTTACTCATCCCCAAGTGAATTCGCCAACCTTCCCAAAACACTTTCTATTTTAATCCAGAAGGGAGTTGACTTATAATGATTGATATTTAATGTGGATATATTTTGGAGAATTTCACTTCGAACTCGTTGTTAGGGATAACTGAAAACGTATTGAAATATCAGAATTATCACTGATCCTTCATTAGTAAATATGCTATGCTTTTTATTTTCCGTTACAATAAATATACTTAATATTATGTCAGATTCTCAACAATATTCTTCAGCTTTATATTTATTTCCTTAATGGTGTTTCCCTATTTGTAATCGACATTAATACCATACGAACTTACTGAATACCCATCATTTTATCGAATATAATCGTCTTTTTGGATTAACTCCAAAGAAAAATGTACACACTGATATTCGTTTCCTGATGATCCATCCCAGCTTTTTGTCATGATTGCTTCCTTCGTCATTTCAGATGGAAGCTCCCATCGCCTGATATTCGACAAAACGCTCCAAGCTCGCCAGCTAAACGTCGTGGAACCTCATGGAATATTTCTACTACGGGGAGGTCACAGCAATCGGGAGGGAAAGATTTATGTATTCAGATTGTCTCAGATCGAAGCAATATCCGATCCCAAGTGCCGCATGGATATTAAAGACCACCGATTAGAACGCACAAGAGGAACCAATCTCTATACCATTTCCAGACCAGGTAAGTTATCGAAATTTCCATCATATATAACAACAACATATATAACAACGAACTTATTTTTTCTGTTCTATCTCTATAATACTCGAAAACGTTCCCAGTTTCAGAAAGTAATAAAGCACACCCGGCATTCAAAAACAGGAGAAACTGGTCATGAACATCAATCTGAAATACGTCAAACTGTTTGTTAGGCATTACTACTTCTCACAAAATAATATTACTTTTACCCAAGAAAAATAGCATCAAATCAGGTTATCTGTGTCTAAACATGTCACGTGAATTCTACGATGCAATTTTCTGCTATTTGTCACGGCAACAATCCGCTGCGAGAAGTGTCATCAATCTGACAGATGCACAGATGCTGAAATTTCGAGAATTTTGTTTCATGGCCAACATTGAAAAATAGGATGGAATGTCAATCAATCATCTTATTTCATTCGATTATTTTTGCAATAGCAATGAGTTGACCTTTACATTTTTCTGAATGCTCAACAGTTCTTGTTGAGATGCTGGATTTGGCAATATGCCTCTTTTTTCGCTGAGAGAATGTTCCAATGAAATTATTCCTTTTCTAACCCAATTGATAAATTCCTTGGTACTAACGGGAACTTTTCCGAATACATTTAAAATGTGTTTGCTAAAACATTCGAAAAAGTTGTCCTGAACCAAATCATGTCATATCTGGACTCAAAAAATGTAATCACTAGCAAACAGCATGGTTTTCGGCCTGTACACTCTTGTGAGACCGCTACTATTGAATTTGTACAATCGGTACACGACAAAGTCGATAGGAATTTTGATACCTATTGCGTGATTTTTGATCTGTCCCGGGCGTTCTATTGCCTGAATTCATTTTTTTTTGTGAGAAAATGAATACATTAGGGATCAGAGACACCGTAAATTCGTTTATATGTCCCAAACCGCCCATTTTACGTAGCTATCGATAATACATATTCGGATGTTTTTTTCAACAATCTTGGAACTCCCCAAGGGGGGATATGGGGTCTTCTGCTCTTCCTCTTGTACGTGATCGATATGCCTGAGTATTTTCCAGATCATCAAGATATATTTTACCATTATTTCGTTTACTACAAACTAATCATTCTATGACTTACCTTCATCATTGTATGGCATCAAAAGGTTAATGAATTATTCTATTCTATTCAATTCTCTTCTATTTTATTCTGTTCTATTCTATTCTATTCTATTCTATTCTATTCTATTCTATTCTATTCTATTCTATTCTATTCTATTCTATTCTATTCTATTCTATTCTATTCTATTCTATTCTATTCTCTTCTCTTCTCTCTCTTCTCTTCTCTTCTCTTCTCTTCTCTTCTCTTCTCTTCTCTTCTCTTCTCTTCTCTTCTCTTCTCTTCTCTTCTCTTCTCTTCTCTTCTCTTCTCTTCTCTTCTCTTCTCTTCTCTTCTCTTCTCTTCTCTTCTCTTCTCTTCTCTTCTCTTCTCTTCTCTTCTCTTCTCTTCTCTTCTCTTCTCTTCTCTTCTCTTCTCTTCTCTTCTCTTCTCTTCTCTTTCTTCTCTTCTCTTCTCTTCTCTTCTCTTCTCTTCTCTTCTCTTCTCTTCTCTTCTCTTCTCTTTCTCTTCTCTTCTCTTCTCTTCTCTTCTCTTCTCTTCTCTTCTCTTCTCTTCTCTTCTCTTCTCTTCTCTTCTCTTCTCTTCTCTTCTCTTCTCTTCTCTTCTCTTCTCTTCTCTTCTCTTCTCTTCTCTTCTCTTCTCTTCTCTTCTCTTCTCTTCTCTTCTCTTCTCTTCTCTTCTCTTCTCTTCTCTTCTCTTCTCTTCTCTTCTCTTCTCTTCTCTTCTATTCTCTTCTCTTCTCTTCTCTTCTCTTCTCTTCTCTTCTCTTCTATTCTCTTCTCTTCTCTTCTCTTCTCTTCTCTTCTATTCTATTCTATTCTATTCTATTCTATTCTATTCTATTCTATTCTATTCTATTCTATTCTATTCTATTCCATTCCATTCCATTCCATTCCATTCTATTCTATTCCATTCTATTCCATTCTATTCCATTCTATTCCATTCTATTCCATTCTATTCCATTCTATTCCATTCTATTCCATTCTATTCCATTCTATTCCATTCTATTCCATTCTATTCCATTCTATTCCATTCTATTCCATTCTATTCCATTCTATTCCATTCTATTCCATTCTATTCCATTCTATTCCATTCTATTCCATTCTATTCCATTCTATTCCATTCCATTCCATTCCATTCCATTCCATTCCATTCCATTCCATTCCATTCCATTCCATTCCATTCCATTCCATTCCATTCCATTCCATTCCATTCCATTCCATTCCATTCCATTCCATTCCATTCCATTCCATTCCATTCCATTCCATTCCATTCCATTCCATTCCATTCCATTCCATTCCATTCCATTCCATGCCATCCCATCCCATTCCATGCCATCCCATCCCATCCCATCCCATCCCATCCCATCCCATCCCATCCCATCCCATCCTATCCTATTCTATTCTATTCTATTCTATTCTATTCTATTCCATTCTATTCTATTCTATTCTATTCTAGGATAATGAGGTACATTGTATGTCTTCAATTCATTTCCTTACCAGATAAAACATTGACTTCATTATGTTAGACTTTTAGTTATTATTACGGCTCATGCTGTAAACTTTATACTCGTAAGAAATGATTATAGTTCCTTGCTCGTTGAACAATATATACTATGTCACAATTGTGCCATCACATAATTAAAGTTCACTGCAGCAAATCCACCACAAGAATAACTGGGTTGCAGGTCGATACCTCCAATCCAAAAAGAAAAAAGTCCAAAATCGATTTAAATTATATTTCCATGACGCTTATTTACATATATACTCCTGTCTCTGAATTATTGTCCCTTTTTTCGAAACCTCATTCAGTGATCTATATTATCCATGCAACTTTTTGTACACCAAACTGATATTTTTGCACTTGAAGCGTATGTCGCTAACAACGATAGCATTTTGAGATGAATATTGATACTGTATCTATTATCTTCTCTTGAAGATGCTAACCCTGTTAGCGAAACGCGCGTTGAGTGCAAATAATATCAGTAAGGTTTTTTTGGTAATTGATCTCTACCAAAAATGTCAACTTTCACGCCGAAGATTTCAATCTCATCGTTCAAAAGTATCCATAGCAAGAATGCATGAATTTTCACTTCCATGTATATCTTGTCACTTATTTCGGCATTCTATGTCTATTATATTCTTCTGGACTCTGTGTTGATTATCCTAATATGAGCTAAGTTTTATATGATCCAGAACCTGACATTAGCAGAACAGTGGCGACCTGGCTCTATCTGTCTTTGTTGCATTACCTGCACCTGAGGTATAAATTGATATTGTCCTGCCCTGCTTATGAATATTGGCTGAATTCTGCCACTTCGAAGTAGTTCCTCAGTGCATTTAATAATGACCTTGGTATCCTTGGTGGTTCCAGACTAACGCAAATGTCTGAATTCGAGATCATACTGGCATGCCAAAAAACGGAAAAAATTTCAGCCGATTCCATGCAGAGAACTGTCATTCTTGGTTCGTTGCGTCGAATCAGTACCAACGATTATCGGAAACAATGATCACTTTGATACGAACCAGCCCTTTTGCTACCTGAGTTTTCTGACATAGTATTCGGAGGGGTTGATCACAACAGAAATATTTCTGTCTGACTCTGTGCGATAAGCAATATTTCATTGTCCCAATCGTGGTAGGGAAGTACCTTGAACCGACCTGGATGCACTGTGGGTTTTACTGGGTTTCCCTAAATATGAAAAAGCAAACGCGCTACCCAAAACAAGTCCTAGAGGGCTTTGGCCATCAAGATTATTCAGCCGACCCTTGCCCATGTAAGACTGGGCATAATTGTAAGAGTATTGGAGAACACCACCAACCGTTACTTGCCCTCACAAAGATCAGCGGTCTTCACACCCCGTATTAGCGACATAAAATATCAAAACATAAGTCATTCTAAATTTTCGTAATTATCTTGTGGAGTCATATTATGCCCTTACGATACGAAAGGAATAGAATTTGATTCTGCCTAGCAAACCTCAAACGATGAATGATATGAGTTTGATACCAATAAGATATGATACTAGAAAGAATGAAAATGGGGAAGGGTAGTCTCCTCTGCGAGTCTACTTTGACTGATGACTCGCAGAGGAGAGTTGAACTACAACGACGCCGCTGAAGATGGCTGCCGCAGATGTAGCCGAAAGCTACGGAATTCAAAATTCCAGTAAACGGTCCTCAAGCCCGAAAAACTTGCGAAACATCAACACCGACCGTGAAAGCCTACATTCTTTCATAACTACAATTATTTTTACCTTGCACATCGATGTGTTTGTCATATTCCGGTACATAATCTAACCTATAAACCTACAACATATTGAAGTTAATTCTGAACTTTTTTTTTAATTGTTCATTTGAGATTTCTTGTTCTCATTTTGTGAATATTTCTATTATTTTCTCTTTCATCTCTCTGATAATCATTATATTGATGTTTTTTTTTTCCAATTTTTCTTTATTTTATCTTTTACCAACATTGTCTACATCTTCCTTTTCATTTTTTATCTCCTTCAATAGTTGACTCAATTTCATTTTTATTATCTCTTAGCATTCTGCCAGATACCTATTTGTTTTTTTCAAATTTCCATTATTTTCCATGATTGATGTCCAATATTTTCTTTTGACAATCCCACCTCAAAACTTGAACTCACTTGTCTATTCTTTCAATCCTGTACATTTCTACTGGTATTTCATTACACTTCATTATAATTCTATATTCAGTTCGTTCCCATTTGATTAATCAGACCTCTATCATTATCAATTTTCAACTCATTATGATGTTTCATGGTTAGTTTCAACGTTCGAACAAACACTAACTGTATCACCGTAAAAACAAAAACATCTAAGAATGTGGTTAGGATTGTTTTGCAGAAGCAGTGACGTGGAGACAAAATATCCATACATGTTCAACCCAGTGCTTGAAAATACTTGTATCCGTATTGTGAATCATTTAAAAATGTGAACTGGTCTATATTCACCTAAAAGGGAAAAAGGAAATACCCCGTCAAATTGTATTAAAAATTTCAAACGAATCCCTCAAAAATAATTAACATGCAAGCACTTTCAAGACAGGCCATCGAACAACTTCTTCGCAGGATTAATTCAATTCGTCCCTATTAATATAAAGAAGATTAAGTAAAGCTTCAAGTTCCGAGAAAATTCTCCTGACGAATTGATGTTGAGAAAATTGTTCTCTGTTGAAGTTTAGACAGAAGTTATTCATTATATAATATATGATATAATGAATTACTAAGCAGTACTTATTAGGAGAAAATGTCAGCATACCAAGCCAACAAGATTTTTGGTATATCATCTTCCTTTATATTCGATATCCGATCCGGACACAACTTCTTGGTAATACAAAACATATTTTACATCGATGAAACCGCTCTTTTTCTTTACGTCAAGTAGAATCGAGTGATGTAAATTTACTGTATATTCAAGTAATAAAGGTTACTTATATGTTAAGCATAGTACGGCGAGCCCTATTTTCTTATATGCAGATTCACACGAAAGGGAAGCCCTGTAATGTTCAAAGAAAAACGCA
The DNA here is from genome assembly GCA_032362365.1 of Zygogramma bicolorata. Taxonomy (NCBI): domain Eukaryota; kingdom Metazoa; phylum Arthropoda; class Insecta; order Coleoptera; family Chrysomelidae; genus Zygogramma; species Zygogramma bicolorata. The sequence continues at coordinate 2,003,517 of JAVJAQ010000387.1, read as the reverse complement.
TGAATCAAGGGATAGGAGACACGAATTAACATTCACTTTGAATCTTTGAAGTTTGTAAGCCTCGGGAAAAACCTCTCTCGGCAAGGAGATCCAAAGCTCAGCTGTTCTATCAAAAAAAGATTCCCTTAGCAAAAGAGGTTTGACAGATCTCCAAGTTCACAACAAAGGGGTGGGAATTCTGTACTCGTCGAGTCACCCGTGTAGATATTGCCAAGGGATAACAATTCACAAGGGCACCGACCGTGAAAATATCTATAGAAGAGAGGTGAGTCTCCGACCCTTCAACGATGCTCCAATGAAGTGAGCGAGTCTGTGAGAGATGAATCCCCAACAAGACGAATTGCCTTTCTCCGAATGGAATCGAGGAGCCTCAATGAATGTTTTGGTGCCGATTTCCATACATGAGAACTATATTCCAGGTTAGGTAGTATCTGAGCCTTGTAGATCATTAGAAGCTGACGAGAAGTGAAGTATTTCTTCGCACGAAATCCCAGTTTCTGGAAAGCATTTTAAGGGATCGTTCTCACGTGGGTTTCCCATGAGAGATTACTACTGATCGCAATTCCTAGCATTTCATCGAGCTGGTGTGGGGACTCTGGAAGAGAAACTAGTGTCGTCCGCAAAACTATGTACTGAACAAGACGTTTTCTTGAGCAAATCATTGATATGAAGCAGAAACAAAGTGGGCGCCAGAACTGAACCCTGTGGAACACCTGCATTCATTGGGAGAATATCAGATGATACTCCATCAACAACCACATACAGAGACCTATCAGAAAAGAAACTCTTCAACAAAGCACACAACTGAGGAGGCAAACCATAAGACGCCAGTTTAGAAAGGAGACACCGATACCAAACTCGATCAAACGCTTTTGAAATATCGAGTTCAACAGCTATCGTTTCTTCGAATTTTTCTATTGAATGCTGCCAAATATAAGAAACATAAGCCAATCAGTTACTGGTTGATCTTTGATGGCGAAATCCGTATTGTCGATCATTGATTATTACTGATTTCTCTAGACATTTGATAAGCTTCATATTGATTGCTTTCTTCATGACATTGGAAATGATAGAAAGTGGTTATTACAGCTAGTTACAACAGTGCATCATTTTCAGAAAAACTACTACCATACGCAATATTTCGAAAGAATTATTCAACGAAGAAGAAATCACCGTTTTCGATTCTTCTTGGAGAACCTGTTTGAAACCGCTGATATTGAATTTAGGTTATGTTAAGGGGTAATTCGAAATTCCCAATAAGCGATAGGTAACTTGCTATGAGTTCTGTGAATAGTAACGTTCGATTTTGACAAATATCAAGTCAGTAACCAATGAATTTGAAATCAAGAAGTGATAGAGTAAATCTACAGAAAATGGATGGAAACATAAAGAATTTCGAGAGGATGAATGATGCCATTTAACTGTAAAATTTTTGCACTCACTCGGACATTTTAAATTTGTTTTTGTACAACAGACATTAAAAATGACGTTTTTAATTCATTGACACATGAACTAAAAACTGACGTTTTCACAAAATCACTTTTAAAAGTAAAATGACAGATGAGATGATGGATACTAAAAGCGTCTAGCGACAGATGTACACAGCTCGGGAGCCAAAATGTCCATCTGTCGCTAGACGCTACTATGGATACTCAGTAATATAGATCTCTCTAATAGAAACACTTTAATCAGATATTAATACTATTATAACAATCAGAATCAAAATTACTTATAAATATGTATTTGGCAATTTGTACAATTTGTGATATTAACTGACGAAGTAACTGCAGAAGCTTCATCGCCAATCAATGATGGTGCTATTATTGAAGTGGGATGATCAAATAATGCTGGGAGAGAACTAGAACTTATACCAGGAAACATTTTTTCAGCTATTTTATTTTCATTTTCAATGGAATCCTCGATATAACCCTCAGCTACAGTTGAGGACTTCCACCCGCCATGTCGTTTTATTGTAGTCAAATTTGCTCCTGAATTCGCTAACAGAGATGCTGAAGATCTTCGAAAGCAATGGCCGGTAAACTGCTGCGGATCTGGTAATTTCAGAAATTCAGCAATAGTGGAAGGCATCTTCCCAAAAGTATTTATTCCAACTGGTTGAATAGTGCATTTGTAGTTAGAGTAATTCAGGAAAAATCGATTTTCGATTTTTTCGGACGGTATCCGACACTTTTTCGTTTCAAAAATGCGACTAATTTATGGTATTTACTTATATCCACGTTTTCCTTGATTTTCAGTTCAGCTTTTATCATAGAGAATTTAGACCACAGTGTTGATGATTTCCATAACTTCGATTTTTCTTCGAAATAAACTAAAAGTACGCTTTCGCTGAACTTGCCTTCAACTTTCTTCAGTTGACTCCATTCGATGAATCCATTATAAGCAATATCATATTGTTGCCGTGATTTTTCAGGCAACAGATCTAAAGTTGCTCTGTTTGCAGCTTCTTGAATTTCTGGTGGAAGAAAATCATCTAAATCATCCATTCCAACTTCCATTATATTTATATTTGCAACAGTAAAAGCTACGAACACAAAGAAGCTAGGATCGTTCATTAATTTGTGGTAACTAATAAACAACAATTATTAGGCAATTGTTTTTTACCTGCCTGTCATGCTTGCAATTTAGATTTGAAATACAAAATATGGTTGTCAATTATAAAGTCCATGTAGCTAGATGCGTAGAGCATCTGACTTGTAATCCAAAGATCGTGTATTCGAATCCTTACGGATCTTATATTTTTTTTGTTTTTTTCTTACTAGCAGTAACTGTTGAACAAAAAATTTTGTATGATACATTTGTTAAAAGTGATTTTATTTTGCTCGTGGGGTTGCTCCACTCGCTAACGCTCGTTTCGCAATATTCCCCACTCACAAAATAAAAGGCCACTTTTAACACTTGTATCATAAATAACTATTTTTTTACATTCCTTACGACTTTGTTTTGATTACTCAATGAATGGTTCCTCATTATGATTCTCAGTCCGATACTGAATGTATACTGTAAGGAAAACGACAACGGAAGCAACATTGGCGAAGAAAAAAGTCAAGCGGGGTTAAAATCGGGAGTCCTAGGAGCCCAAACATTGAATATTATTCACCCTTTATATAGTATTTTTCACAGTAAATGGTATTGGCTTATTAATTTATAATTCAATCCCATTGTGTACAACTCAAGGGTGTAATTGGTTTTATTATAATCCTTCAGTCAATACCATTTATTGTGAAAACTACTATAACTACTTATATCGAATACACATTATCATTACACAGTTCTACGATCGGAAGACCATGTTCTACCTGAGAAGATATTATAAAAGGGGCATTCCATTAATTAATTTCTATCACCATAATGACAAATGTCATCATGGTGATTTTCATGAATGTGATTCGCCACCTAGTCGACTGACTGACTATAGATTTCGTTCTGCTAACTACTTCACCAGAGATTCTACACATCTTGGTTTAGATTTCAGTCATGCCAAACATGCGGCCCCACTGTCCATAAGTACTTGCCTTTTCAATACCAAAAAATGAGAAAATTGGCCTGTGAGTTTGTGAATTTTCCGAAGCACCTATAAGTGAAAACAATTATTTTCTTTAATGAAAGGAAACAAATCTCCAGCAAAATCGCGATTTATGGACGCGCACTTGGACGAAGTTCTGGGAGTTATTTCCGCCGATGAATTCAATCCTCGAATAGACAACTTAATAAGAAACAAGAGATGTCAAATATTTGTCAAAGAAATTAATTTTTGTGTTCATTTGTAATGTCCTTTCGATTGAAAAATTAATAGATATAGTTGTACTATGATAGTACTTTTTTCGTTAAGATTGTGATTCGTTCGTTTCGACTCCCATTTCAGAGCCATTTTCAAGACTGAGTGACCTTGCGTCTAGGTCTGAGTTGTCGTCTTGCTAGCTGGCTACCATCACTGGAGATCAAGGAGGTCACTCAGTCTTGAAAATGGCTATGGCTCCGAAATGGGAGCCGAAACGCAGACAAGTAAATCTTTCCAGACGCGGATCAACCGGAAGTTCCAGCCAGCACATTTCTAACCGCGGAAGCCTAGCAGATTAAATATATATATATATATATATATATATATATATATATATGCAAGATGAATTTTTCTGGGTTTTTATCCGTTAGGTGTCTTCTGATTTGTTCGACGTTTCGAATTCCATTTTGAATTCATTCTCAAGAACTGTGAGACGAATATCTGTCCATACCATCCTGGTCAATCACTCCCCTTACGAAGTAACCAAGCAAGAGTAAGCAAAGACTTCAATTGTCTGTTCTCCATGGAAACTGGTATTTATAATAATTCTCCTCAGTTATTATCCGACTAGGTCCGATATTGAGGTTATATCCTGCCCATCCAGGTATTATGTAGAAATTGATGTTTTCACGGATCTTCGATATGCAAGATGAATTTTTCTGGGTTTTTATCCGTTAGGTATCCTCTGATTTGTTCGACGTTTCGAATTCCATTTTAAATTCATTCTCAAGAACTGTGAGACGAATATCTGTATGGTACTGTATTGTATTGTATTGTATTAGTTCGCTTTCTTTTAGAGAAGGTTTCGCGACCCACCTAGCCTACGATCTTCAAGCTTCTGGCCCACCAATGATTTTGAGTTTGACATGGATGAACGTTTAGCATGCATTACATCTCATAAATTTCAGTTACGATTCAGGGGATTTCGTTACCAAGTGGTACCCATATCACGAAATTCAAACTATTTCCTCAATTCTGTCTGAACACTGCCCAAGACACCTATCCCGTATCCCACTAACCGAGTCTCCCAACCTCATAATCCATAATTAATATCACCTACGGATCCTTCAGCCCCCAAACGCAAGGAGCGATTTGAATGGGTGAACGAGAATCCCGTCCCAGCATGGTTGTTTCTCATTAGGCAATAATTGAATTTCGTGGCAGATGAAAGCGAGCTATTTGCCTGGTGGTTACACGGAATAAGACCCCGTGATTTCGCGAATGAATATGAAGGAGGTGATTTGGAAGGCTCTTTGAGGCCGCCGCCTGAATTGGTGTGTCTGGAAAGAATTAATTGCGACCGCTTCTGCAAACGAGGCTCAGCAGTTAAATCGGTTACTTACAATGTTTGTCATTTAAAATAACTCCATTATTAATCACAGCATTCAGAGGGATTAGCGACGATTTCAACGAAGTAGACAAAACACAATCCGAAATTCAGTGGTCTTTACTTCTCCCTCAGGATTTTCTCAATGGTCATTCTTTCATTTTCTTCACGTGTATACTCTTGCAACAATGTGCGCTGGTGAAATACATACAAGAAAGTCATTCGACAGAACGAGTAAGTTACATTCTACTTTACATTTACTACTTTTACATTTATTCAACATATTTTACCTGATGGCAACAGTTTTCTCATAATGATGGTCCATCTAAAAAAAATTGGTTGCACCTCAAATTAAGCGATTACAGCGAAACCTGCGTCAGAAGTGGTGTCAAATTTTATTTCCTTCGGGTTTTTCTTCACATTGAAAAGAAGTCGCAGGGGCACGTACGGCGAAACAGATGGATCGTTAGGGAACTCAAGTCAATTCTGCTACTGTTGAATGGGCTGGCTGTGTGAGCTTCAACCTTTCCATAGTAGAAGAGAAAACATTCGTAGTTTTTCGACTTCGAAATGATGATTCCTACTCGCTCACAGGTATTGCCTATCATATCATGATGATCATTCGCCGTAGTCATTTACTTCTATTATTCACAATTACCTTCTAGAGAAAGATATGGAATTCGAATGTTGAAAACAAATGGATACAATAGGTTATTCAAAATTGCTCATAACTTGTTATTCCCCAAGATCGCATTTCAGGACCATTGCTCTTCAACCTACATATCAACAACATATGGCTTATATTAAATAATGATGAACATACATACATACGGAATCTTCGGTGGCTTTTGGTCAAGTACATACATGCATGAATCAAATCATCTTCAATATAGATAAACTGAAATGGTTATTTTTCAGTCATATACCAATAATCAAATAAACAAAAAACAAGAAAGAAGAAACAAAGAAGAAACAAGAAGAAACAAAACAGAATTTCTAGGAATCCTAGTATAGTAGTAATGAGAATAACAAAAGCATGTAGCCTGAAACCAATAAAAACATTAACGGCGGGTTTATAAAAAATTAATATAAAGTAAGAAACAAGGTAGAGTGAATAAAAGGGTTGGATATACACATTTGAGGCAGAGCATTCATGAAATGAGTAATATGGAATGAGGAGTAAGCTGAAAGTTTATCAATTTTTGACTTGCTATTTTTCCTCATTTTGTGAATATTCGTAATTATGCGTCAATACATAACATTGACTCTTTATCATTTGAATCCTGTTTTTGTGATACTTCCATTTCTTGAGACGAACATGTTGACGGACGAAGAATATATGATATTAATGCTCATGCTTTTATTCACTACATTGGCACGTGTAAGAAAAAAAGGAAGCCAAGACAGTACAAAAGCCGTCCTGGGTATTACGACTTCGTAATACCCAGTCATCGGAGTCTAATTCAAGATGTATGAGCCTCTAAAGAAGCTAGCCACTCGCGTCAGGAAGAAATTCCAAAAAACGACGGCTTTCAAATCAGAACCAAAGTAGTGATACTGATTACCTACAGAAACTCAATTATCATGAGTATTTTGTTCACTAACCGGTAATTTTTCCTTCCGTTTCTTCGTATTTTTCCCATACATCATCTTACTCACAAGAATGTGAACTTACGAACGATATGAAAATATATCGGGGTTCGTATGCCAAATTCTCAGAAAATACGGCTTCTCGACTGAAAACGTGAAAAGACCCCTCAAAATTCCGACGGGTATTTGGAATTTGTTTGGTGGAATTTAATGCTGGAAAAACCCAGACATGTATCTTTCAAAAAAGTAAAAGCCGATCTACTTTCATCAAATACTCATATGTCAGGATTAACTATTTCTAAGGAGTAGATACAATTCGCTCTGTCCTATATACTGTCAAAAGTTAAAGGGCTAGCTGGGATGGGCTACATAATACGCAACTTTTCCTCCCTTCAATTCCATTTTTAACTCACACCGTTATCGATACCTTCATGCAAGGGCTCGAATTTCCCTCACATGGTATAATGATCAATTCGTAACTCTAATTGTGGAAATGCCACAGTATATTCTATAACGTAGAACGCAATAACACTTCTGAAATTGTAGCAACGGAAACAGTATTTATGGGTCCAGCAGAATATCATTCACGGTATGAGTTACATAAACAACTTTTCCTACTTATTTGTACAACCACCAGAGTTCGCCATTTCACAAGCAATATCAATTTGGCACATTTCCACAGAAACAAGTCTGAAAAGTTTTACCGGACATGAACTCTCTCCACACTTCTGCTATTTACTTTGTATACCCAGCTCTCATGCAATTACATCAAATTGAACGAGGTAATTGCGATTAAAATCTAATCAAATTCTCCGCTTGGAGCAGACGAAGTTTCCGCTCCGATGAAAAATATTCGGGAGGCCCCGAGATATTCCAAATTCGATTAAAACTTCGGGATCTATAACCCTCAAATAGGATTGAACTTCTATGCGTGCAATAAGCGAATTACGAAGTTGGCAAGCAATTTCCGAGGCAAACAATTAAGTTTTGTCTCTCAATATGCATCCCCTACCGTTTCGCAAACATATATTGTTCCATTTTTACTCTTGCTACGACAAAATCGAACAATTAACTCAAACTCAACCAATCGCTAAAATAGTCAATACCATGTCAATAAATCATTTAAATAACTATCGGCACTGTTTCCCATTTTCATTTGCTCGATCGCGATGTCGGTATTCAATTGACCCCCGTCTTCTCTGTGCCGCTATTAGCCCGGGAGGTAATGAAAAAATTTTCCGGATCATTTTGAGCTTTTTTTTTGTATGTATTATGTGTGTGGAAATCTTAGAGGCACCTGCATATTATTAGTTCAACATTATATATCCAGGAAAAAGAGTGCATACTTGTGAAGAAAAATGTTGGAAATATCATTCGAAGGGATGGATACTACGGGTAGATGGCACGAGTGGTTTCGTTTCCAAGTCATGTTTTCTCTTTCATTTTTTCCACGGACGTCGTAGGTCTATTAATGTTTCAAAGATTATTTCAATGCCTAAACATTTATTTCCTTCATAAACTTCTATCGTAAATTTTTATGCTTCATTATCCGTCTCTCGATATTTCAGTCAAACTGAATGAAATAAAAATAGTATTTTGCCTTTTTCTATTACTAACTATATATATATATACCGTGTGTCACAGACTCATGGTACACCCCCGTTTTCTCCTTTGTTTTTCTAGCTATATTTTTGAGATTCAGAACATCGAATGAGCTCACTGAACAGCATTTCTCGACATATCTGAAAGAAAAAAACAACTTCCAATTTTTCATCAACTTTCGATTCTTGAATGGGACACCCTGTATATTGTTACATGATCGGCTAGGGATGATCATGAGGAATCCAACGATACCAGGTTTGATGATGTTATCTCCAATGACTGCGGAGATATCGCCATTTATATTATCCACAAGCGCAACGAGTAGGAGAGAGAAACTTCACTGGCGGGTCAATCCAATTCTCTCTCCCACTCATTGAGCTTATGGATAATATAAATGGCGATATCTCCGCAGTCATTGGAGATAACATCATCAAACCCGGTATCGTTGGATTCCTCATGATCATCCCTAGCCGATCATGTAACAATATACAGGGTGTCCCATTCAAGAATCGAAAGTTGATGTCATTTCCGGAAAAATTGGTAGTTGTTTTTTCTTTCAGATATGTCGAGAAATGCTGTTCAGTGAGCTTATTCGATGTTCCGAATCTCAAAAATATAGCTAGAAAAACAAAGGAGAAAACGGGGGTGTACCATGAGTCTGTGACACACGGTATATGTATATGTGTTGTTGTTGAGTTCGGGTTGAACCGCGTCTGGAGTTTTGTTCTCGACGTTTCGGCTCCGATTTTGGAGCCATTTTCAAGAGGTAAATGTGACTTCACGCTGAGGTCACAATCTGCCTACTCCTCAGGTGTTGTCACAGGGGGCAAGGGTTTGTGACTTGTGAATTATACGAGCTTGTAGTGTTTTTGCTGTGGCGATGGTCTTAGTGTTCGCAAAGTCTATGTTGTGTCCTGTCTCTTGATGATGTCAGGGTGTTTCAGGGCAGCAAAAAACCCCTGAAACACCGGTCATAACAACCAGACTACCATACATAAAAGGAACCACAGATAAAATCAGCAGGATTCTCCGCAAACACGACATAGCTACTTCGTTCGTACCAGAACGTACAATAAGATCGATACTCCGTAATCCGAAGGACCAGATACCACTGGAGTACCAGGGAGTTTACGAAGACCAACAGACGGATCAACGTACGCAAGGATGAACATGAGCTATCAGTGAAAGGAAAAGTTAACACATCTTCCATCTTCAATCACGTATTGGAGACAGGACATACCATCAATTTCAAAAACACAAAAACATTAGCAAGCGATGAAAACTTCTACTCTCTAACAATCAGAGAGGCTATCGAAATTGAGAAACGACCGAGTAGCATGAACAAGAGAGACGACGCCCAAAGATTACCCAGAACGTGGAAATCCATTATATCACTAAACAAAGACAAGCCGATCACACCAGAGGAAAAGTATCGGACCTTACCACGTAATTACCCAGACACGATGACAAATGCAGTCGGACCAACAAAGGAAGTGGGAGAAGCCCAGGTCAAAGATACCATCATTGAACACCCCTATATATTGAGAAGTAGAACTCGAATTAATTAGTCGAGTTCGGAGATCGAAACTCAACACATCACCTAGAAGATGGCAAATGAGACTTTGCCGAAACGTTGTGAGAATTATCCTTCAGAGGATCAAAACCACAGAACGCATAATGAAACCAAAAAACAACGCATCATATATATATATATATATATATATATATATATATATATATATATATATATATATATATATATGTGCTGACTGGAACTTCCGGTTGAACCGCGTCTGGAATTGTTCTTCTGTTGACGTTTCGGCTTCCACTTTGTAGCCATTCTCAAGACTTCTTCTCGACTTGGCGAGGGCTGAGGCTCCTTAACCCCCAGCTTTCATCTTGAAGAAGTGAAGATTGTGTTTTTGTGGATAGTGGGATGGTATTCATAGCTGTATGAGAATCCGACGTTGTTGAAACTGTCGGACCAACACAGGTCTGGTTTGAAAAGGATTAATTAATGGATTTGTTCGATGGGATAGGATAGGTTTCCAGGACTTGGGAAGCCTTTGTGAGTCGTCCCGTTTGTTGAGGCATTGAAGGCGTTTTTCGATTTCTATTGCTTCATGAATTATTCTAGAGTGGAGAGTTTTTGCTGTGGCAATGGTCTTCGGGTTGTTGAAGTCAATTTTGTATCCGGTTTCGTGGTGATGTTTCAAGAGAGTCGAGGTCATGACCGAGTTACGTACTGCTAGTTCGAGCTCGTAGTACCTGTTTCATACTCGTCGGTTCGTCTCTCCTGTATATTTCTCGGGCAGTCGTGGCAAGGAATTTCATATATTCCTTGTGATTCTTTATATATATATATATATATATATATATATATATATATATATATAAAATGATATACTTCTTGGGGATGCAGTCAGGATCAGATGGCCACAATTAAAAGTGTTCTCTTTGCTAGGTCTGAGCTTTCAGAATACTTCATTCCATTATCAAAGACATCTAAAAGGTGTTCATATTCATATATATATATATATATATATATATATATATATATATATATATATATATATATATATATATATATATATATATATATACTTATATATTAAAAAATATTTTCTGTATAAATAAAAGCACATAGATAAATGAATACACAATACTAATATAATACAGATCCCAGATATTTCAAACAAACAAACAACTTCGCTCCTAACGGGATACTACGTCGCGATGGAATGAATATCTGGACCGTGGTGTTCTGCTACGATTTGGCGAAGGCGAACCTCCGCCAAAACATAGCTTTCATCCCGGTGTGACTCCAGAGGACGAATGGACGGCAACGCAGGTGTTTCGCGTGCTCTTGTCGTTAGAGTCTTAAATAGCTGGGGAGTTCAATCATGCCTCCTACCCATGGGCATATGCATAAGTTTCGAAGAATTTGGTTTTAGATAATTCATACACCCATGTATTTGGGATTGAATTCCCTTGAATTCCCATTGAAAATTCAGAAGTAGGGGGTGCTGGGGGTGAGGGGGTTTACAACACCATGATGATACATTTGCTGAGAGTGTTCCTCCTTGAAATAAAAATTGACGGTTCGGAGCGATTTCCAATGTTTCTCACGAGTTTAGAGATTAGGGGGGTGACAAGTTTCAGCTGGGATACACCGTATATTGTTAGCCATGATCAGGACGACAGCAATTCCTACATAAAATAAGGAAGTTGGCTCGAATTGACCCGATTTTACAAGCTTTTTGATGATAAAACTCAGATTGTTCTTTTTGGCGTTTCATTTTTATTTATGGCGTTTTTATCAACAACAACAACTATAAACTTGTTTCAAACAAATATTCATTTCAACAGAATATAGAACTTTTTTTTTCAATTTTTCAATATAGGAAGATTCAACAAGCCATGCTCCAACTGATATTTGATTTTCACCAACTGTCTCAATCTTCACGTCGTTTATCTCTCATGCCTTCATATTATTTCAACTTCATTATCCTGATTGAATATGACTTCTTGTGTGTGTACAATATAGCTCTTTCAGGGATATTATAGTGTATTTTTTTTCGTTTCAGGAGGAGCAAGACTTCGGATGTGTGTAGCGATAGGTAAAAAGCTTTTGATGTTCCAGTGGAAACATTCAGCTGCTTGGACAGCTTGGTGTCCCTCAAGTGACACCGATACAGTGGAAGGCTTCACCTTTCTATGGGTAAGTGAACGCAAATATAAGTGATTCGAATAGATCAACACAAAAATATTGAGGGCCGTAGACTGAAGTGATTCACTTCTCTAGAAAGAAATAGTACTTTGGGCCAGGTTTATTTACTATTTTTTCAGTCATTCGAAAATAGTGGGATGTGAAGAAAAAAAATAATAATTCGCAAGTTGAATTTCGGTAGATTTTCTGTAACAATAAGATATTCCAGATGGAGGAGAAATGATCTAAATTCAAGGCGTAACTTCAATCTTTGTTTTTTGTACATGTTATGTAGAGAATGAAAATTAATCAATATCCACCTTGCATCTTCTGACTTGCCAATCACGTGTCAGTTATGATTGTTGAAAATTAGCAATGCTGAATTCTTCTCGGCAGTGAAAAATGCATATAAATGAAATATGTCTCATCTAAAGTACTGGCTCTGGGTGAGGGATAGCATTGACCATAAGATTGAATAGAAACAACAAGCTCATAAACCGGTTACGTTTTGAATCTGGAAACCAACATAAAACTCTAGTTGATGAAGATGCGGGAGTATTTTCAAGGAAAAACTGATGATTTGTGAATTAGGTGTTCGTTCGGTAGATTAGAATCAGAAATGTCATGTAAATATGAACACCTCGTTTTCAGGGCATGATATCTGAAGTTAAGCAACGCCGAGCGCGGTTAGTACTTGGATGGGTGACCATGCAGGGAAATACCGTGTCGAAATCCCGCACAGCTGCAGCAAAAAAGCATATCATAGCTCGCAGGCAATATATCAATGAGCACAAGATATATTGAGGATATGCCCTCCTTCGGAGGGGACGTAAAGCCGTCGGTCCCGAGTCCATGGGTATTGGGCTCGTTAAAGATCCCTACCTCTGGTTGGAATACCAGAGGGTTCGGCAAAATTTCCGGTTGGGGGAAGTGTGCTCACCGGCGTCAGTGATTGGCCTTGGTAGCGGAAATAAGGCGACGTTAAATGAAAAAAAAACTGTTTTTTCATCCCAAACCACAATACATACCATTTCATAAAATTATTTACTGAAACAGGAAATATCGGTACTTGGCAGTAGTTATCGACTAAGGAAATACTGGTCCCACTCAGTAGTGGGTACTGCATTTGTATCAACTTCTGCCTCTTATGTTTTAGTTCTTTTATTGAAACAACGTACTTATCTAATGGTATTCGGTTGAAACAGTAATTACTTGTACTTTTCAGTTGTTGAAAGTGAACAGGTAATCAGTCGTTTGTACAGAAGTCATTATCTCAAGATAGGTCCCAGAATTAGCTCCGGTTTCATTCTCCTCACAGCTCATCAGTCTTGAACGATGATATCGGAATCTTTGGTGTGAAAGTTGGACCTTTTTCATAGATCAATTACAAAAACACCGAACTGATATAGCTGGCACTCAACGCTCGTTTCACTGATGAGTTCAGCATCTTCAAGAGAATGATTTTGTGTCATCATTGAAACATATTCAAAGAACCATTTTCCATCCAATTTGAAGAAGATTTTGTAGGAAATACGTTATGAAATTAAATTCTGAATAATTAACGGCTCTCCTTATATCTTGTTGAGCTCGTTCTACTAAAATCTGACCTAGTTAACATTCAAAACTTGATAAAAAACGGTTAAAAGTAAGAATCAAGAATGTGGTAATCTCAAAAACATACATCGTGAAATCGACATATTTCACTTGTCTGAATGAAAAAAAGCTTTCGTTGTTTTGTCCGACAATACGACTGAGTGATTGAAAGATTCTTTGTTAATTGATCCTGGTAGTCACGAAATACAACCACGTTAACAGTATTTTTTTGTCCGCCAAGAGTTAAGAAGTACTTTTTGTTCGAAATATTTTTCAGTTCTGATGCAAAAAAGTATGTGTAAGTTGCATTATTCAATATCGTGAAATCGACAGGTTCACAAAGTATGTCAATTGAAAAGGCAAAACTTTCGCACCAAGGCGAAGAGCGGTCATGTAATATTTTTTTCTGGAACGAAATCACCCTAATTTCGAGTCTTAATTATTTCATAAGTGCTAATTTCGTGTTGAAACTCGAAATTCCCTCCATTTCGACTTATAACTCGGAATCAGGGTAATAATTGAAACCTGAAATTAGCAATAATTTCGAGTGATAAGTCGAAGTTGGGGCAATTTCGTGTTTTTAGTCGAAATTAACACAAATTTTCAGTCACAACTCGAAATCAGGAATAAAAATATTGCATGTCCGCTCTACGCTTCCGTACTTTTGAGATTTTTCGTAGGCTTATCAAAATTGAGCTATTAACGAAGTTTCAAATATGTAGTAATTAATTTTCTCATGGAATAACGTACGGTAGACTTTCCGTTGAACATTTTTGCTTTTGAGTGAAGATAATCCTCTGTCTGAAGCAATTCTTTCTACACCGTCACCAGTCATCTGTGGGACATCCCCGCTACTTCACCAAGAGATGAAAAGATAGTTCAAAACTCTGATAAGTTCTCACGAATTTCTTTCAAAATGAGTGAATGTAGCGGACTTATAATGTTTGGCATCTTTGGTTATTCATTTATCACAACTGCAGGCCGTAGTATCGTGGCCATGTGAAGCATAATTTTTTGACAATTTTATATTACATTTCTGAAGATTTTTCGGTAATTTATATACATACTTAGATTTTTCATAATCGATTAGATGATCCAAAGTCATATTGTCTGTTACTTTATATAAATCTACAGAAGGAGTATCCCACGGTTTCCTGAATATAACCTTTAGTGCTTTGTTCATTGAGCGATATTATATTTTTTTGTTTTTTATCTGATATGAGAAACAATGAGGGCATTATATATTAGAATCTGAACGTTTTTGTTCAAAATATGAATTTTTCTAATGTCCCCCAGGAATGGAACGATAGAATTCCTTATTTTTTTAATATGATTTTCAAAATTCAATTTTGTGTCAATTAATAAACCTGAATATTTATGATTAGGAACTTCAGCTATTGATTTATTATCTTTCTTCAAGTTTAATTTTATATTTTTCATGTTTTTCTGTTTAAAAATCATGAAAACAGTTTTTTCCAAATTGAAATAATGTTATATCATCTGCAAAACAAAAGTGCATTCCATAAAAAAAAAAATTATTTCGAGAATATTTGTTCCAGATTTGCGGGACAAATTTGGAACAATATCTGGTTCATACTGACAAAAAATACTCTATTCCAGAACTATAGAAAGCGAACAAACAGTAATTTCCATCTTGACCCTAACAAATATTCATTCTTTTGCATTTCAGGAACTGAATCTCAACGAAACGCCAACAATGATCACCATTCTCGACAGCGGATGGAGTCCCAACTCCCCGACGCACGGGGACACTTTGGTGTGCGTTGGGTACAAAAACCACTGGGACATTGTGAACGGCCGAACGGGACAGGCTCAACATTTGCACACCGTGGAAAGCAACAAGGCTCATCTCGTGGCTGCTCTAGACCTGTACGAAGACCAGGAGATCCAGTTGCTTTTGTGCTATAACCGTACGCAGATATATCGCATATTTTTGGATATCTAGTTCATATTCATCATCTTCAACGTTACTCCATATTTTTTTGTGACTTATATTCAGTGCGAAAACTTGTTCTTGATCACCATGATCACCTGAGCAAAAAATAGTAATTTGCGTAACTCGATAAAAACTGGTTGATATTTCGGTGTAGTTTAAGAAATCAATGGGATTAATGTATTTATTATATTCCCTTGCAGAACAAAGTTCTGATTCTTACAATTCTTTTTCGTTTCAAAAATTGAAAATGGAACAGAAGCAGTTGCTAATATTGCATTTATTTAAAATGATTTACTATGACAATGATACACTTTTCCGAGAAAAAATGAGTGGGCAATTCCCAGACGGTTGCCAAAAAATTTTACATACTGCACTGGTTGTAAATATAATAATTTCATTTTATATTTTCAGATACGTGTCATTTTCAAAAAATCAATGGTTCGACCCCGTCTTCGAACAATTTTGATTTTCACTGGAATTCGGTTCCTACGGACATTGGTAAGTGTTAAAATGAGTATAAGGTATTTGCAATCTTTATAGTTGGTTACTAATGGAAAAATGCCGTGCAAAAATAAGTTGAAATTCGAAACTGAATGTTCATTATAATAATATGTTCAATGATTGACATACCTATATAATATTAGTAAACTATTGTTACGTTTTTACTCTGGGTTCGAAAATAAGTGACAACTGGTATGGTAAAATCCAACAACTTTATTGCAAGTCACTCAACACATCACCAAAAAACTAATTCACAGCTCAATAAATAACTCAAAAAGGAGAGTTCAAACAGCAAACAAAATATGATAACAATACAATGGAAAACTAATTAAAATAATTTAAGAATAAAGGCAGAAAACATGTGTTTATACAGATGACTGAAATAAAATATGAAATAAGAATGAACCAATCAGGTTGCAGCTTTTTTGACAATGACTTTTGTGTTCTGTCAATATCACATTTTCATTTCGTCAGTGGCTTCAGTAACTTACCTCCTGATTGTTGATATTTTGAATTTTCATTCCTTTACATATAGCGAAGATTATCAGGAAATGATATTTTTGAGTTGTTATTGTAAGATGAGGAGATAGAATAATTTGAAACATGAAACGTTAAGAACCGAAAATATTTCGGTTAGGCGCATTATCGGTTTCCAAACAAAATAAGACAAAATAGTGAAAGATGGCATTTTTTGTTGTAATTCTTATTTTATATTATTTCTTGTATGAACGCTCTCATAAGGATCTATATGTTTAACTTTCTTATTTTGTTTTATTTTGTTCCTTATTTTATTTCATTTGCTGTTTAAACTCTCCTCAAATATTACTGTTCGTCTTTTCTGATCTGTAATCAACCAACTCAGTACTGTTCCCCGTCCGCTATATATAGGTCCATGGTTCTGGAATTTTCCGAATTCGAACAAAAATCGACATTTCTAGAACTTTCGCTATAGTTTTTGTCCATGTGTAAATAAATGCAGTTGATATCTCTCTCGAACATTCTCAATGAATCGCGATGACAGAGGATAGGCGTGGTCTTCTTTGAATCACATAGGCATAGGCGTGCAGAATGCCATGGGCGTAGGAAAACGGTTTCATATTCGTAAAACTACTACAATGTATTATTTGTGGTTTGATTTGTGAATGGCTTTCCTCAGTGAAAAATTTCAGTTTATGTTATCAAAATGATTATAAATGATCATATAACATGACCGAACGTGTATTTTTCTGAGAGTGTTTTCGTGATGGATATAGGGAGTGTCACAATCTGAATTCGTAAAAACAAGGTATCGAATGTGACTGATCTCATCACCACTACCATACTTCCTTGTGAAATTCTTGTTCAACTCTCCAAGATCGATTACCTGTCTCTCAAAAGCAGAGTATGAAATGGTATTTTCACTAGAAAATTATAAATTCTTCACTTGAACATGAGAATCTCATGAAATCAATGAATTTTAAAATTTATATTTTTCAATCGAACCTAGTTTTCAAATTCTGATATATATATATTGAAGGCATGCATTTGACTTTCGTCTCAGTGGTCGACCATGAATTCTACAATAAAATCCGTAGTGATGACGTGATTGGTCAGATTATATACTTTGTCATCCGAATTCAGTGAGGGAAAGAAACACTTTCATTTTTCAATGAAATATAAATATCAAATTCTAGTAATACACGAGCATCCAATTAACTTTCACAAAATCCCCTGTTAGGACGTGAAATGCCATATTCAACAGTTTATTTATGCGAGTTCAGTACACCAGGAAAGATACTACTATTCTCCCAAATAAAGAACTTGAAAAAACATTGTTTGATGGCACATATATCACAAATTAATGCATGTTATTCGCAAATCCTTCTGTTCTTTCAGTGTGCGCATTTCCATACGTCATCGCCTTCACCCAGAACTCCATGGAAATCAGGCTGATAGTCAATGGAAATCTCATACACACAATGACCATGCCCAAGCTGCAGCTCATAGCTTCGAAGAACGACATATTTTTCGCCACAACTGCACCAGAATTCTTTCCGAATAAAACAGATAGACTTATTGTTGATATGAGACAACAGGACCTTCAGAAATCACCACCTTCTAGTCCTAATGGTAAGTGAGCATTTCAGCCAGAGTTGTATTTGTCGAAAGTGTGATTGATAATGACTGGTATTGTTCCTTGTACTGCAATTCTCATCAGATACAGTTGAGGCACGAAACCATTGCAGTCGCAATCCGTTACCAGACACTTGTTTCAATCCAAAGGAACGAAATATTTTGAACCCTATATCACAGAAGCATCAGCACTCTGAAAATACCTAGATCGGACCAAATATCAACTAGAACGTTCAAAGCACAAACCAGCGAAGGTAATGTAAAGTAGCTGAGTTGAACATCATTCACGTGGAAGATACCTGAGCAAAATGGCGCTCAATAATGGAGAACTCAAATATGCACAAAAGGGATAGAATCAGCCCATTTCTTGCGAATATATGAGACTCTTACCCATAGGGAGCGACATATAAAATGATATACAGAGCTCTTACAATTAGTTCCCAGAGATAATTCTAGTTCTGAATATTTCTTCTCTATTCGTAGATATAATGTTGATATCTATACTTTACCATATGTACTTTCAATAAGGATCTAGTCCTGAAACTTTTTTACGCCCACCTTGAGTTTAGTCGGACGAAACCTCATATGAAAACTTCCACAAACATATTCTGATAACTCAATGAAAATGTCTATGCCAGAGTGAGAATAAGCAGAAGCACAATACTAACATCAAATTATGCTTGTTTTTGCCTTATAATTCCGAAATCGAAAGAATTCAAGTAATTTTGTGCCCAGCTTTCACATTTTACAAGGAAGAGGTCTTAAAAATTTCATTCATACTGCCTTCAAAAGTTCGAATTATTTCCATAAATGCAGGTATTCCACAAGGTTCATTTCTGGCGCCCACTTCGTTTCTGCATCATATCAATGATTTGCAGACGGCAGTAGTCTTCATACCAGTTTCTCTTCCAGAGTCCCCATACCAGCAGGAAAAACAAAAATTCAGAAAAGCATTTAGCGTCAATAGAATTAACGATGACTTGGTGGAATCAAAACCCAGGCATGTCTCTTCTCAAAGGAAGCCAATATATCTTTATCTAATATTCAGATGTCAGGAATAACTATTCCTTCAAGTATCAGGATCAATAATAATCCACCATTGGAACACCATATGAGATCTATCGCTAAGTGTGCTTCCCAGCAGTTTGGAGTTCTAGTTCGTGCGAAGAAATACGGCACTTCTTGCCAGCGTCCCTAATGATCTATAATACACAGATACGGTTTGACTGATCCTATTTTTCAGTTTTTTTAAACTATTATTGATTTTTCAGTTGGATTTTTTATACAAGCGTGTTTTTCAGTTTTTTCAACTATTATTGATTTTTCAATAAAATTTTTCATAAAATCGTGTTCATTTAGTTTGTTCAAAACATTAAGTACTTTTCGGTGTCAACAATATTCTCTTGTGATTGTCTGCCAATTTATGATTTTTTTCACAGTCTCGCCCGAGATCAGGCCGTTCCGCATCTACCGCATCCCGATCCACTCGCTCAGCAGGACGGTAAACAACGACAACTGCCTCGCCGGATGTTCGCCGCCTGCTTGGAAGTCGACGGAATCGAAGCTGGCGGTGCCCGCCCAGGCGTCGCGCGTTTCCAGAAGCGCGACCAGCTCGCCTGTGCCTCCCAAGGGAAAACACATACAGGCGACGGCGGTGAAGTGATCCTTGCGGCACCACTCCTTCTTGTCGCATTAGACTAGTTTGATATATCTTGGGCTGTGGGAAATGTAAGAGTGGCACGTACCAAGTGTTTTCTAGTTGAGGGGACGTCTATTCGATAGGGTACAGAGAAAGAAATAAACAGTGCATTCCAGATAAAACGAATCACCTTGAATGAGTCAGTTGTTATTGGGTATGTGGAAAAAAACAGATGGCAACTTATTCAGTCGCCGAGGAACAACACATTTAGATATGGTGACAGATGTTTTGGACCGATTTTCAAGTCTGCTTTTGAGAGAGGGAATACTTGAAGGTAAAACGAGTCGTGATATGAAAAATAAAATACGCGCTTTGTGTTACTTCCATAGACTTTATAAAATACCTGGACTGGTTGTCACGTCACTTTCTCATTCAAAATGCATTCAACAGAGTGCGAAATACATTATAGTTGGAGATACTCTGAATAGTTTCTTGGTTGCCAAGATCATAATCAATACCATGAGGACCAGAATATGGGAAGTGTTTGTAGCTCCGCTAATGTCAGGGATCGAAACAGAGTACCGATGGAAAAAAGTTTTCGAATCCGATATTAGGTAGGTACATTAGTGCAACTCCGTGTCGAAATGGTTAAGGCTTTCGCGGCCGAGGTTATTAGTATAACTACTTTTCTTCGGGCTTGAAGGCTGTCGTTCTTTGGAATTTCTCCCTAACGTTTCGCTAGCGCGAGTGGCCAGCTTCTGAGGCTTACTCATTTCCGATGACTAAACGTTTCGATTTCTTAAGGCGTGGACCTTTTTCCGGACCACCTGAACGCTCATCATCCCAGCATCAAATTCACTATGGAAACCGAAAAGAACCAGCAGATAGCATTCTTAGATGTTCTTATTGAACGATGTGGTGCTAGACTTACCCACAGAGTATACCGAAAACCCACGCACACGGATAGATACCTGCTCGCACTATCGAACCACCATCCCAGTCAAAAGAGAGGAGTCATATCTACCCTAACTGAACGTGCTCGAAGAATTTGTGAACCAGAGCATCTACAGCAGGAACTGAAACATCTTCAAGTGACCTTGAGGTCAAATGGATACAGTGTATCTGAGATCAACAGGGCCATGAAATTGAAGAGTTCCACAGTTCATAACAGGGAGGACTCTCAGGTAGTTGCAAATGCATATCTGCCATTCATCCCGAGGGTCACTGACAGAATTGGGATACTCTTGGGGAAATATAACATAAAAACGGTTTCCAAGCCGACCAAGAAGATCCAACAAAGCCTCAGGTCGGCTAAAGACAAAAGAGACCCATTGTCAGCAGCAGGGGTTTATCGCATACCGTGCACCTGTGGGAAGGTTTACATCGGTACCACGACTACCTGCATCAAGATAAATACGCCTTAAGGAATCGAAACGTTTAGTCATCGGAAATGGGTAAGCCTCTGAAGAAGCTGGCCACTCGCGCTAGCGAAACGTTTGGAAGAAATTCGAAAGAACGACGGCCTTCAAGCCCGAAGATAAGTAGTTATACTTCCTTCTTGTCGCTTTAGACTAGTTTGATATATCTCAGGATGTGGGAAATGTAAGAGTGACTCACTTCAATTTATTATTATTATCACTTCCAGTAAAAATTCAAATATAATTCTGATGAAAGCCCTATTACACGCTGCATGTATATAAAAGCATCCCTCAAAGAACAAAATGATAGTTACTGGTTCAACTGATAGAGGGTGACTCACAAATGCCCGTATGTATATTAAGAAAAAATGGAATGAAAAACAAGTCTCAAGAGTATGCACATTACAACTAATTTTCTATCCAGACGGATTTTACGACGCATACTGATTGAAAATATACAATGTGTTCCAACAAACCCAATTTCTGGGTGTCACGTGAAGTATCCCGCAGCACGTGAATTTTTTTGCAGATAACGATTTGTTTTCTTCTTCAAAGACAAACTGAATTTTGGTCCAAAAAAACCTGTCCCTATCTCCTGGTTAAATTTTTATGTACCAACACTCATGTCAAAAAATTGTTAATGGGAATCATAGTTGAGTGACACAATATCTGAAAGATATTTCAAATATCTAACACTCAGAGAATACTTCTGAGAATTGGACTAGCCATTTGAAGTTTTCATTTACGCCATCTAGTAATAAAATGTCGTAGTGTCAGTGGAACTTCAAATCAAATCCCACTTAAATGTGCCGAATGAATGCTTTGAACATTCTCTCTTCAACAATGAGTCTTTATGTAATCAATCAATGAGCTGTAAGCCGAACTACAGTTATGTGATGTACAATTTAGTTTTACATATTATTATGCCCTTCAAAAATTATGAGCTTCATATCAGGCGTGCTATTCTATGGTATCACATAGCTGCTTCTCCACCAGTCTAGATAATTTGAATTTATCCACTCTCAAGCGCAAGTCTCTGGTAAAGATGTTTCAATGGAAAGGCAAAGGTGATCCATCAGAAAGTCCCGCTAGATTGTCTGATATGACATCCCCAGACTTTTTTGTGGCGTTTTACGCAAAGCAATATGAACCAGATATGTTGAAAATGCAACATAAAGACATATACAGATTCGAAAGGGCTGTATTCTTGAGTTGAAACGTATACGACATTGATGTTTATCTGTCGCAGTTCAACTCATCTATTCTATATCGCTCTGCATCATTCTATTCGAATGAAATAAATCCGCATGACACAAGAAGTTGGCCCCTGTCCAGGGGGTAAATTGGGAATCTCTAGTGCGTTTAGTAGAGTTTAGTCACGTATTTGATGCCAAACAACGTTCACGGCGGAGACGGATAATCGGATACTTGGATGGACTTTCACTTATCATCCTTGCTCGTACCAGGAATGGCACGTTAGGAGGTGTGACCTCGTTAATCCTCAGCTCCAACTAGTTACGACTTCTTAGGGTTGTAAGTTAATAGGACACCAATTTTTTGACAGAAAAAATATTTTTCATCAATTCTTTGTCACTGAACTCATGTAGAGCATAATAAGTCTTTGCAATGATACAGTTCGACCCATTTAAGATGGGAACACCATCATAAACATATATTATATTTTTCTACTCTAACTGTTAGGTGATGACTTACTTAGAATACACGTGTATTCTAGATTAATAGCGACCGCTTTCGAAAGTTTTTTTGTAAAATGATGGGATATGTAACATTTAACCTTATAAATTTGATCTCATGACTACATTCACTTGTCCAAAAGCGAAATTCAGCAAATTTTTACTCCAAATTCCTTGTGAAATTGAATTGAAAAATCATATTTTTAGGAAATTTATTGCTCAACAGTTTATGGACTGGTACTGAATCCAGTTATATCCATGAACCGAAGATTGTTTAACATTCTTGCTGTCATGACTTGTCGATCATTGAAAATGGTTGATAACGAAGAAATTTGTGCTGCAACACCAGAAATTACCGCACAAGCAGGGTGCGAGTATAAAAGTACAGTACGCAACTCGAGAATAAGGCCAGTTACGTTCACTCGCGAATCACCGCACTCTGCTAACGCCTCTTGCTGACAATTTTTCGCTCGTATGTAATAAGCTACTTACTCTCCTCGTTATATAATATACCATTTTCAACCCATTATTTTTTTCCATTCGGTTAACATTCGAGATATAATAATAATAATAATATTTATTTCAAATAGGTACATCCTAAATTACAAAGTCAAATTTTTAATATTATTATTGATAAATAATACAACAACTGAATATTTATAGCGTTTTTGTACATTCAAAGCATTGTACTTCATCTTTAGGAATTTCATCAGCTCCTGTTTGAAAATGAGCAAATGGTTATATTTTTTCAATTGGACTGGAAGTTTGCTATGTCTACTTGAAAATCAAATTTGAGTTTCAAATGTCAAATGAATTCCAATATTTTTCTGAAAATGTGTTCGTCATTGAAATCGAGAGTAATAAAAATAGGTCTTGAGAACGAAGATTCATCCAATAAATTTGGTGTTCAAACATTCCAATCAGTTGTTTGCAGAGGTCTCATTGTTATGTTGAAATTGTATATTCCTAAAACAATTTTTTCGAAGAAGTGAATGGAGAACATGTCAAACGTTGATGAATGAATTCTGGCTAGTTTCAATCCACTGTTTGTTCATTTGAAGTTTCCTGAGAACAAACCACAAGTGATCATAACATTTGAACGGCTAGTTCGATTTTCAAAAAAAAAACAGTGTTAGATAGATGGAACGGTCTTAATGTGTGAATTGAATATCATTTCCATCTGGAGGTTTTGGCTTCAAGGTTGGTATCTGGAGGAGAAAGTGGTTAGCGCAGGGTTGAATTTTTCAATTTTACATTAAAATGAAACCCGTTGAAATATTCTGTCTTATTCAGGGGGGTTAGATTTAACTGGAATGCGGTATATAATTCATTATTTGATTTTTTTTATTGAGTCTGGATCAAACAACACAAAGTTTTAAACCAAATTGCTCTCGAAACAGATAAGTCTTTTGAGTTGATTGAAAAAGCTATGCAAAATTTCAGTCCTTTATGTCATTATCAACATTCTGACGAGGAGACAGAGTCTTGCATTTCACAAGACAACAACCCAAGTCACTTAACAACTCAACCAAAGTTCTAAGTAGAATCAAAAGTGTGTGGAATACAAATACTTCATTTTGGATAATGAATTTTTTCGGCTATACCAGAATGTTTTTGAAAAATCAACGGATCAAAACACAAAGATTAATCAAAACGAGTAATGGTTTTTGTATAAGATAATGAGTTTTTGAAAAAAATTTGACAAGAAACTATTAAACGGCGTGTTAAGTGACACGACTGGCGTGTGGAGTTCCGCGTTGATACGGGTCTGGCCTCGCCGTGTGGTCCTTGTTACGCCGCTCCATTCTCACGACACGTAGAGTGTCAGGTCATACGCCATGTGCGTCACTCCACACGCCATGTATTGGCACCTTTATACGGTGCTTTTTTTAATGTAACTCCCCCCCCCACTTTTTTTTTGAACAGGTCAACTCAAAAAAGTGTAACTTGTGATAATGAAATGGATGCATAAATACTATATTTTGGAGTAAAATTGATGAAGATGAAACTTCAAAGACGGCGACTGAAAAATAAATATTAAATGGAATGGGGGTCTTGAGATACATCACTTTGAAGCTCTTGACGAATACTTTACAATCCCAGAATATGAAGTCAATATCTCCACCTACTACAAAATGACGAAACATTTAATAATTACCTGAATGCAAACAATATCGATATTTGTAGAGATTATTATTATTATTATTTTTCGATTTTACAAGTAGATAGCTACCACGTTAACTAGGTCCATAATGGTCAATTGTACAAAATTCAACAGGGGACCTGTATGAATATGCTGGAAACTACTGTTGATCCTCTAATCAACTCAATTGTCGAAGTGAATCCTAATGAATTCGATATGGATATTATTATTTCAACAAAATCGAGCACCACCACATTACTACAGACAAGTGAGAAACTATTTGGATACTGCTTTCCATTGTAGTTGCATTGACCATCGAGATCATACGTAATGGCCAGCTCGCTTGTCAGATTTGACACCTTCAGACTTTCTGACGGGGCTGTTTGGAGCCAAAGGTGTATGAAACCGAACCTGCTTCAATATTGAATATACGGCAATGAATAATAAATATTTGTAGAAATATTGACGTTGCTGTGTTCGAGAATTTCGACGTGAAATAACGGAAATGCAGTTCTTATGTCAAGACGTTTGAGGCAATCATTTCGAGCATCTTCTGAACGTTACTCTGCTTATTAAATGTTCCACCATTCTGTAATAGATGGAAATATTGACTTCATATTCTAAGGTTGTGAATTATTCGTCTTGAGCTTCAAAATGATGTATCACAAAAGCCCCCTTTTCATTGAATTTTTTTTAAGATAACGCCCAGTCACCATCTTGAAATGTTCATCTGTCAATTTAATTCAAAAATATAGTATTTATGCATCAATATTATTATGCCAAGTTTCAATTCACTGAGTTAACCCGTTCAAAAAATACAAGGAGGATGGACATTAAAGAAAAGCATTTTATATCACTTTCTTTAAATTACGTATCCGTTCGTTTTGCAAATGAAATGAATTTGCATGTGTTAGAAGTTTCGTTCCAAGAGGAGTTCTTATACGTTATATAGGTACGTCATTTGAAAAAAAAAACAATAAACCATAAACGCATAAAACTGCCTGAAGAATACCCCCCAATTCACATACGCCTACTGTTTGTTGACAAACTGATCAAGATGATTACTAGGTTCAAATCAAAATACATGAAATATTCCAGTACATACTGATGAAAGTGGAATCATTATTGAATCCAATTCTCAAACGCTGGCAGGGCGGGGCTGGTTATAATGAAAACAATGCAGACACTCTTTGAAATCAGCCTTTTAATGCAATCAGGATAAAAAAAATAACTTTTCCATAGGCAAAAGTAGTAGTAGTAGGAGATTATCAACTGCAGAAATATGTTTTCAAATATAACTATATAGATAGTTGACAGTATTATATTTTTAAAGTAAATTTGAGGAGCATATTCACAAATATAAGATAAAACTATACTCACTTCAACGTTCAGAATATATCGTCTTTTCACAATATATGAATATAATCAGTTGATGGGTTCTTTCCGAAAATATTACAAATACGTTGAAATGTTATAAACATACCAACAGCAAAACACAATTGTATTCATCTCGAGTGTTGAGTCACTAGCACGGAACGCAGACACACTTTTTGTGTGTTCATTTTTCAAGGCCAACTGAGATAAAGTTACACAAAAAGGGGTTAGTCTGTAAAAGAATGGGAGAAGTGATAAAATTTCATCATTGAAATTTTCAAATGTTGTAGCGGTCCAAATACAATAAAAAGTTTTAGCTAGGTATGAGAATTCTAGATTTATAAATTCGATGTTTCACATTGGGATTGATTATTAATTGGGATTATTTAGAAAATGAAAACAATCTAAATGATGAATATCATATATTGAGAATGCATTAATCATTAGGACATGGCCAAAGTATATTTCCATCTCGTTAATGCGGTTATCTTTACCTATATTCATAAAAACTGGAATATATATTAATATCCAAATCCTTACTGTTCAATACCTACTCAAAAATCAAAGCATTCAACCAAATACCTATTTTTAAAAACAAGTGAAAAAGAGAGAAGCTAGATGAAACTTGGAAGAAGAGAAAACCCTTCATCGGTTTAAAACCACATGATTTCATGATGAGGATTTTGATGGGAAGAGGTTGACAAGAGATCGAATAGATGACAACTCTCAAGAAACGAGGTTCTGGAATTATGTGCCCATACTTACAAGCCACTCTTACTTTTTCTATAAGCCGAACCACTTGACTACTACGAGATGGTCGTCAAGCAAGTTTTATAAATATATACTGTACACTGTATACTTCTTCTCTTCAAAATAAACGTACAAAAATTGCATGTGGCACTTGTATATAAACATGGTGAGATGAATGAAATGTTTTTCTATGAAATATTTATTCGTTGTTGTATCCTTAAGAGTAATAGTTATTTTTACCAATTTCAATTCTGAGTCCATTGTATCAGATACGATTATTTATTGAACTATCGTATAATGTTTCGATAGAGAAAGCCTAGTGTAAAGGCACTCTTCATTATGTGTCGTACTCCCTGCTAACAAGGTATGCTTATACTCGTCCTGAGCAAGGCAAGAATTCCAATACGAAGTCGAGAGAAAGCAAAGTGCAAGAGTTTCCATACTTTCACATTTGGGTACATGAATCTATGATAAAAAAAAACAGGGAAAGATTGACAGACCTGTCGACTCACAGTTATAACATCAACATCATGAAGAGGTGTCCAAAATGTTTTCATAAATGAGTTTTGCTGTTAGTATAAATATGGAGAGACGACTGCAACTAAAAATGTTTCTCAGTCCTTTGAACGATCCTGAATTAATATGATGATTCTGATATATGGCTGTTTTCGAAACAGAAATTCAACTTCCTCCTGTAATGTAGGTACTAAAGTTGAAACTACAGAGTTGGACTTGCCTTGCTTCACAGCTGCCTTGGTTACTTGGAGATATTCTATAAGCAATATTATTCCATTCTTCATTATAAATAATAAGTTATTTTGATTGTATAATGATTTGCGTTAGCCCAATTTTTGAGAGCAGAGAACGAAAATGGATTAAATAAAGGGAAGAGGGACAACATTTCTTAATCATCTAGTGTTCAGGGATTTATTCGAATAATATATTCAATATATTCATGGAAATAGTCATTAAAATATTCACTTGAATAATCGATATACTAGACTCATTTAACATCTGAATAATTCCACCATTTCAATTTTTTTTGGAAGATATACTTCCATTTCAGCCTCCGTTCATCATTCGGTAGCTTGAACAAGGGAAGATGATATTTTTTTTTTCATTCAATGACCATCGGAATATGCATTAATATTACAAACCTATAGCAGGTTCTTTGTCACCCAGTAAACACAAGGAAGTGATAAATCGGATAGTAGGAATAGATTTTTTGTCCAGTTTTTCACAGCATGTCTTTGAAAGAGGAATTTTTTTTTTTAAATCAACAAATCGGTATCAACAAAAAAAATCACACTCTGCTTGGTATAATTTGTTTGTTTTCAATATTTCTACTTCCACAGGCACACTGTAATGAATATCCAAACTCACGTTGAAGATACTCACTGGATGTCCATCAATGAGTCGGATAATAGCCACCAATATCTCCAGCTATTGAATATCTAGTCTCTCTCGTGAAAAGGTATATTTTGAACGTTTAACAAAAATGACTGAATCTGTTGAGGACATATATATTGAAGTACCTTCTTGGGAAACCAACTAGACAAAATAAGTTTGACCTGGACGTTAATTCGTGGTGATATGGACACATCAAACACTTTGTAGTATTTATCAAGTTCTGTTAGCTATTGGACTGAGGTGGCCTTTACTTGATGGAAATCCATAGTTATTACGCTATAAGGTAGACACGATTAAATTTCCACAAAATTTATTGTCTTCGCGACATGTTTCGGTACACTGTACCTTTATCAAGCGAATGTATTTAAACACTAAATTATTCTTCGCTAAAAGTTCCTTAAATATATGAGGGCCTACTAATTATCTATGATTCCTAGAATAATACCACTGACAATGATGATGATTCCTAACTGATGCCGATAACTGATACTGATTCCTAATAATAATTATGATATCGGACCGTAGTTACTACTTATTGATTGAATAAGTTTAACAAAGGGAAACTATTGAGATCCAATTGATCATTTAGCAAACAATTTGAATTTTTTAATTTATTGATTTCCAAAAATTCTAAATAATTAAGTCTAATGCCCTTATTTTCAACATGCAGAATTTCGAAATTTTTATCGAAGTCATGGCCTTCCTCTAAAATATGATTGGCATATGATGGATGAGTTGTTTTCTTTTCCTAATTCATACGATGTTCACGTATGCGGTTTTTGAATGGTCTACCTGTCTGGCCAATATATACTTTGGAGCAAGATCCACAATTCAATTTATAAACTCCTGATTTTTCATCTTTTATTGTTTTATCTTTGTTATTCTTGATAAACCTTCCCAACGTGTTATCTGTTCTATATGCTACTTTTAAATTTTGTTTATGCAAAAATGAAGCTACTTTTTCCGTAGCAGGTCCTGAATAAGTTAAGATTCTATAATTATTGTCATGGGTCCTCAAAGTGGGGTACACTTCTTGGATAGCTTTTCTATGTAGTTTTTTAGCAAGAATATTTTCTATTAATTTGACTTGATATCCATTGTTAACTGCTATTTGTTTTATGATATTTAATTCTTTGTTGAAATTGTCCACAGAAAGAGAAATGTTTACTAATCTGTGTATCCTACTATGGTATGCTGATATTTTATGTTTATATGGATGTACCGAATTATTATGAATAGTGATATCAGTGTGGGAAGGTTTATGAAAAATAGCAAAGTGGTGTTTGCTGTTGGCTTTACCTATTGTCAAGTCTAAGAAATTAATTGAATTATCTGTTTCCATCTCTATTGTGAATTGAATATTTGGATGAATAGTGTTAATATATTTATGAAATGTATCTAATTGTCTGTTGGTGCCTTTAAAACAAACTATAACGTCATCTACATATCTGTACCAATACAAAAACATCCACTGTCGCAACAGTTTTTCAATTCAATTCACAATAGAGATGGAAACAGATAATTCAATTAATTTCTTAGACTTGACAATAGGTAAAGCCAACAGCAAACTTCACTTTGCTGTTTTTCATAAACCTTCCCACACTGATATCACTATTCATAATAATTCGGTACATCCATATAAACATAAAATATCAGCATACCATAGTAGGATACACAGATTAGTAAACATTTCTCTTTCTGTGGACAATTTCAACAAAGAATTAAATATCATAAAACAAATAGCAGTTAACAATGGATATCAAGTCAAATTAATAGAAAATATTCTTGCTAAAAAACTACATAGAAAAGCTATCCAAGAAGTGTACCCCACTTTGAGGACCCATGACAATAATTATAGAATCTTAACTTATTCAGGACCTGCTACGGAAAAAGTAGCTTCATTTTTGCATAAACAAAATTTAAAAGTAGCATATAGAACAAATAACACGTTGGGAAGGTTTATCAAGAATAACAAAGATAAAACAATAAAAGATGAAGAATCAGGAGTTTATAAATTGAATTGTGGATCTTGCTCCAAAGTATATATTGGCCAGACAGGTAGACCATTCAAAAACCGCATACGTGAACATCGTATGAATTATGAAAAGAAAACAACTCATTCATCATATGCCAATCATATTTTAGAGGAAGGCCATGACTTCGATAAAAATTTCGAAATTCTGCATGTTGAAAATAAGGGCATTAGACTTAATTATTTAGAATTTTTGGAAATCAATAAATTGAAAAATTCAAATTGTTTGCTAAATGATCAATTGGATCTCAATAGTTCCCCTTTGTTAAACTTATTCAATCAATAAGTAGTAACTACGGTCCGATATCATAATTATTATTAGGAATCAGTATCAGTTATCGGCATCAGTTAGGAATCATCATCATTGTCAGTGGTATTATTCTAGGAATCATAGATAATTAGAGTAGGCCCTGATATATTTAAGGAACTTTTAGCGAAGAATAATTTAGTGTTTAAATACATTCGCTTGATAAAGGTACAGTGTATCGAAACATGTCGCGAAGACAATAAATTTTGTGGAAATTTAATCGTGTCTACCTTATAGCGTAATAGCTGTTAGCTATTGATTGACCGAACAGGATCTACGAAAAAAATTTTAATGCAAAGTTCAACTACTCACCTCCAGACGAATCCGATACGCTAAGCAATAATCTTTGCAAACCGAGTTGCAAACTATATCATAGACAATATGGAGGCATAAGAAAAACACTTCTAGTGTATACAGAGTATACCAAGCCAATGACTAAGAAAATAGTTGTTTATATACTAAGGACGCAAAATGCTTTTTCGCGTTCCGTGAGAGAGATTATATATTAAGATAATCTCGAGTTCGCGAAAATATTTTGCGGTCATGGTATACACAATATTTGTAAATGTCATAGTGTTACTATGGAAATGAAATATCAAACAATACAAACGTTCAGTTTGCCGGCAGTTACTCTGGGAAAAGGTCGCAAAACTTTTTGCTGACCCTCACCCGGAGTAACGGCCGCGAAATAACATTTTGCATCTGCTCCTACGTCTTTTTTAAATCCACGTCTATCGATCTATTTTTTTCATGTACAAGTTTATTGGCCCAAGTATGAACATAAACGAGGTTGCCCTCTGATTATATGTTCATTTGGATTTTAAAGAAAGAAGGAAAGTATTTTCAGTTAATCAAATCTCTCTTCACCATATTCATAGTATAGGTTCTCCATTCGACTTCTCCGTCGCGATAAAAACAGATCTGTTGGGCTACTGCCAATCATAAATGCACATATTACTCCTAAGTGACTTTCGCATGAATACACGGATATATATCAATTTTTTCCAATCAATGAGAGTATACCGGGTGACAACGAAAACATTGATTTCAGCGCCATAAAGTTGTTTGCAAGGTTAGATATTTGATATTCGTCATGAAGTCTGTATGAAACTCTGTGTACTTTCGATAGAACATGGAATATTATATCAGAACGTCATCTGTAAAACCATAGACGAATAACTTGATAAAGTGAGGAAGAAAAAGTGAAATTCGCTTACTCTCTGTTGAAAACTTCTAAAATTGAAATGTTTCGCCAATCCATGAAATATTATAGTTTCTGTTTTAAAATTCCTTATTCAACCTCAATTCCATCAGTAATCTTAAGTGGAAGAAGTATTTCATAACCTTCAGTCCTCTATTATCCGATAAAAAAATTGTTGAATATAGTATGTGTTGATTTTACTGATCCAGAATTCGTTATTACGTTTCCAATTACTAACTCTGAATTTCCGTCAATGCGGATTACCCATGAAGAAGGCCAGATAGACTGCTTCTACAGAGTTTTACAGCGATTGATGGCACTAGTCCTTTTCGCAAGTTTCGATTAAGAAGTTTTTTCTTCTGGTAATAATCTCAACCCATTTCCCTCCTACACCAAGCTCATTCGACCAAGTGCGTGCATTTCCATAATTTTTTAAATTTTTCATTCAAGCAAACGATTGAATGCAAAATAATAATTTACGATGGAATCCCTCGGCCTCCGGCTCGAGATTTTATTTAATTATCATACGCCGACAATAGTTTCATACACGACGTCGATATAACCTTCTTTATGAAAAAATAATTTCGCATTGAGACACTATGCACGAGCTTTCATAGGAAATGTTTGACAAGGGTCCACTTCTAGCCCAACCGCAAATTATATACCTACAATTATTGTTTTATAGATGAAAATATTGCCCTCAACGCTTTCAATAGGAGAGCCCAATCGGTGATTTCGGGATTTACTTAAGCGCGGCAGATTAATATACAGGGGGATACCTTGTACCCGGTTAAGTACTTGCACCATATATGGCCGCCCTTCAAGAATAAAGGATCAGATTAGTAAAAAATTCATCTCGACAGTCTCAAGCGTGGCTAACTTTATTTTTATTTTGAAGGAAATAATTGAAGAGTTGCAAAAAATATATAATCTGATGATTTCCACAGGCCGAAATAATAACAATTCTTCGATGAAGTTTAATGCGTGCAGCTACGTGATGCCTGTATTCCCCTCTTCACGTTTCTATTTCTCTCTCAGTTTTTTTCTATCTATTGCTCTCTCACTCCGTCCCCACTCTGGTTTCTGTTGCCATGATGCCATGACAGTTGATCACACAGACTCGTTGGTGGCATGATTTTGTTCACAACGAATATCAAACGTTTTAAAATTTAAAAAATTCAATTGCTTATAATTATTTTCTTATAAATACAAGTATTCTACTAAAAAAAGCATACACTTTTTCATTTGCATGCTATTTCCTGAGATTTTCAATTAATAAAGTTCAATGATTTAAAAAATTAAAAAAAAAATCAAATTGGCAGAATAGGCGAATCCCTCCAGATAATCGTCAGATTATGAGACTGCAACGTCTAGGGCGTATAAAGATGAACCACATTTATCTTAATCTGACGCGCTTGTATATTTCAAAGTGAGTCTGCGTCACATCCAAACCGTCACTTAACATCCCCTCAGAAAATCTGATGCGCTCGAGAAAAAATTGTTTTTTTTTCATTTTCAACCCTTACGTACGACCACCCCCACTATGGAAACAATCAGATTAACATAGGTACATTTTCAAAAATATGTATGACATAGATGATATCAATATCTGACGCGCTCGAGTATGTCCATGCAACAGTTTTTTTTTTTAGATTTTTGAAAGTCTATAACCGCACCCCCCAACCATGAAAAGGTATATTTCTTGTAATTATCTAAGCTTCGCAACCCAATAGGTCCATGACGCTCGAGTAAATCGATTTAGCATCGTGGGCTCTCCTCCTATTTCACTATTACCCAAGCAACAACTTGAGGGCGCCACGCCATGTACAAAATATATTTCCTTGTCACTCAGTATATTTGATTATATTGTGCTGTAAATATAGATAAGTTTTGAGATATTGTCACATTTTTGGAGTTGGAGTCTTTGTGAGAAATGAGGGAAAAAGCCGTTTGCCACGACGCACATATTCTTCCCTCGATTTTCTCCGATGTAGACAGCCAACCATCTCTATACCTACTGTCTTTCTGGTGGGACGCAAAGTTCGGAGCAACGGGTTGATGCGCAACTGTATATCTTTCAGTGAAATACACGAATTTTCGTAAATATTATCGGCCATCTCCTTTTTCTCTGATACTTTTTCTGGAACTTATTCGTTCTGTTACGCCCAATTTACTGTATGTGAGTTGTTCGTCATGTATCATCAGCCCCTTCATCAAAATTTAGGAGAGCATATAGTAGTTTTCAAGTGAAACTGAAGAAAAAACGTCACATTTTGAAATTAAATACGCATCAAGAAAAATAGTGAGTGTGCGAATATCAAATAGAAACCTGTATCACCGATAAATAAAAAAGAATCAATATATTTTGAGCTTCCTGAAAAAAAACAGTTCTAGTGACCATACAATTATGGTGATTTTCAACTTTCCACTAATAAACGATGAGGTTGGAACCTTTGGTGTAAAAGTTGAAACGATTCTTAGAGATCAATTACCCTAGCACCAAACTGATATTTTTGCACTCGACGCGCGTTTCGCTAACAAGGTTAGCATCCTCAGAAGAAGAAAATTGATACTCCTCGTCTTGTGCGTCGAGTGCAAAAATATCAGTTTGGTGTTAGGGTAATTGATCTCTGAGAAAAGTTTCAATTCTACTCATTCAGATATATTTATTTATGATATTTCTGATCTACATCAAGATGGTAGCGAAGCTGTCGCACCTCAATATTAAAATTTGAAATATTATAAAAGTGAATCGACCTCACATTTTTTGAGAATATAATATGGAATGCTTTGAAGACAGGTACCAACGAATTTTTCATGAATACTTTTCATCAAAGTGGCCCAATAGTATATTTAGACTACCAAAAAGAAAACATATTTTATCAGTATGATTGATGCACTCTTTGTTTTTCTGGTGTGGCATTTAATCAAGATTATAGTTAGACATTCGCTCAAATATTGACATTCTCATGCACCTTGAAGGGAAACCGAAGTTATCAAGTTTCAAACAATCAACAAATCCAACAGTAAATTGGGGATTTATTCTGTGATACCACTGTAAGTATTTTGGAAATATAAGTGTGAATAAAATGTATAGAAGAAACATTGTTTATCTTCATATTCTCAGTTATCAACAAATTAGGAATTCAATCTATCATTTATTCATCAAAACCACTCTGCACAACGAACAGAGAATAATGACCTTCAGTTTGCAGGCAAAGATAGGTAGAAGTAGATAGAAAAGTGTCCGTATAATCGAATTAATGCGATTGGCCGAGGCCGCATAAACATACTGTGTATTCAGTGAGTGTATAATAAACCCTGGCATCTGTCGGAAGGTCTTGGTGTTGAAGATACCATTTTGGAACACATATGAATCTTTCAGTTTAGGGCTTGAGCCCACTCGATTTGAGGAAAACAAATTTGATTTCCAGATGAGCCATACTCTTAGTGAAAGGGGTCCAAGCATGGCTCATCTTCAAGAAGCTGCAGTGTAGTTCAGCACATTCTGCGGCTATGTCAATGGAACTACCTCATAACATAGACAGGTCTGAAGTCCAATCTGTCGCAGATTATGCTTATAATTTTTTTGAGAATTGTTCACTTTGCGGTTAGAATGCAGATGAGGCTTGACAAAAGCCCAGCATATTCGGAGGAGAATCTATGAAGTTTCGACTATTGCATTTAAAGCCTCCATTTTAAAGGTAGCTGGATCCGGTTCTTATGACCTAGGAGCTGGAACGCATTCCATATGAAAACGATTTATTTGCTGCTGATGCTAGGTATCATAACAACTGTTATCATTCCTTTGTTAAGCTTCAGAGGGAAGGAAAACCCGGTCGTCCTGAAGATGAATCGATAAATTTGGCAATGAAAGAGATTTATGCATACATTGATTGTCAGTTTTTCTTGCAAGAACTGTAAGATATGTCGAAAAATTCGAGTATGAATTATTAACCAATTGAAATAAAATTGTAGCTGAAATATGGATATAATAACTGAAATTGATTTAAGCTGCTGTTCATCCAAGGTCGCTTAAATCAAGGCTTCATTTTTTTTTACATCGACGATTCGGTATCTAAACATGTGTGCGATACATTTGCGAAACTGCTTCCCGGGCTGCATATTTACATACCCTCCGATACGATGGCACCAGCGGGCTGAAATCTGTGAGTCTGTGTGGCCAAAAGTAATGCTTCAGAAGCTCACTTATTATTATTCAGACACCCATGCATATTATGCGCTTTTGCCTTAATAGTCTTCAACCTGATCGCAGACTGAAATACCTCTTTTTTATGAATAACTTCGTAGTGGAGGAAGATTGAAAAAATGGCAAGCTCCTTTTAGAGATTGTGTTAAGTACAGTTATCAATGAATATAAATATTTTAATGAGGAAATAAAAACGAAATTTTCCGACATCTATGAGAACGAATGCAGAAATTGGATGAAAAATACTCGCAAGAATCAAGTACTGACTGTATAGTATCTTACATATATCCAAGAATAAAAAAAATGATTTTCGCGAACATGCCAACATTCCAGTAGAAACAAATTTGCTATGAAGATAAGTGAAATCAGAAAAGATACAAAAAAAAGATTTGTTGATATGAGAAGATTTTTACACATCAATGAGAGTATAAGTTTGTATTTCATAAGTGGGTGTGTTCAGGTGTGTGTGATATTTAATTTGATATCAAGATAATAAACAATTGTGAACCAATTGAATAATATTTTTTTAATATTTTTCCCTGATCAATCAATGAATACTGAAACACTATTACAAGTTTTTATATACAGGGTTATTGGTTATAAACATCACCACACTTTAACTTTCGTATTTTAAGATTCAGAGAAGGATTTTAAACACAAAAATTGTAGTTATCTTTTGATGGTCGTTTGATCGTAGGTATTTTAATATGATCGTGGTTATATTACTTTGCTCTGGCTGCTTGAATGTTGAAATGAGTTGAACAATTGGCGTAGGTGCCTTAATCAATGAGCTTGTTTTGCAGACTAATTATTGGCCACAAAGATTCACACATGCAAGTGTGTCCCGTCCCAATAATTGGAAATCAATTCTGGTAGTTGTATCGCCAAGAGCATATGTGGGATTTCTTCTGTGGTATTAGCCAGGGGAGTAGTTGTTTTCTAAAAAGTGTTAGTCCGTCAACCTACAGTGTAGGTGAGTTGAGGCTGGCCTGAACAAATCGTTCATTTTCAGAATATTTGATTTAAAGCCAGTCTTCAAGCATACCCATGAATATTTGTTGATATTAATTGATTGATTGAAACGTTCGATAGACATATTTTCATCTTTTGGATTGTCTGCATCGTATAATGAAACAATAATGTACAAAGCAGCAGTTCTTAATCGACATTTGGCAAGGTAACAAATTGGAACCTGCAGACGGGTTGGAAATCGATTTACCACCCGTTGGGGCCAATTCAGATTATTACCACCTGGTCCAGAAGAACTGCTCAACAGTATTTTTCGAGACTGCAAAAAAGATTGCTCACTTATATGTAGCAATTGCAAGGGTTGATCCTGCTCCGATATCGAACCTGATTTGACAGATACAGGCCGATACAAGTCATTTCAAACAAGAAATAGGAGATGCCTCAGTTTTCCTAGATCAGATCTGTACAAATTTTCAACTTCATCGCAATGTTTCCTAAGTCGAATGTCTATTTTGACTGGACTACAAGGATCCTGCTATCGATCAGCAAGTTCTACTCAAAGCCACCTATTTTCGATCCTATATCCTAGGGCTTCGCGAGACCAAGAGACTAGTCTTGGTTTTGTCTCGACAAGATCGAGAAAAAGACTACAACTAAATTAATCTTCTCAAAACCAAGACCATTCACTGCTCATCACACAATAATCCATTGTAAAATGGTCAATAAAAACCTAATTAACATTCTGGCCCTTTTGAACCATTCTTCTTATATATATATGCGAAGTTGTTATTCTGGGAGTCGTCGGTATTGAGTTTCGACGTTTCAAACAACAGTTGCTGGCAGTAAGTATGAACAGTAACATTCTTGAAAATGCCAACTGAGATGTTGACGACGTTTCTGGAACCTCTAAGATAGTTCTCTCCGAGCGTAAACAAATGTGGTTGTTATCTTTCTCGAACATTCTCAATGAATCGCGGTAACGGTCGATGGGCGTGGTCTTCTCCGAATAGGCGTAGGGGAAGTCATAGGCGTAGAGAAAGGGTTTCATTGTTTCGTAGAATTGATCTTTATCGATAAATTCTCAACAGCACGTTGAAATATCCGCCGTTTTGCAGCTATCCGCTGCACTGTTTGCGTGAAGAGCCTTTTAGCTGCTAAGCATTCCATCAGACATTGTATTAGAGAAGCGTGTTATCTCGACTACTTGATTCATCTTACGTATGTGGCTCTTATACTTACCTGTTGGAATCGGAGGTTTATATTACTCAGAAATGGTATATTGTTAAAAGTTAGGTCATTTGTTTATATTTATATTCATATTTACTGCATTCATACTGTTAATTCGACTCTGTCAGTTCATTCCGAGTTCAAAGCGCCATCGTTCGGCGGATAAATTTTCTTAGTCCTATGCGGAAGCATCGACTGTTCGATCTGCCGCTGGATAGCGATAGTGTGAAGTTTTCTTTAAAATTGTTCACAGAATAGTTTCATGCGCCTATCTAGGAAAAAAACAGTTCTAAAAACTATGTGAAGGTCAATACGACTGTTTAAAGTGATCCTTCCTGAACCGTTGATAGGAAAATCTGTTCTGTGTTCTAAATTTTCATTATTTCAGGTAAATACTGTTTGAACGTCATTTTTCTGTGGTGGATCGATATTTGTTCCGTAGTTTTCTGGGTTTCGTAACCTACCACAATCTGAAGAAATAAGAATTAATATTGGAATCTATACAAGTGTAGAAGGGCAGATTTACATTCTACCCCGAAAAGTTGCTGCGACTATTGAAAAGCAGTTGTTTCTGGATAGAACAAGTCCAATTAATCAGCAACGTCTCGTATAACTCAAATTTTGCCTAGCAAAAAAATAATAAGAATAAGTATATATGAAAACGGAAACTAAATCTGCTTCCGTTCTCAAAACTTATACGCAAATTCCTGTATAAATCCAAATATTCCTTGTAGGCAATCTTGATAATTGACATTTGTCAAATATTTCCAATTTGACATAACGTTTTTTCCTTCATGAGGGGTGGTCATCCGCGATCCATATCAAGCGAACTCGTTGATCTGCATTCTTCACCAGACAGCAAGATGAAAGCAGATTCCTTTAATTTTCGTTTCCTGCCATTGCTCTCTTTCATCATAATTTTGGTGTCATTCCATTCTACTGTGTGATCTCCATCAGCAGTAGGAATGAGTTCTTATAATTAAGAACCACCTATCTGTCTGTTCCTGATGTACATCTTGTGTTCACTCTTTCGCACTTCCAATGGTCGAGATGTTTCACCGATATATTTGAAACGTCGACCATTGGAAGTGCGAAAGAGTAAACACAAGATGTACATCAGGAACAGACAGATAGGTGGTTCTAAATTATCAGAAGAGTACAGAATTCCCACACCCCTTTGTTGTGAACTTGGAAACCTGTTGAATCTCTCTTGCTCAGGGTATTTTTTCTTCAATAGAACATTTGAACTTTGGAACTTCTTGCGGAGATGTTTTTCCTGAGGCTTACAAACTTCAAAAATTCAAAGTGAATGTTAATTCTTATCTCCTGTCCCTTGATTCACACGGTGTTCTTTGAACATTACAGGGCTTTCCTTTTGTGTGAATCTGCATATAAAAAAAAACTTGCATCCTTGACCGGTGAATCTACCTTAGCGAGAAGTTTTATCTTTCATTATTTTTAATCTGATGGCTAAATAACTTCCAGTCCGATTCTGCACAACATTTGCCAATGCTCACAATAACATCGTGAACAAAGGTGAGGTTTGTAACTGTCAGGTGTTTGTTTTCATGTCGTTGCAACCCCGCTACCTTCCGCACTCTCTGAATGTACCGGTTCTGGCATATCATGGCCGAGTTATTTTTAAAGTGCCAAGATCAAGGCTGATTATTATTGCTATCGCAGGGCACACTGATATTGCAGACAGTGTTATTCACAGAACGTTCTCATCAGAGTTCAGTTATATCATTCCATAGCGTCCAATTACTTATATATCGCATTTCTCGATTTACGGCTTCCAGTTCAAGTTTCCACAACATATTACATTGAAGCCTGCTATCTGTACTTCTATAAAAATGGCTAGTGATGGTCTTCAATCAGAGGTCGATATATCCCCAAGTTGTTGGTCTAAACGACTGTCGAGGGAACAAATTGTTGTAGAACATATCAAATTTATTACGAAACGTAAGTGAACTTTTTTATTCAATTCGAAAAGTTATCTTTCCGATAGCGATGTATTTTTTATGTTTGCTTATTTATCTTGTAGTCATTGGTATCTTCGGTGATTGAATGCTGATTACAGAGCCCACTCCATATCGATCTTCAATAACTTTTTCAATTTTCGAGATCAAAAAAATTGTGATATCGAAACTGCATTTTTTCTTACTTTGTTTTATCGTTTTCAGTTCATTTCCCGTAATATTAGTTATTACAAATGTGGTGACAGTAAATACATATTTGGAACACAAACAAAAAATCGTATTTAAATAAAATTGATGTGTACATAGGGGAGTTCGAAACATAATTTACAATGAGATCGTTTTTCATGCACAGATAGTGATGAAGTGAAGAAATCGATAGCAAACCAATCAAATATACCATATGGTCCAGGGAAACGTGAGGTTATAGACATCTACGGCACAGATTTACCACAGGGTAAGTAACTATTGAAAACAACATGCTGTTATGGCATGATTTTCTCAGGCCTTGATCATGGTTTCGAAAATGATAAACGATGTGTGAAAAAAGAATATAACTCAGTTTTAGTGGTCCGTGCTTTTATTATCTACAAATGCCAATTATTCAATTTTTCAGTACTTTGAGATTCACAAAACCACTACTCGCGTTTCGCTATATGATAGCGCACAATTTGGTGAACATCATTACACTGAAAAATCCTAGAAAAACTATAGAAATATCTCTATAGTGGATTTCTATGAAGTTTCTACTGGTATTCCTTCAATTATTCGATATCCCTAACGTTTTCTTTGTTCATTCCCAAATCCGAAAATCAGATATATTATCACAGATTCAAATTTTTTACCACGCACTTATTAAATATCTATCACTGTTTAATAAACTCGAATATACAGTATTTAGTATCTATTTGGGGCACAGCTAACAAATCAATAATGGAACCATTGAAAAAACTGTAAAATAAATCTATAAAATGTATTTATAATCTGAACTATCTGGAACCTACAAGGAATTTATATAAACCCAAAATACTCTTAGATATTGAAACTCTTCATTGAATAAAACTATGTATACTCATTCACTTTGTCAGAAACCGAATAAAATTCTCAAAATTGAAATTTTTGGAGGCGAATAATATTCATGTTCACCATACCCGCCAAAATCATTATTTGCGACCTTTGAATGTCAGAACAAACTTTGGTCAGAAAACAATATTGCATAGTGGTGTAATTATTTATAATTCAATACCTCGTGTTCTCAAGAACATTAAGCAAGAACATTTATTCAAAAAATATTTGGAAAAATATTTTTTGAACTGCTGAAATTTTATTATTCCTGCAAAGTATTTATCACTGTCGGTTTTAGATTTCATAATAATAGAGCATGTGTTCTTTATACGTTTCAGACCTTCGACAATAAATTCAAGGTCTTGGATTAATTCAATATCAATAATGTTGTTGTTTCAATACCTATAATTTTACACACAATTTGTCTGGGGGAATTCCCACTGATCATCTACATGTATGGAAATACTTTCCAAGTATGCAAACAAGTTTATCGTGACCTCAGTATACGTGTATCAAAATTTGTTTTTTATTGAAATGGTTCGTGGTACGAATACTTCTTTATGGTACCATGGATATCAGATATAAATTTTAGACCTACCCTGGTTTAATGTTATTTTGTTGGCAAGATTGACTTGAAATAGTAATTTGAAATAAACATTCATGTATGAAATATGTATAGGTAAAAACTCATGAATTGAAGTACCCCCAAACAGAGAAATCAACTATTTTGGATGAGCATTACAACATATCCTTATAGTCTGATGTTTCGAGTTTTTTTTGGTCAACTTGTTGATACCAACTGAAGAGCACACGGACAAAACGATGAATGTCCAAAAACCAGAAATATTCGGGAAAGCATTTTTAATTAAAATTCGCCTCAGTCAGTTATGTATTTTTAGCAAGTTATATTTGGCGATTCAATTCGGTTTTATCAGCAATCGGTAGGTTCATTTCGATTTATATTCTAGAAATACGCCGGCCATTACCACGACCAATGGATTTTATGTGTCGTTGATTGAGTATATGCTGAAAAATCGAAAAACATTGCATAGAATATGCGACTTCATCTGTTTAAACAATCAACGGAACGAAAAATCCATTGTTCGTGGTAGTGGCTGCCATATTTCAATAATACAAATCCAAAAAAGCCGGCCGATTTTTGATAAACCCGAATTGAAACGCAAAATCGCCATGTTGTCCATTATTTGGAAAAGGCGGCACTGCTTTTTCATAATATAGTCCAACCCCTATATATATATATATATATATATATATATATATATATATATATATATAATATATATGTATGTGTGTTCGGATAGGTTTCTGCGGTCAGTTGTGTGTTGTCGTTGAGTTCGGGTTGAACCGCGTCTGGAGTTTTGTTCTCGACCTTTCGGCTCCGATTTTGGAGCCATTTTCAAGAGGTAAATGTGACTTCACCTGAAATGATAGCCGAAGAAACCCGACAAGACATCGCCACCACCCTCAGGAAAGCAAAACTTCCTAAATCCAATATCACACCGGCACAGAGACATTCTCTGAAAAGTCTCCACAACAACCCAGACCTGATCATCCTCTCAGCAGACAAGGGCAACGCCACAGTTATCCTCAACACGTCTGACTATGTTGATAAAATGAGTAAAATACTCGATTCACCTGAATATCAACCCACCGACAGGGACCCAAGGACCTATCTTGAGAAGAAAACCAGGACCCTCATCAACAACTACAATATCCCTACCGAAACCAAGAAAGCTCTCATCCCCCGGGAAAAATCCTCACGCACACCCCGCATATATGGTCTCCCAAAAATACACAAACCCAACGTTCCTCTTCGCCCCATTGTCAGTGCTTTCGGTTCACCAACACACAATCTTGCTAAACACCTTGCAAATACTCTCCAACCCCTTGCAGAACAGTCCTCGTCATATGTACGAAATTCTTTCCACTTCATTGAAATCCTCAAAAACCTCAATATCCAACAGACTGACATCCTTGTGAGTTTCGACGTAGTGTCCTTATTCACAAATATCCCTTTATCAGATACATTGAACATTCTCGAAACCAAACACCAAATTTCCAAAGGCACCCTCAACCTCATCAGTCACCGTATGTCCATTACATACTTCCTATTCCAAGGTACCTTTTACAAACAAGTGAAAGGCGCCCCCATAGGTTCTCCCCTCTCACCAGTCCTTGCAAACCTTTTCATGGAAGACTTCGAAACTAAAGCCATTGACACGTTCGACCACAAACCCTCTTGCTGGTTCAGATACGTAGATGACGTTTTCGTCATATGGCCTCACGGCTCCGAAACTCTCCATAATTTCCTTGATCACCTTAACGACCTCCACCCAAATATAAAGTTTACAATGGAAATCGAAAGCAATAACTCCCTTCCATTCTTAGATGTCCACATCACAAAAACCAATGACTCCTTCACCCACACGGTCTACAGGAAACCAACACACACAAACCGACACCTTAACGCAAACTCCCACCATCATCCAGCACAAACCAATTCCGTTGTGAATTCCCTCATCCACAGATCCATCAACCTCACAGACCTCCATAACAAACCA
Organism: Zygogramma bicolorata; assembly: GCA_032362365.1. NCBI lineage: Eukaryota > Metazoa > Arthropoda > Insecta > Coleoptera > Chrysomelidae > Zygogramma > Zygogramma bicolorata. The sequence continues at coordinate 1,959,330 of JAVJAQ010000387.1, read as the reverse complement.
CAGGAACTAGCCCAACTCAAATCAGCCCTTCTTCAAAATGGATTCACAGACCATCAAATTGACAGATCCATCCGCCGCCATCAAACTTCTCATTCCATTCCCAGAGACCCAACAGACAACAACGTTCCCCACAAAGCTTTTCTTCCCTACATTAAAGGTGTTACTGACAAAATCAGCCGAATTCTCAAAAATCAGGACATAAAAACAATATTTACAGCCAGCAATAAGATCTCCACATTCCTCCGCTCCCCCAAGGACAAAATTGTCGACGAATCACAGGGTATATATGAAATACCATGTTCTGATTGCCATAGAACATATGTAGGCCAGACCAACAGAAGTGTGACAAGTAGAGTATACGAACATCAACTTGCTGTCCGAAAATCAGACCCATCTTCAGCTCTGTCCAAACATCATCAAGAGACAGGACACAATATAGACTTTGCGAACACTAAGACCATCGCCATAGCAAAAACACTACAAGCTCGTATAATTCGCGAGGCCATCGAAATCGAGAAGCGACCTTCCTGCTTAAATAAACGTGACGACGGCCAGAGACTTCCAACTGCATGGAAACCCCTAATTTCCAGATGCCCAGTCCCCACCAAGACATCCGACGGTCCTTTAGTAGCACCCGCTGCTATAAATCCCACCCAACATCCCTCGATACCTCAGTTCGCTTTAAGGAGTAGGCAGATTGAGACCTTAGAAAGAACTCGTGACGAGACCTGGGGAGTAGGCAGATTGAGGCCCCGGCGTCAAGTCACAAACCCTTGCCCCCTGTGACAACACCTGAGGAGTAGGCAGATTGAGACCTCAGCGTGAAGTCACATTTACCTCTTGAAAATGGCTCCAAAATCGGAGCCGAAACGTCGAGAACAAAACTCCAGACGCGGTTGAACCCGAACTCAACGACAACATATATATATATATATATATACATATATATATATATATATATATATATATATATATATATATATATATATATATATATATATATATATATATATATATATCTACCAGATGGAAGGTAGATAACATACACAGATTAGTATAAGTTGCACCGTTGCATCCACCAGTGTTCGATATTAAATAGAAATAAAAAATTATGACCAATATATTTGATCAGCCTAGTAATATTTTTCCACTCCTGCTCATCACACAATAATCCATTGTAAAATGGCCAATAAAAACCTAATTAACATGCCGACCATTTTGAACCTTTTTTCTCGCCTGTCGGCGTGAGCGCTGTGTGCGCCTCTTCAAATCTTTAAGTTTTTCAAAAAATTATATTATGGTGAGTGACATGGTCACTCAAATTGAAAAACACCCTCAATACCTCAACAAATGAGACGACTCACAAAGGCTTCCTAATTCCTGGAAACCATTACTATCCCACCGAACAAATTTTCACATTAGACCTCTATTGAATCCGACAGTTTCAACAACGTCGGATTCTCATACAGCCATATATACCATCCTTCTATCTACAGAACCACAGTCTTCACTATGTCGAGATGAGAGCTGAGACTTAGGCTTCGCCACCAAGTCATAAAGAAGTCTTGAGAATGGCTCCAAAGTTGGAGCCGAAACGTCGACAGAAAAAAGATTCCAGACGCGGTTTAACCAGTAGTTCCAGATCCAATTCTATATGGTCTTCTCCAAATAGGCATAGGGGAAATCCAGGGCGTAGAGGAAGGGTTTCATTGTTTTGCAGATCTGATCTTGATCGTTGAATTCGTAACAGCACGTTGAAATATCCGCAGTTATACAAATCGAAAAAAGCCGGCCGATTTTTTATAAAACCGAATTGAAACGCAAAATCGGTTGCGCGGAGGGCAACTTTCAAACGATGCTGCCGCTGTGTTGTCCACTATTTGGAAAAGGCAGCACTGCTTTTTCATAATATAATCCTACTCCTCCACTGTTCGGAGGAACAATCACAATACGGATGACTTATCATTACAGAAACCTAAAAAAAATGTTTTTCTAATTTTCGGCGTTGACCGGTCCTAGACATGGCAGCAAGGCCATTTTGTGTTCTCTCATGAATAAAATATCGAATTATATATATTTCTTTTGGAAGCCCTATCATTATAGGTTTAGCTTCGCGACCTCTTAGCCTCTTATATGAACCATCGAAAATGTCGATCGACTTTTGCTTCCAAACAAGCAAGCAAGATTCGATTCTTCAATCATTTCGAAACTTTTCAGATGCTCCTGTACTTATTCATTTCCACGGTGGATTCTGGAAGGAACCGCTGGTTTGCCACAATAACAATACTTTTATTGCGAAAGTTCTGCGAGAAAACCAAATCAAAACGATGTTCGTTGGTTACCAACTTTGTCCATCGGTAACACTCGAAGATATTTCAAAAAATATTGAAAAGGCGGTGGACAAGTGCCGTGAACTTGCAAAAGACGCTAGGTAAGCCGGAATAGATGCTCATCAATAGAAATAGAAGAGTTTCACGAAAATCCAAAAACTAATACTTTTCGTACTGTAAATGTAAAAAAAGATACATCAAGTGTTCTTCTCAGTAGTAATAACCCAAGGACATTGATAATTGTTCAAAAATTTAAACAGATTTCGAAAGCTTGTTGCTAGGAAGCAACAAGCTTGAGAAAGAAGTTAATAAATTTTTGAGCATTAATCAATGTTCGAGGGTTATTCGGATAATTTTTTTTTGCTGATTTTTCATAATAATTAAGAGTAAAACCAATTCATCCTGCTGAATTCCACATGGTTTTGACCGTGAACTCTCTCCCATCTTTTATTCTCATGTTCATTGCGCCACCCATTAAAATTGAGGCCTATTCTTCCGCCTCCCGATTTCTATCTAAATGATACTTTCTATCATGGCAAAAGTTTATGAATTCTTTTCAAACAAATTCTTGACTGTAAACTGTAATTTTTGATATTTGATTCTATAACTTCATTGATATTATTATGGAATTACAACTTAATGGTGACATTTTGAAATATCGAATATTTGAAACGTCAAAATCGAAATAAATCAAAATGTATGTATCCATGGCAATAAAATAATAAAGTGAAAAGAGCCTATGGGATCTTTTCAGTATAATTTTGTTCTGATTGGTTGTGTTCGATCAGATAACTTCCAATTAATTGATTTCATTGGATTTCTACTAGAGCAAAATAATTTCACCATAATAATCTTTTCATTCAGTGCCAAGTGCCACAGAGTAACATAGATTCAACCAACTTATGTTACTTACTGAAACTTCAATTCGGCCAGTTTTTCAACAGTTCGATGAATACTATAGTTTTCTCGTATCATCACTCGTTGAATATATTGATTAATATTCCTCCAACCGGCAAAAAAAAAGTTTTCTACAGCAATTTCTTTAACTTTGGAATTATTTCACGAAATCTCAACAAATGAGTTTGAAAATCATGTTTTTGGGACCAGGGTTTAAGTAATAAATTTGGGCAGTAAATGAAGTGATTATTTGAGTGAATTATTTGCTGATGATAACACTATTATATGGTTCTCAGATCGTTTCGATATGAAAAATATGGAATGAAAAGTGACTTGGTTCAAATTTTCATTTGGCTCCATCAACATATATCAGTTTTAAATTTTGATAAGTTCATATATTCCAAACAACAATCAACTACTGGTTCAATAGTTTTCAATGATAAATTGCTTAAATATATACAAACATCTGAATTTTTAGATTTATATATCCATGAGAAACATAGCTGGGCATTAACTCGTTAATCCGTTAATCGTTAAATAACGATGTTAACATTTTGATTAACGGATTAACTTTTAAGTTAACTTTTAAAAAGGTTAAGGGGTACGTTAACTTTCGTTAATATGCAGAAGTCCGTTAATCGTTAATCCAATGCCGAATAGTTTCCGCACGGCACCGTCAAGTGACGGGGAACGAGTGAAACAAAAACAAAACTAGATATATTTTGCCGAGGCGTGCGAGTGAGAAAGAAAACTGCAAGATTTCTTTCATTTGACGTTTGATCATTTCATTACTTAGCGCAGGTGCTTAGGGTATGGTCCGATAGTAACCACTACTCACAGCTACTTACCGATTTTTTGACAGCGGTTTCCTGAGAAACTGGTGATCAGTGCCAAACTTTTAGGACACATGTTAGTTTCAAAATCAAAACAGACAGAACTACCTATGGTGTAAGGAACTACCATAACAGAGGCGTTCATGTTCAAGAGTATGAAAAGTACTTTTGACATATAACAACAGCGGTTAGATTTGAAAAGATATTAACGGATTAACGTTAACTTGCGTTATTTTTTCCGAAATATAACACTTTAACGTTTAACGAAGCTAACTTTTTGTAGCGGATTAACGATTAACGAAGTTAACATAACATAACATACACATTTTTTGTTTCATTCTATTACATTTCGAATCATATACAATCAATTATACAATATATTTGGTAGCAATTCGTTGGTATAGCATGAACAATCAAACAGTACGTTTGTACTGGTATGAGATTGCTCACAAATCATCAAAACCTTTTTTTTTTTCAATGTGATTAATAAATGAAAGAAAAAAAATATACAAATCAACGCAAGAAAATTATTTTATTAGGAAAAGGATAAGTGAAAGAATTGAAAAATAGATGAACACCAATTCAATTTTAAATTCTTTTAAGGAGAATGAATTTTTTCAATCGAAAGTTAATTAGTTGATTAACGGTGCCCAGCTATGATGAGAAATGATCATAGCACGAACATATTGAACGAATTACAATGAAAATATCAGACGTGAAAGGGACAAAAGTTCCTTAATGCGCACATATACTTCATTCTCCGACCCAATGCATCATGCACACATCATGCTTCACTAAAACACAGACAGAAAATTCAAAACAGGAGGATTTATTCGAGTTGTTATACTATATACTCTGTTACATAGACTGGTCCTTTCCGAACCTTACATTTTCGCATATTTTTTGGGAAATAATCGAATCGATTTCTTTCAGGAGTATAAGTTTATCCGGTCACTCGGCGGGAGCCCAAATCGTGGCTAGACTGTTCAACCACTACATACCGAGCCTTCCAGAAAAGGAGAGAAAACAATTCAAATCCGCTTTTATGTTGGGTGGTATTTACGATTTGCTGCCTCTGCTGAACACCGTTTACAACAGCGAACTGAAATTGGACGAGCATTCGGCCAAGGAAGCCAGTCCTCTTTATCAAAAACTCGCAGCTAATGGAACGGAATTTTATGTAGTGATTGCCGAGTATGACAGTCCAAAGTTCGTCGAACAAGGAAATAAAATGCACGAGTATCTCTTGAGTCTTGGCTTGAAGTCGAATTTAGTGCTGATAAAGGATGTTGATCATTTCGATTTGATTGAAAAGTTCATCGATCCCGATTATGAACTCACCAAGCTGATTGTGAAATGTTGTTCATAAAAATATTTTGTTCAGAAAATGAAGCTAAAAAAATGGTAAAACCTCGCAATTTTTTCGTCCAGCACCGATTTGTACAAAAATTTGGGATTAGGCTTATTACACCCTCTAGTTCATTTTCTATATTGTGCCGTTGTTCGCTTTTTTCTTTTTAGGGGTGAAAACTACCCCTATAATTGTCAAAAATTATAAAATAACATCAAAAACCTAAATATGGGTAAAAATAGTTGAATATGATTGTTTCATGCTTTAGGATACAATTTCATAATGTTTCAATCTACCCTTGTTAAAAACTACCCTTGAAAACATTGAAATTTTTGTAATATTTTCGAACTTCAGAATACACTGGTGAGAAATCAACAAAATATACACTCGCACACGCATACACGTGAGCAGATGTTTCTTCTGCTCTGCCTTCCAATATGAATGGAAAAAGTGGAACATATAACTTAAAACGGACAAATATACCGGTTATGTAGATTACTACGCTCTGAAGCGGGTAATTCAAATTTTTCAAAAAAAAAATTGATCGGTTTTTCAAATATAACTTCTTCATTTTAGGTGATAGAAATTTTTTTTCAGAAACGATTTTGTAGAGCTCTTCAGAAGCTATAAGACTATGTGAATAATATTACTAAGGATCCCTTAATTTTTAAATGGGGAGAGTTTAAAGCACTTGACTAAGGTGATGTTCAATCGTAAATGTAGGTGTTAAACGGCTATATCTCGCCGCATATTCACTTTACGAAAAATCTACACACAGGAATTTTTTTTCCATTGAAAAAGCTATAATTTAGTACTTTATCGTTTTTTTCGTATATTTAGTATTTTGAGAGATATAAGAAAAGGGTTAAAAACACGAAATTGAAAAAAATCGTTTTCTCTTTAAACTCCAATTTTTTTTAAATTAGGCATTTTAAATTGGTTAAACTTCTTGAGTGTATTAATAGTACATATATAAAGAGAATCACAGAAGGGTGGCGATCAATTTTAGTTGGGGGGTACTTTGGAGGCTGTTTTCACAGATTTTTTTCGTAGAAAAAAGAGGGTACCGATCTTATTTTGATCATAAGTCGGTCAATTAGACATTTTTTTATTCGCTTGAAAGCTCTAATTGAATACTTTGAGAAAGATCCTATGAGCTTTCTTCGAAAAATGCTAATTTTTCTCGTTATTTCGCTTTAAATCTTCCAATTTATACATTTGACGCAAAAAGCTAAGCGTTAATTTGCTGTATCTCAGTTCGTATGTGTCGTAGGAAAATTATAAAGAAAGCATCGCTGTTGTTTTTCCAAAAGCTACAATTTTCCTCTCTACACTTTTTATAAAATTCATAGTTTTAGAGTTATTTGCAAAAAACATTTAAAACATTTTTCGTCAAAAAACTGTTACTTTCAACTTTGAATAACTCAAAAAATATTACTTTCAAAAAAAAAAGCAAGGGACATTTTTTTCTTAGAATCACTTTTTCTGTCGATTCCTACAATTAAAATGTAATAAAAAATTTCCACCCCCGTGATGGGGTGGCAACCACCCTCCAAGGCTCTAGCGTACAGCATCATGATATAGAAAATGATCCTTGAGCAATTCCCTACCTTCTGTGAAAATTTCAGGTAAATCCACGGTGGACGAAAAAATTGCGAGCCAAAATGCTTCATTTCCTGAACTAATTGGTACTTTCAGTAGAAATAGGTAACCCATATAGCACCTTGTACGAATTTTAATACTGAAGTGAAAAAAATATATAACCATGCAGAATTATTTTATTTCACTATTTTGTATTTTAGTAGCATATAATTTTATACTTCCAAGTGAAGAAAAATATTTTTTTATTATCATTGAATAAATAAAAACTATTGATCAGTTGTTTTCATTCATCCTTCATTTGTCTGGCAACATGTTTCAATCATTATCACATATGACTTTTATGTCCTGGGATCATAGATCAAAATGTTGTAATTTCTGTGCCTGTTCTCATCTACTGAGAGCATCATTACGTATTTTTTAATCAGGAATGATTGAAATTAATACGATAATTTTGATTGCTGATACCTCAGGGTAACGTATATTTCCTCCCAGAGCATTCTGAGTAACTCTTTGGATTCACTGGTATCAGCTTTTACTGTAACGGAAGTGGAATCAAATTTGCTGAACTTATCGATGGTGTCTATATCTTGGATGAACTGAAACAAAAATAATCATGTTGTATAAAGCAGATACATTTACAGCTTATTCATATGAAAGAAGCAAACATCCCACAATTCTCAGTTCTGCTTCATGGAAAAGTTATTCGAGAAAAAATCAAGTATGAATAATAATTCCATGCAGAGAAGATTCATCCTATATACCTAGAATTTTAGTTGATGTTCTATTTCAAATACCGGAAAAAATCATGAAATTTAAAATCAGTCATCAGTAAGAGACAAGAAAACGTAGTACCGTAAATGATTTTTATTAATTAATATACTTGGATTTCACAATTCAAATCTACTCAAGAATATCAGAGATTATATACCTAGACTCTCTGTTGATAGGTATTAGTATATCATTCATATGTCAATTTATTCATTTGCAAAAAGGAAGAGAGAATGAAATGTTATGCTGAGTGAGTGATAATTCTCTACAGACTTCTCCATTTCTGCTTCATTGTGTAGGAATTTTCTATAAATGCTATATAATTGATTCAATATTCATGTGGTTTGTTTACAAATTGAGCAAAGAAAAGGGATTCAGGGCCCGTCGCGCCATGTAGGCAGGTCAGTAGACTTCATCAGTTCAAACCTTTTTTGTCAACCCGGGATAAGATGTTTATAGGGTTTAGAATAATTAGTTCAGGAAATGAAGCATTTTGGCTCGCAATTTTTTCGTCCACCATGGATTTACCTGAAATTTTCACAGAAGGTAGGGAATGGCTGGCTCAAGGATCATTTTTTATATCATGACGCTGTACGCTAGAACCTTGGGGTTGCCACCCCATCACGAGAGTGGAAATTTTTTATTACATTTTAACCGTAGGAATCGACGGAAGGAGTAATTCTAAGAAAAAAATGTTCAATATGTTTTTTCGTAAGAGTAATATTTTTTGAGTCATTCGAAGTAGAAAGTAACAGTTTTTTGACGAAAAAATCGACTTTTTCAAATGGTATTTTGCAAATAACTCTATTTCATCAAAAAAGTGTGGTAAGGCAAATTGTAGCTTTTGAAAAAACAAAAACAATGCTTTCTTTATAATTTTCTTACGACACATACGAACTGAGATACAGCAAATTAATGCTTAGCTTTTTTCGTCAAATGCATAAATTGGAAGATTTAAAGCGAAATAACGAGAAAAGTTTGCATTTTTCGAAGAAAGCTCATAGAATCTTTTTTAAAGTATTCAATTAGAGCTTTCAAACAAATGAAAAAATGACAACCCTAGCATGAAAATTGACCGACTAATGATCAAAATAAGATCGGTACCCGCTTTTTTCTACGAAAAAAATCTGTGAAAACAACCTCCTATCTCAAATTGATCGCCACCCTTCTGTGATTTTCTTTATATATGTACTATCAATGTATCCACGAAGTTTAAGCAATTTAAAACGCCTAATTTTAGAAAAATTGGAGTTCAAAGAGAAAACGATATTTTTCAATTTCGTGTTTTTAACCTTTTTCTTACGTATATCTCTCAAGATACTAAAGATATGAAAAAAAACGATACAGCACTAAATTTTTCAATGACAAACATTTCCCTGTGTGTAGATTTTTTGTAAAGTGAATATTCGGCGAAATATAGCCGTTCAACACCTACATTTTCGATCGAACATCACCATAGTCAAGAGATTTGAACTCTCCCCATTTAAAAATTAAGGGAAGTAATTTTATTCACATAGTCTTATAGCTCTAGAAAAGCTCTACAAAATCGTTCCTGAAAAAAATTTCTATCGCCTAAAATGAAGGAGCAAAAAAAAATCAATTTTTTTTTTTAAATTTGAATTACCCTCTTCAGAGCGCAGTAATCTACATAACCGGTATACTCGGCCGTTACGTTATATGTACCACTTTTTCTATTCATATTGGAAGACAGAAAAGAAAATCTGCTCGCGTGTGTCAGTGTATTCTAAAGTTCGAAGACATATTATAAAAATTTCAATATTTTCAAGGGTAGTTTATAACAAGGGTAGGTTGAAAGATTATGAAATTGTATCCTAAAGCATGAAACAATCATTATTTAATTATTTTTACCCATTTTCTGGTTTTTAATGTTATTTTATAATTTTTGACCATTAGGGGTAGTTTTCACCCCTAAAAAAAAGCGTACAACAGCACAATATAGAAAATGAACTAGAGGGTGTAATAAGCCTAATCCCAAATTTTTGTACAAGTCGGTGCTGGACGAAAAAATTGCGAGGTTTTACCATTTTTTTAGCTTCATTTTCTGAACTAAATAGTGAGTCAAGTCAACTAGAGCAAGTTTCGATTAAACTCGTTTCGAAAGACCCGTGATTAATTGAAACATATTGGTATTGGTGTTTAGACCAATAGTTAGTTGGACTATGTTGAACCAAGCCAACTCTAACTCAGACACGAACCTATTAACCTGAACTGTAATTGCCCCAAAACATATACCAATTGTTTTAGCCACCTTCTGCGATAGCCAATTCTCAATAGATAAAAAGCAAGACTGCTTTCTGCCAGTTCCACCACATTCATTTGTTACTAGAGAGTCATAAAATTTCTTCTATGTAGACAAGTACACTAAATCGCAACTTTTGAATTGTACATATATGTATATATATATATGTATATATATATATATATATATATATATATATATATATATATATATATATATATATATATATATATATATATATATATATATATATATATATATATATATATATATATATTGTTCTTGAATTCTTGAAAATATATACTCATGAACGTATATGCAACGAACAATACACCAACAGATTCGAGTGATTATTCAATAACTGTTCAGATCTAGCAACTTCTGGAGATCGTTTGCTCAAAAGTGGTTGACAATATTCCTTGCTGAATGGTAATGGTTCGGACTTCCATTGTCTATATATTTGAACTCTATTGAAACCTGTTGCTAAGAACGGAAAAATTAAAATACAAATCAAGTGAGAAAAATCAAATCAAAATCAAATTTTTGGTCAATAATGAAATTGGGGATTGATTGATCAAAGAAAACACTGTTGTTACAAAAATCGAGATTTCGAGTAAGAAATATAAGTCAAAAATATTTTTAAGTAACGAAATAATATTGTGACAAGAAAATTGATGTGTCGAAATTGAAATACACCCGAAGACGATTGCGGATACCAGCAATCGAAACGTCGTGAGAACACTCAACGTGGAACTTGGTTTCAACATTTTTTCATAATATTTCATTAAATTTCTTTATTTACATTTTTTGACTAGTATTTCATATTTGATACATCAATTTTCTTGTCTCAATATTATTTCATTTATTTCGTTACTTAAAAATGTTTTTGACTCCCAGATAACACTAAGACATCTTAAAGGAATCTTGAAGTCATCTTATCCAAGACATTTATGATATCTTAAAGATGTACATGAATATATTTTATACATCTTAAAGACGTCTCAAAGATGTACTCATGTTACAAAATAAGACCTTTTAAAGATATCTTATAACATCTTGAAGATGTCTTTTCAAATCATCTTAAAGGTATATTTCCGTAATACCTTGAAGATGTGTTCATATAATCTAAAAGATATTATTGAGTAATCTTTTTGATCAAATTAAAAAATGAATGGATTTTTCAATGAAACAGCAATCAGGTACTCAAAGTAATTTTACTGAAAATTTAAAGACCTTATAATCTTATCACACATATATTTCAAATAAAACAAAATAATTTCACAGAAATTACCAGTGCGTTGTTTTCGAGCTTTCCTCCGAATCATGGTCATTGATCATTTTACTAGGTAAAATAGCTACGTCCACATTTCGAGAATCGGAACTAGATTCACTGTTGCTTTTATTAGTTTCACTTGGGTTAAGCTGCACGGCTCTTTTAGCCTGCATATAGAATTTCTGCAAACCACTTCTTTTCATTTTAAACTGTTTACTTACAAAACTACACTCCACAAAACATATAATAACCAAACAACTTGAACAACACCAAGTGTAAGACAAATAAGGTTAGGTTTCATTATAAGTTATAGGTTACGTTCCAGATCCAGAATCAGCGGCGCCCCGTCTTGAGAGTGGCGCTGCTTCTGCCAATCATCGAGAACGGAAGCTACGCGCGAAATTAGCACCTCTGGTTCGAATTTTTAAATGGTACAAGTTCATCTGATTGTCTTTTATTCCCATTCGAAAATTAGTATATAGAAAATCTTATCGTCTATTCCATTCAAACATGAGTATGACATACATTTTTCCCCAATATACATTATATTCACAAAAACAGCTACGTATCGAGGAGGGGGAAGAGATTCATTCATTGTACTTGAAAACATTTATCAGTTATCTTGTGTTGAAGATTTGGTCTGATGAAGTATATTTTTAAGATATTTCAAAGATGCATTATATAAGATATCTCAAGAATATCTTTCAAACGTCTCAAAACATCCCGACATTATTTGGTCTGATGAAGTATATTTTTAAGATATCTCAAAGATGCAATATATAAGATATCTCAAAGATGAGATAAATAAGTTATCTTAAGGATATCTTTCAAACGTCTTAAGACATTACGACATTATTTGGACGAAAAAAAGATATCTTTAAGATGTCCTGTGCTATATGGGCTTATATTTCATATTCGAAATCTCGATTTTTTTAACAACAGTGTTTTCTTTGATCAATCAATCCCTAATTTCATTTTTGACCAAAAATTTGATTTTGATTTGATTTCTCTCACTTGATTTTTATTTTAATCTTTCCGTTCTTAGCAACAGGTTTCAATAGAGTTAAAAATACAGACAATGGAATTCCGAACCATTACCATTCAACTTTTGAAGAGTTTCAAGAAGAAATGAAGAGCACACAGGAAAATTGATGAAAGTCTATTCTTTACCAAATGTATTCGTATACATGTTATTCCCTTCAAAAAGCTGCATCTTTTTGTACCCAAATAAACGGAAATATCGATAAGTCACATATATAGAAAACGTGAATTTGAAAATACAAATACTCGGGATAAGCGATGAAAAGTACATATATTGCGTTTCGAGGAATATTTTCTGATAGGCCAATCTGATAGCTAAAATACGTGTTTACATGATAATAATAATAATATGCTTTATTATCAAAAAACATAATCTTGTTGACAAAGCTTGGGTAGTAAATACTTAAAAAAATGCAATATATACCAAAAGATAACAAAAGTAACTATAAAAATACATACAAAATATGGTAAAATGGAGGTTATAAAAAGTATCTATATAAATTTTAACGATTTCCCCAATATTTACGGTTTTTGGACATTCATCGTTTCAAAACTGGCAATGTTCTTGCAATAATTAGATTATTCGAGAAATTTTCTCAGTAACACTTAATAGGTAATCAAACGGTTTGCCTTATCTATAAACATAAATCGAAGTTCAACTTTGTTTCTACTCCATATGCTACTCGTAATAGCATTTATATCTTTAGACTTCCTATCCCGACTTCGAATCTAGAGACTCTATATACTATAATGGTGGTAAATTGTTCAATCATTTACCATTAGAAATAAGATCTGCAAATCTGATCCACACCCATTTCAAAAAGGGGGTAAAACACCTACTTGTTGACAGACCCCATTATAGTTTGGAGGAATATTTTAGTGAATCTTTTCAAGAATAATTTTTATTAATTTATTATTTTTGACTGTTATTTTACATTATAGTATTGTATATATACATTTTTAATACTATTTTATATCTACATTTGTATTTCTTGGACTTTGTCAATAAGATGCAAATCTTCAGACAATAAAGTATATTTTGATTTGATTTGAAACAGATTTTTCAAGTCAAGATTATAAATTACCCTTAAAAACCAAAATGTGTTCCATAAAATATAGAAAAAGCAAATGAATCCCTTTGAATTTTCGAGATACAGAGTTGTTCGCCTAAAATTTCCCATATGATGTGGACTTTATATATATATATATTTTATATAGATATTACCAAAAACTATATCCCATCAAAAAATGTCCTTACCTGGTGAACTTTTTTCATGTATTCACTGCATCGAAGAAGTATTTCTCTTGAATTTGAATGAAATACAATGTTCTCTTTACAATTAGCTTTATCATCTTTGGGTAGACTTCGTGCAGCAGCTTCTAATTTTGGTAAGTACTCACGAAGTGCTTCTACAAGAGTCTCGATATCGTCTTGGACTTCGGTGACTGCACTCAAGTCAGGCTCACTTACTGATCTTTCCTCTAATTCATCAATTCCATCCGAACATCCTTCTGTTGGTGCAGATATTTTGATGTCTCCGTACATTGGAAACAAATTTATATCCTGAGTTGTTAAGAGAGCTATTTCTTCATACGAAACAGGAATCACGCTGTCCTGTGAAGTGGGTTTTTTCAGCAATTTGATGAATTTGAACATTTTGTATAAGATGTCCAGCTGAAAATTCAAATTGAGAATTTGGAATCATTTAATTTAAAGGTTAGCATATATAGTGGATAAAAATGAATACTATAAATATAAATAGTAAAAATAAACATGGCTAATTGAGTAGCCATGTTTGAAAGAAAATAAAAGTTCTTGATGAAAAAGCTCTTCTCTGATACATAATTGAAAAATGTTTCAACTACTCACTTGTTTATTGACATCCAACTCTCCGTTCATGAAAGGCAACTTTTGTGGTTCACTACAGAATCCTAGTTCATAGATTTGATTTCCTAAAAACTCTTTATTATTTCTATTCTCATCGAGATCAACAATATCTTTGTACGCATCATTCATAAGTTTCAACATCCAAGAAACCAAAAAGCACCTGTTCGAAGTTTGAAATATATCTCCCAGCTCTTCTTCAGTCATACTGCTTGAAAGAGGATAATTGAAAAGTAAGAGGCATTCCTTTATATTGCACAAAATTTTCTGCATTGTTCTCGTTTCAAATTTTCCGCCTAAATCACGATCAGGCGTGGAGGTTGTGGTTCATCTCTCTCTGCAAACACCAGCTGAAAAAAGAACAAACATGAAAAATAAATAAGTATGAGTGGGAAAATGGCGAGTGTTGTGTTTTCTACTTTTAGTGGAAAATTAACGAGAATAGGGTTTATTGACGAACGCTGGAATATCAACAAATATTAAATTCTTATAATTTGGTTCAACAGAGTAAAGAAAACGGGCGTGAGTACTGTCTTGAATCATTTTAGATATTCAGAGGTCATACCTACGCCAAGGCAAATGTAATTATTTATTCTGGAATAACAGCGAAATAGCATGATACCTTTCACAATCTTACCTCGGTTATTCTCTGCTTATTAATTAATAATTACACAGCATTTCCTATAATCAATCTTTACTAAATGATATTATGCTCAAATGTTTTCACGGTATACCGTAACGTAACCTTCAAAATCTTAAAATACCTCAGAAACGGCGGTTGAACTTTTTACCAATGAGAAAGAGCGGTCGTACATCAAAAAGGCCAGTCGTTTGACGTATACACGTCATTAAAGTACTAATTTTGAAGTAATGGTTGTCTAATTCGGAGGCGTAAAGATTGAAATAATTTATGATTATTCTATTTTGTCTTCCTATTTGTGTGATGTGCTGACGTTTGCTTTGTTCTTTGTTTATCCTTCTCGCTTAGTAATGTAGTCTGCTAGTCGATATTTTATTTTAGATCGTCCCAGTTTAATATTCTCTGTAAGAACTGGTGGAGCAGAAAATTTTCAATGTTATTTTTGGGACTAAGAGCATGCAACCCAAATTGGGAATTGGGATCACTGAATTGAGAACCAACATCAGGGGGTCTATTCTTGACCCTTCGCAAAAGAAGTTCGTGTCCGTATTCGCACAATCTAATGTCTAGTCATAGCTTCCACTGTACAGTTGAAATATCAGAATGTGACCATAAATGCGAATATACTCCGTTTGGGAACGGTCTAGAATAGCACCCCTGAATTGTTCTCCATCTCGATGAAAGGCGTTTTCAGACCAGTCAAAAGTAGTCGCCCATCTAGCTATTGAAAGCGGAATCGCGTGATACCTACAACAGAACAACGCTGTGGAACTGCTTTAATTTTATCCCTAACCAGGTTCCATAAAGAGGCGTCTCTAGCCCTTGTGGCGCCTGTGTGCAACCAGTACCCTGGCGCCCTCTAGTCTAGTAGGAGCGGGGTCAAAATGGAATAAGTACTAACAGTTATACAGGGTGTTCACAAAGGTATGCACTTTTTTTAAACTGTGACACCTAAATATAATACTGAACAACTTTCCCCAAGGAATGCATGGTCAATTCTCAAAAAAAATTTGGACTTAGTATGGAGATCGATCCGCTGATTGACCAAGTCTCCATACAAAGTCCAAATTTCTTTTTGAGAATTGACCATGCATTCCTTGGGGAAAGTTGTTCAGTATAAGGAGTAGAAGCCACAATTTAAAAAAAGTGCATACCTTCGTTAAGACCCCATATTTTCAATCGGAAATTCGTATGCAAATGGTGCAATTTAAAATTATGTCGGAAAGCAAAATTTTTTTATGGGTAGCGATTCCCCCGGGATCTGTGCACTTTTCCAGACTAAGAAGCAGCATGATTATTTCTTTCCCCAGGACTCAAGCTATCCTAACTGATAACTCCATACCAAAATTCAGCTAAATTGGTTCAGCGGTTAACCCGTTAAAGTTTTTAACAGACAGACAGAAAGACTGTTGCTTTCGCATTTATAATATAAATAACTAATATTTGGATATCAACGTCGCGGTACCTACCTAGTAACTATTTAAGTAGGTACAACTACTGACTGCTTTTCCGTGAAGGAAAAAATCGTGAGGAAACCTGCACATCTGAGATACCTAACCTGCCTAACCAGATGCGTATCCACCAATCCGGACTTGGCCCCGGTCTCCGTGTGTGGAATAGGTATGGCCTAAGCCTTCCTGCGATGCGGAAAGAGACCTGTGTCTGTGTCCCACAAGTGGGGACGTGATATGGGTTGTTGACGAAGGCTTCATACCTAAGTATACTAGTAGGTCATATTAAAGCATTTTAACTTACCGTTGTTTGTTCTGCAGTAGGATAAACAAATAAAAAATCCTAGGTCGTACCTATAGGTACGACGAAACTTCGATATTAGGTACTATCACTCGATGTTTTGTTTTTGTATTTCACTAGCTATTTTTGATGACCTCCGAACTCGAGGAATGTCGTAATAATTGTGGAAGCAA
This sequence comes from Zygogramma bicolorata, assembly GCA_032362365.1. Classification (NCBI taxonomy): domain Eukaryota; kingdom Metazoa; phylum Arthropoda; class Insecta; order Coleoptera; family Chrysomelidae; genus Zygogramma; species Zygogramma bicolorata. Next base: position 1,942,525 of record JAVJAQ010000387.1, on the reverse strand, counting down.
AAAACCTAATATTCCCTTTCATGTATTTTCTATCAAAAGGAAAGCCGATTTACTTCATAATTACATGTTTACTTAAAAAAATATATACTTCCATCCAATTGCATTAGGGCTTATTTCGCAAAACTACGGTATAGCGGTAAAACAAAAGTGCGGCACGCGCAATTTCAATTTCAACTTATAGCATTCTAATACAGTCGAGTTAGAAATGATTGTCGGCATGGTGTGAAACGAATCAAAACAAACAGGCCGATGCCGGCTCGCGCCTTTGGTAGCGATGCGACATTACGCCAATTTAATCTTTGATAATCTGTTTTAAGACTGATTTCACGTTGGAACAAAAGTTATTGTGTATATTAAAATAGAGTAGGAAAAGGAGTAAGTAGCCTTGCTTTGCTATTTGCTAGTGCTACCGTGCGCCCGACGTCGGCAAGGGCGCGCGGGCGCAGTGGTGTCAGGGTGCTCGACGCTCGGCGCCCCCTTAGACCCGGCGCCCGTGTGCGCCGCACACCCTGCACTATAGGTAAAGACGCCTCTACCATAAGAACACTGAAACAACAATTCTGTACAACTCTGGCTCCAAAAAATCCCCTTTACTGTTGAAATCGAGTTTATTTTTATAATGTGAATCAAAAGCAAATCCCATTTATTGACTTCTTGTCCCGAATTCTTCAGAGCCCTTGAATCCTTCTTGGCCATATCCAATAATTCTCTGAGTTGTGAAGCACTCTGACATTATTGGGGGAAAATTGAAAAATGAATCAATAGACTCAATGCAATGGATCTTTTCTTTTCATAACGTTCCTTGAGTAAAGTCCAAGCGTCACTGTAATTTTTTTCTGAAATTTCTAATGATACAATGACTTTGGCTGCATTACCTTGAATGGATTTTTTCAGGTAATAAAAATGTTCGACGTCGGAAAGTTTCGAATTAGTATGTATGAGATTATCGAATGTGTTATAAAATTTCATATTTCCACAAAATTTATTGTCTTCGCGACATGTTTCGATACACTCTATCTCTATCAAGCGAATGTGTTTAAACACTAAATTATTCTTTGTTAAAAGCTCCTTAAATACATCAGGGCCTACCAGTGGCGGATCCACGGGGGGTTTTCGGGTCCGAACCCCCATCCCCCATTGGGAAAATAAGAGATTTTTTTTTCAATTTTTATCGGCTCCTAATTTCCAAATTTCGTTAGGGAACGAAAAAATGTCACATGAGCAAGACAAAAAATAAAATAGAATAAATTTTTTCGCTTTGAAATTGAAGAACTTCAATAATTATTATTACATTCCATTGAAAACTAAAGAGCAGGCTACATTTAAAATTGGTAAATTTTTGAGGTTTTTTGAAAAATTGTACTAGAATTTCTTTTTTTTTTTCTGGTTCAGTCGGTTCAGACGCTGGATCAAGTCGAGTAAAATATGAAAGTAGAGTCCTCTTCATGTTGTAGGTTCAAAATAAAATGCTTTTTTTTCAACTATAAAATTGCAATTTTTCTCGATGACACTTTAAAGAAAATTGACACTTGTCAGGCTTATCGAAGGAAAGTTCGAGAAATTTCTGACAGTGCTGCCATTGGATCCTTTTTGGCGCAGTATTTGAAAAAATAGACTTGTTACATTTGTGATGAGTATTGTGTATGCCGGTAACGATTTGAATATACTACGTATGAGTAGAATATGCTGCTGATTAGGTTGAATCAACTCGATTCGATTTAAAAAAAGTAAAGTTTCGAAACTACTTGAATAAAGTTCAACAAAGGGGAACTATTGAGATCCAATTGATCTAATGCTAATGTAATGTTGAAAATAAGGGCATTACACTTAATTAGGTATTTAGAATTTTTGGAAATCAAATAAACTAAAAAATTCAAATTGTTTGCTAAATGATCAATTGGATCTCAATAGTTCCCCTTTGTTGTACTTATTCAATTAATAAGTAGTAACTATGTTCAGATATCATAATCATTATCAGTTGTAATTCTAGGAATCTGTATCAGTGTATAATTTCAGGAATCAGCATCTGTTAATAAGTTTAGGAATCATCATCAGTATCAGTTGTATCATTCTAGGAATCAGGGATAATCAGAGTAGGCCCTGATGTATTTAAGGAGCTTTTAACAAAGAATAATTCAGTGTTTAAATACATTCGCTTGATAAAGATACAGTGTATCGAAACATGTCGCGAAGACAAAAAATTTTGTGGAAATTTAATCGTGTTCTACCTTATAGCGTAATAACTATGGATTTTCATCAAGTAAAGGCCACCTCAATCAAAAAAAAAAAAAAAAACTGCTCATATGATCCATTAAAAGTTGGAATTTCTGTCGTAGGTAACTTGACGTTGTTGCTTGTAAAATTTTAATGCGACATTGTTTCAACCCAACAATTTTAAACAAACTTTATCATGATCTTTCATTTTTTCATCAAAGGGCTCAAAGGTGTTAGTGAAAATCTCAATCAGATGTTCAAACAAGGGCTTGCTTGTGTCATCATAGTTGTGTTGTTCATATGGTATCCTATTATTGGATTTAAAGATGACAGATTTAAATGAATTGATCAGAAAAAGGGTAGTAATTATAAGGGTAGTTTGACACGATCCAAATTTTTCTAGTCTCAAACAAATACCTTCAACATTCAAAAAATGTAGAGAAACTTGGAAAGAGTTTGAAAATGTACAAGATGCTATTGAAGAATCAGACAATCCACAAAGATCAGGAAATAGAAAGGGTTTCTTATCAGTAAACATATTTCGAAATCGTCTCTCGGTCGCGGTAGAAAGAATGGAAGATCTTGAGTCATGTTCAAATAGTTCGGTTGAAACACTGTCACATTATATCATCATTAAGATGCCTAGGAAACCTTGGTGTATCTATTTATACCTGAATAATTTTGGGATAAACTTGGCGAAAACCGATTGCTTGATTTCTGAGATCGCAAATGCTTCAGATCGCTATTGTAGATGGCGATCAGTCATATTCCATATGAAGCTTAATTTTCAGTAGAGAGGAATGTGCAACCGAATATTCTACCACTGTTTATTATTTGCCTACTGAGATTTTGACATCCCTTATAGAGCCAATCAAGTGCGTTTCAGAAAACGTGCATGTAACGTGAAAACCTACCGTTAACAACCTGTCAATACTGTCACCTGCTACCACTACAAGTTTTCAGTGTTTTTGTTTTATATCAGTTTACTAGACTTTGATTCCGAGAAAATTTACTTTGCCCATTTACCTGAGAATGTACGACAAAGTTCATGCCAGTGTATTGAAAGTGATAGACTGTCTTGGAATTGGGGATACATACATCAATTATGGAACGGTTCAAAATCCGTATCACATCGATATTTCCTTTAAACAAAACTTTGTTTTCAATATTTCATTGATAAGAGCTACAGATGTTTCCTCCTCGATATGAGACTTTCGCTCAAGCTGAAACGAATAAAATTCATCATGTTATTATTTTGGGGCGATTTGTTTTGTACTTACCTTAGGTACTGAATAAAGAAGAACATTTCGATCCCTAGATTTTGACTGACCACACATAATACGAAATCTTCTACACATCGTGAAAAAGTACTTGTAATAACTTCAAAACTTATTCTACTTATATAGACTTTTAAACACTGTTGAGTGCGAAGAAATAATTTCAGTTTTCATTGACAACAATAAACCTCAAAGTTACGTCAATCTGACAAAACCGACATTTGACAGATTTTCGGAAATGTTCATACAACGCCCCCTACACAAAAATTAGAAAGCTTTTGTAATCGTCGATTGTTTTTCGCCAAGAAATTCTAAACAATATCAAATCACTAGATACACCAGGGTTTCCTAGGCATCTTAATCATCATACAAGCAATAACGTCAAGTTACCAATGATGGAACTTTTCATGGATAATATAAAAAAGAGTCAATTAACACATTAAAAGTCGCAATTGCCAGATTATATCTGCCAATTGACACATTGAATCTAAAGTTGCAATTAAAAGAGTTTTCATTTTTGCAATGGCACTAATACCCCAGTATACCATAGCCATACAGTAGAGATACTTAAATGTCGATCCTTTGTTCCCGAGGGTCAACATTCTGTGACCTTCAATGCTCGGGGTGTAATGCCATTTTGTGGCGGTAAATTTGAATATACGGGATACAAAGTATCAAATCAACGTGTTACTTCACGTCATAAAATTGATATTTCATCTAGGATAACGTTTGAAATAAATGTGAATAATCTGAAATTTTCAAGTACCTACAATAGCTATTCCACTTTTTTTTGCTTCTTCCCTCCAGTCCATGTTTGTTTGGGAAGGTATATCGATGACCAGGAAATAAAAAGCTTTCAAGTAAATCCTCTCGGTTACATGCCTTGAACCATGCCTCACACCTGAAAGAGTTATTTAAATATTAAGGTGCCTTTTTTATAAAGCTAATTTTTCGACGCAAATCTGCTTGTATTTGAATTTCTGCAATTTGTAAAAAATATATGATCAATTCAAATAACTACTATTCTACAGAACACTAATGGCTATTACCTTTTGACATCCTTCGGAAACCTCAAGAGAGATGATAATTTGTCTCTAGCCTTCGATAAACATCCGCGATAAGCACACAATTTTCTACCTTGGTAGTTAACCATAATAATTCAAAATACAATATTTTAACAAATATTGACGCTCATCAATCAAGTTGATTGATAACATCTCGACATGTCAAACTGCTGTGGTTGGTGTTCTGTGGCGAGTCTCTACTATATGGTTATGGTAAAAATACTGGGCCTATACGCCGTCGAATGTACTTGTATAGTTGCTAGGGAGAACCCACAAAAATTGAAACGTTAACTTGCAGAAAAACATTGTTTTTTTATGGTTAGTGTAGCAGCGTTGGCAGACGTCCCGATTTTGGCGGGACGTCCAGATTTTCAAAGCAAAATTATTTAAATATCCCGCTTTGGGGATAACAGAAATTGACAAGCGATATTTTGGAAGATGACTTATATGAAGAATAATATAATAATAGTGGTAAATTGTAAAGTCATCACTGCCAGAACCACACAGAAATGGCTCCAGCTCTTTCAACATTTTCAAAAAAAGTTACCAAGGATAGGTTTGAACTAATGTATTTCATATTGAGTATTCCAACATCAAACTGCTTTCCTGAAGGCGTTTTTTCCCAGATGAATTTGAAATGGTCCGCTGCCAGAAAAGAATGCTCCATTAGGTTAATGAAAGCAGAATTACTCATCCAGTTCAATCTACAGCTATCCTGTGTTTTCTGAAAGGTAACTGTAAAAGAACTCAAATCTTCACATAAATATCATGAATAAGTGATTCTTATAAATAGTTATCTTCTTATTGCAAGTTACAATTTGTAACACTCACTAAGACTATTATTTTGATTTTTTGTTTTTATTTTAATTTCTTCTTTTTCATAAGACTAAGGGCGCGTTCATCGATGCAGAGATAAAATTACCTGGCAGTTCTATCCTTGTCACCATCAAAAAATAGTCGAGCGCATCAATTTTTTTTTTTTGACAAAATAATAATATCTTCATTTATCCCAAGAAACATAAATGTTTATGACAGGGACATATTAAAATAAATCATACAATACAACATAAAAAGAAAACAGTTAGATCAGTTCAAATAGTCTCTACCTATCAGATAACTCATTTATCCCGGCATTGATAAACGGGCCCTAAGAAGGCTAAACTACCTGACGATAGGGTTGATCTGATTGAAAATATCATATTTTTCAATATACATTTCTAGGGCTATATCTATTGCGACGTAAACGTAAATCAAAACTGGAATAAGATAAATAAATATTTAAAAAATTCTGAATATATACGTTTTTTAACTATGTCCTACTTTCGACGAAAGTTATCCCACATTTTCGCTCAAAAAGTTTCATAATTCCGACTCGGAAAAAAACTGGCAACGCTGCTATGCTTGCTATAAAGTAAACTTTTCATGCCAGCGCAGTCCGTACAATACAATTCATGCCCACACGAACATAAAGTATACTGAAGTTGGGAAGCTGAATACACTTTTTGGGGAATGATTATACCAAAACCTTCGATTCATAAAGTATACTGTTATGAAGTTGGTAACTAAGCCATAATAACAATAAACGCAATATATGAAATGGTATGACATAACACTAATTTTGATCCGATAAGTGAAATTATCGAAAAATATTTCGTATAAAAGTTTAACGGTAATCAACCCTCTTTACATTATTTACAATATACAGTTTATACCTACTGATCAAAAGCGTAGCATATCAAAATCATCTTTTTCAAAGGAACAGATATACAGGGCGTCCCTGGATTTCCTCTTTTCTTCTCGGGAATGTACGTATAGCTGGGGTCAAAATATCACCAGTACTTCATATAACTTTTGTTCCTAAAAGCCTTCGTTACCAAGTTACGGACCCTCAGAGTTACAAGATAAAAAATGTTTTCCTTTGATAACTTTTCAAGTGAATATTCAAAATCAATGAAATTTTGGTGATTGACGAAACAAATAGGTAATTTGCTGATGTACTTTCATGCAGGAGTCAGTTGTTCTGCTTCAAAGTCAGGAACGGACTACCCCCGATGGTCCAGACCCCAAAACTTTTAAATTACAGATGTTTTTGAATATTTTTCAACAAAATCAAATTACTTGAACAATTTAATGAATAAAAGTTCTCGTGTGAAAAATCTATCGGAGCAACGATTTCTGATAAAATGTACTTTGTTCAACGACATTCAACCTGAGATGACTACCATTAATCGAAGAGATTAATTTTGAATGAAAATAGAAATGATAGGTAAAATGTTCATATCAAATTTTCATTATGCAAACACGTTGGTGCAGATGATCCCGCACAAACTAAAATGAGGAGGTGCGCCATCATAAACCACATATCTCTTCGGGTTTTGGAATGGCACATGTTCCAAAAGTTCATTCAAATCGTTCTGAAGGAACTCCAAACAACGGTCGCCATTCAATCGATCATGTAGAACGAATGGTCCTACAAAATGGGTTCCTACGACGGGCTTCTGCAGTATTAAAAAAAAATGATCGTTCATAAAATGCACGCATATCTGTTCGACCATATCATCTAACTTCAAAATATCCTATGGAATATTGTCAATACAATGACAACGCACCCCCCAACAAAACCCAATAGCATTCTAGTTTCTCATTTTTTATCACGACTACTTTATTTAATGAAATATAATTATTCACCGTATTTTTTATTCACGCCATTTTTGTAGTTTACTTGTTTGCTTTTCATTAGTATAGATAGGTAAATGAGCATTTCCAATAAATTTATCGGATTAAAGATTCTCTCCCATGAAATTGAATTATCAGTGAAACGCACCAACATTTCAGCTGTAAATGAGAATTTGAAACATTCTAATGTTGAGTTTCATGAGAATCAGATAACACAACACGAAACGTGATTATTCCGCACGTACAAACAAAATATGGACTGAATTCGATATTTGCGTAGCTTGCAGAATTTGATAATTCATGAATATAACCCCTGTTATGTTGTTGCATTAACGTTGGTATCTATTTATTTCTGCTGTGAAACTTTTTTATTTTGATTTTGTTGAAAATATTGAAAAATATCTGTCATTTCAAAGTTTTGGGGTGTGGACCATCGGGGGTAGTCCGTTCCTGACTTTGTAGTAAAACAACAGACTCCTGAATGAAAGCTCATCAAAGCCATTCATTTGTTAAGTAAATTGTAAGTAAAAGTTATCAAAGAAAAACATTTTTCATTTTGCAAATTTAAGGGCCCGTAACTTGGTAACGAAAGCTTTTAGGAACAAAAGTTATATGAAATACTGGTGATATTTTGACCCCATCTATACATACCCGAGAGGAAATGGGGAAGTCCAGGGACACCCTATATATGTATTGCTTTTCATAATCGAATTCTTGAAAAGTACTGAAAATATATCTCGGGTTTTTATGAGTACCTATATACTGAGCGCTTCAAAAGGTATGTTCAGAAGAATATGTAGAAAATCAATCGCATCTCCATTTTCAACTGAAACTCAGTTGGAGAGTCCAGTTTGCCATGAGGAAGCTATGAAAATGTGTTTTGTCGTTCTTGAATGTATAGTACTTTGGCCAGGAAACCTTTTTCCGATACTGGTTGAATCAGAATTCGAAACATTTTTTTCTTCAATTTTGGAACGTTTAATTGTTTTGTCAATAGATGTCATAGATGACTTCATATTGTTGCTGTATTGAAATTGGGGAAAACGGTTCGTTCACCGCAATTCTCAACAAAAATGCCCTCTTATCAATGAAAAAGGATTTTTATGTTCTTTCGAGTGGTCTAAAAAACTTCCATTGAAGATGTTTTAGTCGGGTCAACTTCCACTCAAACGGAAGTGATGTGTAGTTGTTTTATCGTCGAGAACATCAGCCTCAATGAAGGAAATACTATTGTTCCTTATCAAATCTCAAACAATAAAATGGTGTCGTGTACAATGATATTGTTGTCATCCGGTATAGAAATTGAATTGAATTCCTGCTGAATCTCGAAAACAAAAAACTAAGCTTCACATTTTGACGGAAAAATTCAACAAACTTACCTGTATCAGCTTTGTTCGATATTGAATAATAGTGGACTGTATTTTTATTTTATATTGAATTTGATGAATTTGATAACTGTTTTCCGTGAGTTGGGAAGATGGGCGAGCACAATAGAGAGAGAGAAATATGAATACCATCAAAAATGAGCGAACTGTGCTTACCTTGTTTGTTTCAGCGACTGACTTCTGTGTGGGTGCACTCCAGGCCGTTTTGAATGGAATCACTCATACGTGGAGTGCGCGATATATTTGCGAACACGCGAGAGAGAAAGGGAAACACAGTATGTAAATTCACGCGTTATGAAGATTATAATTAACAGAAATATTATGTTTACTTTCAAATAACACTACAGAAAATAATGTAATAATAATAAAGAATACAAAAAATATATACAACTGAAGACAGAACAAGCTTCATAAAACCAAACTGTATCGATAGCTAATTATCGAAATCAGAACCTTCGAAAAAAAAATTTTCTTCCATCGTTTGAAACATATTCATCCATTTCTTCAGTATTCCCCACCAGTGTTCAATTCGATGATTCAATGTGCTTCTAACATGAAAGAAATCTACATCAATCCAACTATGTACACCTTTTTAATATGATTGTGCATTCTTTCCCTATGTATATGTCTGGGTCCCAGGTCAGTCTTATCTGTCAATAATCAATAACTTTTGGATCACTACTTGTAACTCGAGCTTGCGAGCACATGGCCTTGAAAATCCATCAATACAGCCATTGATCGCAATGCGATTTCAACGTATTGTAGGCAACCAAGTGCCAGATGTTATTGGGCCCTTCGGTTTTATATGGTCTCCATCGCTTTTGTCTACGAAAATCTACTCTTGCAGGATCCAAAATACGTAAAAGCTGCCTTATCATATCTTGTCTCATAACGAATTTCCTATACATCTTAGGTGCATCCGTCTGTATCCAGTATAACGTAAACTAGTTTTGAGATATTGAGTTATCAGTTCTCTTTTCATTTCATCTATTCCTTAACAATTCCATACCGTACTTACATAAATCACCAAGAGTAATGATGTTTCGACTTTTTGAAGTCGTTGTGGATTTTCATTTTCCCAAGTGGCAATTCAACGCATTCGTTGTGAATTTTCACTCCACTTTGAACTCGAAAATTCGATATCAATTACGAAATTTCGACATTAATTGCAAAATTTCTACTTCAAAGTCGAAGTAAATTATTATCTGAAATTATTTTCAATTCACTTCATTGTATGCATATCTTACCTGGGGGCCGTTCATAAAATACGTCACACTAAAATCAGCTTTTTTTGACCCCCTCCCCCCCCATTGTCACACTGTGTCACACTTTTTGTGACCCCCCTAGAAATATTTCGTCACAAAAACTAAGACCCCCCCCCCTGCTGAGTATGATAAATTCTAAATGATAGTACACAAATTCTGAAAATTAAAAATATTCCTTTAGTTATTAAAATAAAATTCAAATGAATTAAAAAATATCTTTCATAACGAACATATAAATAATATTATATGTTGGTTGGCCTTTGGTTTCAAGATATTTATAAACAATTTCAATATGGATGGCCACAAATAATATACATATTTTACATAATCAAAAGATTCAATGCTCAATAATACAATGAAACTGTAAAAAATCGCTTTGTTTTGTTTCATTTGTACAGTGAAATACAGTGTACTGTAACGAGATTAATTCGCATTCTCAATTGATAATCCATTCGCAAAGATGGAGTCACTATAGATTTGATTAAAAAATCTGACGAGCTCAGGAATTCGTTAGAAGATGTCGCACATGTAGATTTCTACCAAAATCTACTGAAGTTATCTTTCATACAAAAATTTTTCAATTTTCGTCAGAAATCTACTAAAAAAGTAGATTTCTACCAAAAGTGGTCACGCTGGCTTCTAGCACTCATGTCAAAAAATAATAAACGGCGAACGTCACGTTGCCGTATACCCCCCGTCCCCCCTTGTCACATCTTGTCACACTCAGCCAGACCCCTCCCCCCCCCCTTGTATGCGAACGTATTTCATGAACGGCCCCCTGTGAACTTAATTCACGATATTGGCTTTGCCTGTTTCTGGTATCTACAGAAGTGTAGGAGAACCACGGCACAGACCACGGTATTTTTTTTCATAATTCACTTGATATCCCAAAGTTCCTACTTCGGAATTTCATTACGCTGACTTACCATCTCGGAATTTTTTAATTCCAACTTCATATCTCGCTATTCGGACTCTGTCAAAATTCTCAGGTACTCAGTCGGATATCGAGATATTTGTCAAGTCGGAATTTATTATGAAATTTCCAGATACTATGAATTTGGAATTCAGACAGAATGCTATCGCATCAATATTATGTTTATGTACCATAACCGATCTGCCATCAAGAGTGTAACAATATTCACAAGCATATTGCATTCAAAAATCATTTAAGAAATGCATATGGTTAGCAATAAAGTATTCGCTGAAATAGAATATACTATGGAAGATAGCTTTAGATTCGCTTCAATTCACTCCCAATTTTTTTCCATATCTCTTCAGTGGCCACTCTGTCGGAGATATGCCATATAGGTGAAATAGACAACAGTACCTACTCAGCTCCTCGTTTGAGCAAATGTGAAGGTATTAACCTTACAAAAAAAAATTGAAATAAGGCACCACAAAATAACATTTTCAATAGGATAGTATATATAATAAAAGACAAAACACTTTCTCTATCCTCTTCTTCATCTTGCTCCTCAGGCCGATTGAGATTTGACGTGATCTTACCCACACTGATATCACTTTCCGAATATGCAATTCAGGTTTCACATTCAATCGGGCATCTAGTGAAAATCACACTGATAATGTACTTGTCCTTGACATACATGTTTTAGCTCAGGTTTTGAATAGGTACATCTAAAATGGGGTTAGGTCGTCGAACCCTGCCTTTGGAATACTATCAGGTATATATTTATAGAAAGATGCATGGCACATCATTCAAAAATAGTGGAACTTGTATATACAAGAACCAAAATTGAAACAACTTGTGGTTCGAGGGCTTTTTCGGGTTGAGCTCACATCCATTTTTATTTTCAGGTGAAACACCATGACCAGTCACTCTCCACAAACCAGCCCGATGCCTCCACCGCAGGCCCCGAGCCCAATGGGCCCTCCTTCACATAGCCCGGCACCTCCCCACTCACCTCACAGTCCTTACCAGCCCTCAATGGGTCATATGAACGGCCCACCTCACCCCATGCCCCCAATGTCATCCCCAGGACATCCACCAATGCCCCCGACCTCGATGTCCAGCCCCAGCCATCCCCTGCCCCCTCATATGTCGCAACACGGACCGCCCCACCCCTCACATGGGCACCCCCCCTCCAGTCATATGGGCGGGCCCATGCCCCAAGGTCAACCGATGCAGATGGGGCCCGGAGGGCCGCCACCTCACGGTCCCCAACACCATGGGTCTCCGCCAGGCCCACAGCACCACGGTCCACCGCCGTCGTTGTCGCAAGGTCATTCTGGAAGTCACCCGAGCGCACCCCCTCAAGGACATCTCGGTCCGCAAGGGCATGACATGAATTCCATGGGCGGCAATCCGCATGGAGGTAACTTGCAGCAGAGTCAGCCGTATCCTGGTCATCCCCCGATGGGCCATCCGCAGCAAAGACAGGTAAGTGGCTTTTCTATCAGATGATATGATCATTTTATTTTTATTCAAATCATTCAAACGGACCCTCGAAGGTCGTAACTTGTAGGACCTGGGGATCAAAGAAGCCTTTCATTCAAAAGTGGGATCCCCAGTAGATGAGTATGCATCATATCAATTGAGTCATTTTTTTCTCTCCATTATACCATGGATATTTTCCACCGACTACCGACTACTGATCACCGAGTATAACCAACCAGTCTAAGATAGGTTCAATTCCAATCCTTGAAAAGGGGGAACCTATGTGAAAAGTTTAGGGTGTCCTATGTGGAGAAGGCTCAGAAGCCTAATGAGTCCTGTGAGTCCATTACTTTCAGATTCAGTTCGAAATCCAAGTAACTCAGAACATAGTTATTTTGGTGGAGTGACGGAAGTCTTGAGGAAGAACAAAATGGACCGTTCCTTTCTTTTGGTAATTACTGGTCCCGAATGATTCACACAACAGGAAGTGTTTGCTAATTTTTGTAAGTTACTTACAAAAACAAATTGTTTTTGAAATCCTCAGAGGTGACTCTTTCGAAAATTGAAAAATCGCAATCGAATCTTCAATCATCAAGAACATTAAAAAAAAATTATATATTAGGTATAATTTATTATTCTTTCGATTGTGGTTGATTGACAACTCTGTTAGGAGTTTTTAGCCTCCATTCCAGCTTCTGTATGGTTCCGTTCGTGAATATTTTAACAAGTTTATACTGCATCAAGACCGATGGTAGTTCTATTTTTCTTCAAAGTAATCAATAGAAGAAATCTGCTGGAAGTTATATGCACGCATGTTATTAATTTATTTCTTGAACACCAGGGCTATCGAGTTTAAGGAAGTAATCTCAAACAATTTTTAGTTGCCTGTTCACTAAAACAGGGTATTTTTCGTTTTCCGAGAAAACAGGAACAGGAAATAATTGCAAAATTGAAAATTTAATAAAAAGTAATACTTAAACATTGAAACACTCTGAAGTTTAGGATGCTTGCGTACCTAATTCTGATTGCTAGTCCCTGCATCATGACAAGAAAATCCATATTTAACAAAACGTAAACCATTACATGGTGTAACGGTTATATTTTCAATTCTACTATTATTAATTAAATTTTTCGAAGTTGAAATCATTAATAAAATTATGGAAATGTCAAATGCAGTGTATTTTCACAGTCAGCGGAAAAAGTTGTGTCGTACACATATGGTCAAATAAAGTCGATAAATGACAGATAAAGTCTAGAATAGATGAAATGAGGGCGGGAAGTAGACGTGTGTAATATGACACTTCCCAACCTTCAATGGCGTTAGTAATGACGGCATATATATATATATATATATATATATATATATATATATATATATATATATATATATGAAAAGACTTATCGTTAACGTTTCGGAAACTAAATCCGCTTCCATTGTCAAAACTTATAGACAAATTCCTCTTCAAACGCAAATATCTCGTATAGACAATTTTCGTAATTGAAATTGGTGAAATTATTTCAAATTTAGTTTTCGAAACGTAAACGATAAGTATTTTCATATATATATAAATATTTCTTCTAATTATTTTTTTGATAGGCAAAATTTGAGTTATACGAGAAGTTGCTGACTAGTTGGACTTGTTCTATCCAGAAAGAACTGTTTTTCAATAGACGCGGCAACTTTTCGGGGTAGATTGTACAGATTCCAATATTAATTCTTATTTTTTAAGATTGTGGTAGGTTACAAACCCAGAAAACTACGGAACAGGATGTTCATAGTTTTCCTATATTCATGGTAATACCCGAGGTAATACCATTGATTACAATTTTGTAGTTTTCTTTATAAATACGAATATTTACCGTTCTCCATTAATTATCGGATATAGAATAAATAGCGTATGCAATTCTCATGTAATGGTTACTAATATAGGATCGTTGCATAATATAATATTTCTGCTATTACTATTATTGCGGAAAGTAATGAAAAGTTATCATTGAAAAAGTGCACCCTACCACACGCTCGTTGGAAAATCACTTTTCCGTTTCTCACCCCCCTTTTATCTCTTATAAGTTCTGATTGTCTTCAAGCTTCATGTTCTTTTTTTTTCTTGTTCCATCACTGGACGATTCAAACCAGTAGCGCATGCTGAAATTTTATCAGGGTGGGGATAATTCAGAAAAAGGGAATTTCGATAAATTTTTTTGACTTCAGTAGAAGGAAGTGGTGTAGATTTCTTTGGCTCCACTGGGTTGCAACCCGGTGTGAGTATTCAAATGAACAGGTTAATATTTAAATTGTTCGAATGGGTCCAGTAATTGCATAAAACCATACCTGAGGTGATTCAATGAAGCTGCGTTATTCGTACATTTTTAATTTGAAAACCAATGCCAGATTTCTTCTAACACCGCCATTAATATCACATTATCTTTATAAATATTCCTACAAGATTTCTACAAAAAGAATTCGGTTTCATGTTTCATAAATAATAGTATAACAATTCAAGTTAGGAGTACCTAGTATTACATTCATATTAAATTAATATCACGAACATTCATCATAATCAGGGCTCAAATTCTGATTTACTATTTGAAGCATTCTCTCTTTCCTCATCAGCGGTTCTCTCGATAGCCATGAACTGATCTGAGAGTTCCTTCGTGGAAGTTGCTAGAAAGTTTGGGTTCATCAAGTCAAATTCGCCACCTGAAAAGATTTTTTGTTACAATTCCAATATGAAGTGTTTAACTCATTCTACAAGACTAAATGATGAGCAATTTCAAATGAATAAGATATGAGAGTATGAAACCTTCAGTTACGGAAAACTATCACTAATCAGTAATCAGGCAACCAACTGAGCCAACCATTCTAACACATAAAATTCGTTGAAGCTATTTCCAAGAGCTTTTACCAATTCTGGTTCCAATAGCTCGACATCAAGAACACTTATAAAACTTCGTTATTATATTGATATGAATTCAAGATTATTCATTCAGCTGATAGTAGATTAGTAGTAGATCTTAGAAAATGTATGTACAACTTGAGTGAATATCCATACCGTACTCGACGAAGGTTCACAAGTTTTTGACGTAGAAAAAATGAACTACACAACTCGAGTGAACGATCACTTTTCATTAGTTTTTTTAGAATCGATTCCAAATATTTTTTATGATTATGAATAGTAATTGCGAAACTTTTAATTAGATATAAATCTCATTTCTAATTACCGTTGGAGTCACAGACATAGCCTCCCGCTTCTCTAACTATCAGAACACCTGCTACTGCGTCCCATGGATACAACCCATCGCATTGGTAAGCATCAAATCGACCATCGGCTACATAGCACAGCCCCATCACAGCAGACCCCAAAGAACGAATTCTGAAAAAAAAATATGCTGCTGTTTCGATTCATACGGCATATACTTGGATATTGATGGTAATATTAAGTTGCAAAATGTGACCGGTGACATGACTTACTTAAGGTTTTTCTGTTTTCACCAGGTTTCGTTTCAAGAAGCCATCGATTAGTCAAAGATTCAAATATTCAACCTTTTTGAATCACAATTTTTATATCGTCACGCGAAGCCTGATACAATCCTGGACAATTAGTAATGAACGAAAAGAAGCGGATTTACTGTTATCGGTATCAATCTGCACCACGCCTATTCGATTAGAAGCAAATACTCTGAAGGATATTCAGATCTTCCATAACGAGCTGTATTCTGCTTTTCGATTTCATATAGGTCCGCACCATATCTCCAATAATGTATAAAAACTGTCAATTACGAAAATTGTCAACGACCAACATTAAGGGCCAGTGGCACTGCTTCAACTCAGCAGAGGTTCAGCTAAGCTTGGCTCAATCGTTAAGGAACAAGGAAGCTGATTGGCAAATCCATAGCAACAAAGCCTGGCTTAGATAAGTAAAACTTAAGAAAAGCGGTGCAACTGGCCCTCACGTTTGAAAAGAATATTTGCGTATAAGTTTTGAGAACGGAAATGGATTTAGTTTCCGAAACGTTAACGATAAATATTCTAATACCTATACAGGGTGGCCCACCACATTCGCCTCGGTATTTCTACGAGAAATGAAGAGAGTTAGGGAAAAAATTTTAGCACAGTCATATGTGGGATCATGAGGAACATATTCCAAAATTATTTTCAAATATATAGGGTGACCCACAAAAAAATTACATTCCAAAGTTATATTTTTTCTTATGGAACACCCTATATTTTTTAATATTTTTCGATACTATAGACAAAATAAAGGTGAGTAACTATTATATTTCCTATACCTGAAACTAACCGTTTCTGAGGAATTTTGAGAAATTTAAAAATACAGACCATAATTTAAAAATTGTTTTCACCCTGTAACGTGTAACAAGAGTGAAAAAAATTGCCTCAAAATTTGGACACACATTTAATCAAATAACACCCCGCATTTAGTGGCGTTATTTGACGCATAATTAGATCCCCTTGAAAACTATATTAGGGTTCCCTATACCTATCTCTTTTGATTTTTACTTATAAGTAATTTTTTATCTTAAAAATGAAACACACTGTATTGTAATGAAAAGCAAAAAAGCATTTTTGAAGTCATTTTATCGAAAAATTAACAATCCTTAATAGTTTATTATTTTAATAAATGTTCAAAATGGTGTTCATTATTCTCGATGCATAGGCGAACTCTTTCTTGAAATGAGTGCTGAACTCTGGATAACATATTTTGCTGTATTGAACCGAACGCTGTTCTTATTCGTACTTTCATATCCTGAGGTGTCGTTGTCGTTGGCTCTGTATCGTAAACAATACTTTTGATATATCCCCATAAAAAATAGTCGGGACTTGTAAGGTCCGGAGACCTAGCTGGCCAGTTCTGTGGACCTCCTCGTCCTATCCATCTATTTGGATATTGTCGGTCTAGCTCGTTTCTAACACGTCTATCAAAGTGTGCAGGAGAACCATCTGGCTGCATCCACATCCGTTGACGAATATTAATAGGTATACTTTCCAACAGCACAGGCAAATTATCCCTTATGAATCCGAGAAACATGACGCCGTTTAAGTGACCATCAAAAAAGTAATGACCTACTACTTGCGTTCCAATTATTATTTCACCCCACACAAACAGACCATGTGTGCTGGTGATCAAGGGTTCTGAAAATATTAAGGTTTTCGTCACTGTAATAGTGAAAGTTATGTCTGTTAACTAATCCGTTGTTATGAAAAGTTGACTCATCGGAAAAAGCACATAATCAAAAAAATGTTCTTCATCACCACTTTTCTAAAACCCATAAACAAAAATTCGGTCGTCGATCATAATCTTCTTCAAAAAGCTGTTGATGTAGTTGAATGCGATACGGGTGGAATTTGTACTTTTTAATTATTCTTTGGATACTCTGTCTGCTTATTCCAGTTGTTTCGCATATTCTTCGCTGACTTGTGTGAGGCTGTTCAACTAGAGATAACGTCACTAAATATTCATTTTCCTCATTTCCAGTAACTGGTTTTTGCCGTTCTTGCATATTATAAGATACACTGCCTGTTCTTCGAAAAGCTAGAACTTTTCCAATGAACGCTTGTTAGGATGACTCCTGTGAGGATACCTTTGGGCATATACTCTTGACGCCAATAAACAGTTTTCTTCACACTCACCGATTATTAAAATCATATCAATTCGTTCTTGCTGGGGATAAGTTCTCATTTTATAATATTTCAAAAAGACAATTTTGAACTAGTTTAAGACAATGATAATGATTTGATTAACAAGTTGTCACTGTCAAATATTTTTTTGTTTCATAATAATAATTAACGTCATCTAGGCCAGAGCCTACTTTTATCGAAAATATAGTATAATAGGTTTTATAGGAAATCGTAAATGTATGTTCTTTTACTTCCAACCGTTAATAGGCTGATAGTTTACTAAACGGATAAGTTGGCGGATATGAGTTCATATCCACATTGGTTGGAAAATGAATTCCACAAGCACAGAGAACAAAATACTTGTTGCTAGGATACTCGCCTATGGCATCGTGCCCAAACTTCGTCCTCGTGCGATATGGCCACCATATCCACTCTTGTTGTACAAACTACTATTTAATTTACCCCATATTGTAATTTTGTTATTTATTTTATTATGAAGTCTAATATATTTGCTAAGAAATAAGCGAATTTAACATATTTTGCCTCAATAATTGAGACGCATCTTATTTTAAAGAATGCTGTAATATTTCAGAAATGGCAATTCATTTGAGTTTTTACATTTGCCTGCATTTTACTTTAGACACACATTATTTCCGAAAATTTAAACTTGTGCTTTTAGTGAATCTACGTATTCCTTAATAAAAATGTTTATTGAACCCATTCTAAGCTTTTTATTATAATACAGTGTGTTTCATTTTTAAGATGAAAAAATTACTCGAGTAAAATATAAAAACGCTTTTTGTATAAAAATCAAAAGAGAAAGGTATAGGGAACCCTAATATAGTTTTGAAGGGAATCTAAACTACAAATAAAACAAATAAATTTACAAATATATATACATACGACCTAACTCCACCATCAGGCAACGAGAATATTACCAGAAGATACGCAAGGACTTGAATTATCGCATTACAAATGGAGAGGTTGGCCTTTATATTGGTTATAAGCACAATATTCCCATGATAATGAAAAAAAACTTATCAATTCATCCAACAGAAAAGAAATAACTAATAAGGAGCTATCAATTTTCTATCAAAACTGCAGAGGTAACAACACAAAACTTACCTATTTCTAACCAATGTGCTCGCCTATGAGTACGATGTAATCGCTGTCACTGAGAGTTGGCTGAAGGAGGGTTTTCAAGATGCGGAACTATTTCCCGAAAACTATGTAGTCTATCGAAAGGATAGATCAACTCCTGAACGTGGGGGAGGAGTTTTGCTGGCAGTAAATCGAAATGTTTATCGATCGGAAGCTCTGAATATTGTCTCACCAGTTACAAACATTGATCTATTAGGTGTGAAGATTCACTTGAATCGTCAGAAATGTATTGATATTATTCTACTCTATATACCACCGAAATGCAATTACAACAACTACGATGAAATATTCGAATATCTGGAAAGTCTTCAATTCATAAATGAATCACTGATTTTGGACGATTTTAACATTAGTGAAATTCAAACATTTTACAATGATGGTCAATCGTCCAATCTAATCATCCGTTTCCAATCATTCACTGATTTCCGCAATCTCAATCAACATAATTTTATCAGGAATCAAAACGATAGAATTCTAGATCTAGTGTTAACACCTGATTCTCTCCAGTGTGAGGTATTTTCTGAAGAAGTGGCATTGGTGCCAGAGGACCAACATCATCCCAGTTTACGTGTTGATTGTACTCTGTATTTTGAAGAGGTTGAACCATTTACATCAACTGCGAGGCGATATAACTTCAAAAAAATTGACCACGATAAATTTGTAAGGTTACTGAGTGAAACAAACTGGACGATTTTACGTTCATACAGTGATGTAAATGAAGTTAGTGAAGTTTTCAATGATATTTTACCAACAATAATTCATCAGTGTGTTCCTCTCATGAATACAAAATCGCGCAAGTACCCAACTTGGTATTCTAAGAGCCTCATTCGTGAGATCAAAAAGAAATATCATTATTTAAAAATGTTCAGGAGAAGCAGATATCAGTATTATCTACAACGCTACAGAAGTTTAAGAAAATCGATCAAATCCAATATTAAAATAGCATATTATAACTTCATTCATAACTCAGAAAGCACTTTAAAAAGTAATCCTCTATCTTTTTGGACATACATCGATTCCAAAAAGAACACATCCCGAATTCCTGGTAGGATGAAGTACAATGGGAACACCCTATTAACACCTCAAGGAATAGTTGATAGTTTTGCAAAATATTTTAGCAGTGAGTACAATACAAGTAATCATAATGATACTGTGAGTTTTCATGATAATCGTAATCCCAGTTCGTACCTTAATATTGACTCTGTTTCTCTTGAACAAATAATCAATGCCTCAAAAATTATGAAAGGTAAACCTACGTGTGGTCCTGGCAATATACCAACATAGTGAAGAAATATATAGATCTATTAAAAAAACCACTCTACGTTATCTATAAGTAACTTAATGTTAAAAACTGGCTCATTCCCAAAACTATGGAAGAAATCACGCATATGTCCGGTGCATAAATCCGGTACAATTAATGACATAGAAAATTACAGGCCGATTGCTTTAATATCACCTTTTTCGAAACTTATCGAAATTATAATATCTAACATAATTTATGATCACATTAGTAATTCTCACTCCGAACACCAACATGGCTTTGTGAAGTCACGTAATACCGCATCCAACCTCTGCTCTTTCACTCAATATGTTTCAGATGCCTTAGATTCGAAAAAACAGGTGGATGTGGTATATACTGATTTCAGTAAGACCTTCGATAAGGTGTCGCATCATCAGCTTCTGGGAAAAATAATTCAATTTGGAATTTCTTCAAAAATTCAACTTCTCAAATCTTACCTCATGGATAGACCACTCTTTGTTGAATACGAGGGAACTCAGTCATTCGAATTCATAAGTTCCTCCGGAGTTCCCCAAGGCTCCAATCTAGGTCCACTCTTATTTTTAATATTTAACAATGATATAAGTGATTTCTTTCATTCCAAAACTCTTCTCTTCGCTGATGATATGAAAATTTTTCGAGAAATAAGTAACCATGAAGATTTCTTTTACAGAAGGATCTTAATTCATTAATGAGCTGGTGTCTAACCAACGAAATTCCGTTGAATATAAATAAATGCAAAATTATGACATACTCTAGAAAAAACTCTCCAGTGTATTTTAACCATACTTTGAATAACATCTCATTAACTAGAGTGGAAAAATGTAAAGACTTAGGCATTCTTTTTGATACAAAACTGACATTTTCCACGCACATTGAAGACATTACGGCAAATTCAACGAAAGTTCTGGGCTTTGTTATACGAAATTGTAAGGAGTTTAATTCGTTTGAGGCCTCACGTTCTGTCTACTTTTCATTAGTACGTAGTAAGCTTGAATATTGTTGTCAAGTTTGGAATCCTCATCAAGTCAAGTATATCAATATTTTGGAGTCAGTGCAAAAAAAAATCCTAAAATTCACTTTCTATAAAAAATACGGAAATTATCCCGAAAGACATTATGATTATAATGCACTTCTTGAGGAGTTCAAAATGACTTCACTGAAAAAACGTCGTGAAATAGATAGTTTGATGTTTCTCTACAAGATTATCCACTATGATATTCATTCTCCTCTGTTACTGTCCTTAATGAATTTCAATGTTCCTCGAATTTGTTCGAGGTCTAACATAACTTTTTATGTAAATGTCTCAAATACGCAACACAATTTCAATAATCCGGTCACTTCTATGTCTCGCAGTTTCAACAATCTTAATAATGTAGATATCTTTGTCTCAAATTCATCATGTTTCAAAAACGAACTATATAGATCAATACCTAATTGACATGTCTGTAATCACCATCAAACATTGTTTTTCACAATTATATCAGGGATTTCCTCTTTATTTAACTCTCTAATAAGTTACATACACTGTACTTTATTATATACTCCTGTAATTGGACTTAGGTCTGTTGGATGTTATTATGAATAAATATATAAATAAAATAAATAATTATGCGTCAAATAACGCCACTAAATACGTGGTGTTCCATTCAACTTCAAGAAGTTATTTAATTAAATGTGTGTACGAATTTTGAGGCAATTTTTTTCACCACTCTGTATAATATTGCATTAAAAATTGTATTTAGTCCTTAACTTTAACCTTTGAGGTAAGCAGTACATTCAATCACGAGCATCTTGTTACACGTTACAGGGTGAAAACAATTTTTAAATTATGGTCTGTATTCTTGAATTTCTCAAAATTTCTCAGAAACGGTTAGTTTTAGGTAAGTATAGGAAATATAATAGTAACTCACCTTTATTTTGTCTACAGTATCAAAAAATATGAAAAAATATAGGGTGTTCCATTAGAAAAAATATAACTTTGGTATGTAATTTTTTTGTGCGTCACCCTATATATTCGAAAATAATTTTGGAATATGCTCAGCATGAACCCACATATGACTGTGCTAAAAATTTTTCCCTAACTCTCTTCATTTCTCGTAGAAATACCGAGGCGAATGTGGTGGGCCACCCTGTATATATTAGTTCTTGTAATTTTTTTTGGGGAGCTAATTTCAGTTATACGAGAAGTTGCTGACTTATTGGACTTGTTCTATCCAGAAGAAACTGTTTTTCGATTGACGCAGCAAAAATCTGTCCTTATACATTTCTCATTTTTTTTTTTTTTCGAAACAGTTACATCCATATATTTAAGGAAACTTCCATTGGGTGAGTCATTGGACCCGATCGAATTTTATGAGCTTGTAGTATGTTGATAAGGATGGAGCAAGTCGTTGCTCAATGCTTGGTTACTAACAGGAACACTTCGAGGGTCAAACCTCTAAGAACCCTATTGGATAAGGCCGTGAAAATCGTATCGAAAAGATTTTTTTCATGGAATGTAAGTTCCTGGAAGATATTATTGACACTTCAATTCAGGCTATGAAATATAAAGTTATAGCCACTTCATCTTAGCCACCTTGTAACGATTTATCTGCGGTGAGATGGTAAGTACCTATTCCTGCGTAAATCATGAGGGTACGTGAACAACTTCTAATAATACCACGTTTATACAGTTGAACGGAAAATCAATTCAACCATACCGATCAAAAATATGCACTATTAATAGGTAGTTGAAAGCGAGAGAATCAGGCATGATCGATATTTAATAGAAGGATTTTACACATTCATCACTCGTTTCTGATTCGTCTATTTCCAGTGGATCCTCAGTTTTCAGATTTGAATACCTATCAATCAAATTCGGCAGTTATTGATGCAACATTTGTTCCAACTCACCCATTAACTTCCTTTATCAAATACTTCAGTCTGTACATATATAATTCGTGATATTTGGGATTCCTGGCAAGCGACAATTCGTAATTGAAGAGGCTTCTCTGAATATCTGTGGAGAAATCAAAACTGGATTTGTTGGGTCATGTTCAAAAATGTTGAATATGCGATCAGTACCAGAGAGAGTGCGGGACCTCGTTTGATGTAATTTTTTCAACCACATTCCACAGCCATTTCTTGAACCGATGAATTAAAACAAATGACCTCTTCTAATTATACACTTGTTTGATAATATACTATCATAGTCTTCTTCATGAATATATTAAGCTGAAATATTGCCTTAGTACCTATATGCGAATTTAGTCCACTTAATTCTTGAGATTGACTATAGCGGCCTGTTCTTGGAAACGGTACCACATTCGTGAAAAGTGTAGGAAACAAGAGTTGTAGAGAAGTTTGTGATTTTTACTCTGATCTAGGTGGTGATTATCGTGAAGGCAAAAAACTGCTGGTACACCAAGTGAAGGAAATATCAAACATCTATTGCCTGTTATAATATTCTCAGGCCTTTTAAACTACACAAAGATGTAGTAATAAAAACAGAAGAACACACTCTTCAGGTACTGTTAATGCTGAGCACTATTAGAAACTATAGGACATCTGACATTTCTATTTTATTTTTCGAATGCAACCGTCGATAAATACTGAAAAAAATGGAAAACAGATGTCGGATGAAATCACGTTCATTATGTGATGGACCCCTTGGAAAAATTTTAATAGTGAATGCTACAAAAGTGAATTGTTATTTTATATCGCATATATATATATTGTTGAATAATATGTCATTAACGTTTTTTCCAATTTCTATAAAAATAATAACTTTCGTGAATTATATCAAACTGTTCAGTGGTCAGTATATATACACCATATCCATGGAAATTAGTATTTTTTGAACTTGCCTTTCCCGCGAAAAAATTTATTAAAAAGTTCCGAAAAAATGGGTCAAAATGTTTTTTTGAACAGGTAATGTCCAGACAACATGCATAAATCTTAACTTGTGGGTGCTATGGATTAACAAGGTTTCGCCTTCTTTATGTACTATTTCAGAATAAAGATTCCCCAAATAATAAAATCCATAACGTTAAGTTAATTTTCTGAAATTTCACCTTTTTGTTCATTAGTTTTGATTTTTTTTCCGTTGAGGAAAGCTCCCTTTCCTTTGATAGCTGTGTAGCATTCCTCCATGAATGGGTTGTATACTATTCCCATCATCTGTACCTTATTTATTACTAGACCCACGGATATAGCCGATAATTTCAGGTCTCTCACGAAATTAGCAGTACCATCTATGGGGTCTATTATCCAAGTAGGCGCCTCTGTTAGATTGGCAATTCCGTTTACCTCAGATTCTTCTTCTCCGATGAATCTGAAATGAAAATTAAATGTATTTTCGGATGAATTATTGAGACACGGGCAGTGACCTAATTATCACCTAGTGGATAACTCGAATTGTCCACTTCAAATAATTTTTTTCAATCATCCAAAACAAGTGTCCCCAGAAAGCAGGGCCTTGTGCTGAGTATTTTAGATACCGAAGCGCTTAGCAAGGAATTGTAACTCTTGAACAGTTCAGTAAATTTTTATCACTTTGTAGCATCCCTTATCTATCATGTCATTTTTTCCATCTTTTCACATTTTCAAAATGCATATAAATGAGAAATTCTACTCGTTCAGTAACAAGAAAGTAATTTTACGTATATAGAAATATATTGGAAGGACCACGGTCTATCAACCTAAACAATCTATTACAACGAATAGTCTTTCAAAAATAGTTTTCTCTGATATTGATACAAATTTGTTGAATTGCTTTTCTCACAAACTCCAGGCTTTATGATTTTGACACGCTAGGGTGAAAGCTACCATAACACCACGAAAACGATAGACGCATTGTATAGCATTATCATCGGGAAGAAAAAATTATTTCATTTCATGAAAACGCGATGAAGAAGATATTATATTTTCTAATCCATTCATTCATTCAACGAATAGCAACAGAACAAATGCATATTCATGAAATGATTATATAATAGGATTATAATATCATGCTTTGACAAATAGCTGTGAATGATATAGAACTAAGGATCTGAATAGACAATGAAATATCCAGAATTGAGAATGTGATTTTTTGAAAGTATTATCAAATGATCATCATTTTTTAGTGTGTGTAATATGTAGGTAAATATTGAATCAATGCACGCACGCATGCGATTCTTTTCTTGAGTCTATAGAGGGAAAATAATTATACTAATATTCGATTCATTCTATATGGGTACAAAACTTTTGTGTTCATGAAATTTTTTTTTATATACAGATTCACACGGAAATGAAGCCGTGTAATGTTCACAGAACACCGCGTAATCAAGAGAAAGGAGATTCGAATTAACATGAACTTCAAGTATTTGAAGTTTATAAGCTTCCTTCCCCGAGCAAGAGAGGTTCGACAGGTTTCCAAGCTCACAACAAAGGGGTAGGAATTCCGCACTCTTCGGGTTATCCGCGTTGATACTGCCAATCTGGAACGATCGACGACAATTCAGAAGAGCATCCACCGTGAAAATATCTAAAGAAGAGAGACAAGTCTCCGACTCTTCTACGATGTTCCAATGAAGTGAGCGAGTCCGTGAGCGAAGAGTCACCAACAAGACGCATTTCCTTTCTCTGAATAGAATGAAAACATTAGAATTGTTTGTGATTAGGGCATCACACCCAAGAAAGATTTTTGAACAAGTCGATCTGGAGCCATCGTATCCCCACTGTGTCATCCGTACGGTAATGGCAATCAACGGGCGACATGCTTGAAACATTAGGTATCTAGAGGAGTTTATTGCACGATGGATCTGTCCTTATTCACGACCAAGATGTATAAAAACCCTGGTGCGTTGACCGATATGCTTTTGTTTAGCCAATTCCTCTCGACCTAAGAAATCGAAGAGTAAACTTACATTTTTAGACGGTAGGTGGTGTTGAGGTGGTGATACAAATGCGATTTTCTAAGGGTACATTTTCATTGAGGCGGCAGCTTACGAGTGATTTTCGATACTGGCGGTCTCATTGGATAAACTCTTGCGGGGTCTTTCGTTCACCAATTCAATCATCAGTATACGAAATACGTAAGGGGTCAAGTTCGTCTAATAAAAGGTATTAAATTTTTTGAAATGTTTTACAGTTCAATTATTAAAAATCTTGTTCCTAGTTCTTGTTTCTTTTCACGTTTTTCTTGTTCATATTCTTTTTAAGTGTTTATCGTTGCTGTTTTTGTATTTGTTTGATTTCATAATGATAGTTAGATTTATTATGAACCGATTTACAAAGCTCAAAATAAAACGCTCGTGTAACGTGTAGGTATAACTTATCCCCCATATCATCGGCCCGTAATCACATTGAAATCGCATTTTTTCAACACTATGGAGAAAAAAGTATTTACCTATTTTCGGTTCCTCAGAAAGAAGAAAGATAAGATATCAATACTTTCCATTTTCACTAACAACTATTGTTTCGGAAGATTTAAAATCACATCACAATCATTGAGTTTTTGATTTATTTTCCATCAGATTGAAAGCAAAAGGAATACCTAATAATCAGTCAAAATGTGATGACTACATAATTTCTAGCATTTCGCGGAAAAGCAAGAAATTGCATGCAAAACATGAGACCATGTAATGAACATAACCTATAAATTTATCAATTAGGCATTCCAGATACTTGTCAAAAATGTGAAATGAATCGAAATGAACCAATACGGTGCCATCTGCCCCCAGAAACTATCGTTTGTTTTCTGCAAACGAGTGTGTGATTGGTTAAAACTTGTGTCAGCCACCCAGACATCACGTGATCTGGAATGCCTAATAATCGAATGGCCGTCGAGCAGACGGATATCATGGCATCACAGATTAAATTTAAATCACGTTGCCTCTGCTGGCAAACTCTCGAAGGCATCTCTTCAGTTAAAATTGATCAAAATCAAGATAGCGAAAAGTCGAGAAAATTTGCTTACAATCTATTAGGTATAAGTCAACACACCAGGGATTTAATTCATCTTGTTCACGACGTAGCATATCAACTCTATATACATAATGTCATTAATCTAGTAGACGTTTAATTATAGTACCCAATATGACATTGCATATTTTTTTCACTTGAGCGATGGAAAACAAAAAATCAGGTATTGTGAGGATCGACATTTCTGTCCACCGACACATGGAATCGGTAGTGGTTTCAAAATATCTGGATGGCGGAACAGACCGATGCGATCAGGAATACATATATTTGAGCTCATTTCGGATGGCTTGAACCTTGGCAAGCTATCCTAATAATTTTCTCGATATATCGATAATGAAGTAGAAGTAGGAGTATTTATTTCACTACAATATACAATGTAATAGTAGAACGTCAAGAGCAAAACAGATAAAATGTTAAACACAGAGTAAATAATTATAGACAAAATATTAACTGATTAGGAATGAACATTCAGGTGTGCAGTGTACATCACATAGATTCAAATTCATTCTTGTTTAAAACAAGATACTCATCGACAATTTTTGATTTTTACTTTGAATTGAATGAAAGCCAAATTTTTCATCCTAGAAGGTAGTCTGTTATATAAATGTATGTTCAGAGAATTCTTTTGCGATATCTGGAGTCTGTACAATGGAGTCGAAATTAAATTAGCATGTCGAGTGGTGTAATGATGGACTTCGGATTGAGACGAGTATTTAGTTTCATGTATTTCTAATAAACACGAGTAAATATATAAAGTAGGAAGAGGCATGATTTGAAATTTGATGAAAAGAGGGCGGCAATGTTCACGATGATGAACTCCTGCCATTATTCTGATTACTCTCTTTTGAAGAATAAATGCTCTACTAGAGTGACACGAATCACCCCAAAGAAGAATACCATAAGACAAATGACTATGGAATAAATCATAATAACATGATTTGAGGACATACACACTGACAATATCTCTCAAACGTCGAATCAAAAAGGTGACACTAGACAGTTTCTTCGCTAATATTGCGATTTGTGGGCCCCAGTTGAGTCTATCATCTAGTTGCATGCCTAGTAATTTCACACAGCTACCACGTGTGAGATTTGAATTGGAGGATATACAAATGGATTGATTTTTATCTAGGTTGAGCTGGAGTTTATTACAAATAAACCAGGTTTTAGCTAAATCGATTGTCTTATCTGATAACGTGGACAGATTGTCAACAGTATTACTTTGACAGATAAAGGTTGTATCATCTGCGAACAGGACGCTTTTTGTAGGTAGCATGTGAAAATATAAATCATTTATATGAATTAGGAAGAGAAGGGGTCCCAGAACCGAGCCTTGAGAAACACCGTGATTCACGGATTTACTACTCGATAGGTCACCGTTCAATCTGACGCATTGAGATCTTTCACTGAGGTAAGATGCAAAGAAATTCAGAGCCAAGCCCCTGATGCCATAGTAGTGAAGTTTTTCCAGAAGAATATCATGCGAGACACAGTCGAAGGCCTTGGAAAGATCACACAACTCAACTTGTGAGTGTTTACCCTCCTCAAGGCCCTCGACTATGCCCGACACTACTTGGAGAAGAGCTTTAGTTGTGGGCATCTTATTTCTGAAACCATGTTGACCTGGACAAAAAAGAGAGTTCATTTCCATGAAGTTATAAAGTTGTTTTTTGACGACGATTTCGATGATCTTACCTATTATTGGAATAATACATATTGGGCGAAAGTTATTGACATCATCAGTGTTACCTTTTTTCAAAAGAGGTATAACAACGGATAATTCCAAAACATTTGGAAAAGTTCCTGCACAAAAACAGTCATTGATAAGCAAAGCTAAAGGTTTATGCGAAAAAATGAAGAAGAAAGTTAAACGAAAAATATATGATTACGCTATAAGGTAGACACGATCTAAATTTCCACAAAATTTATTGTCTTCGCGACATGTTTCGATACACAGTATCTTTATCAAGCGAATGTATTTAAACACTAGTGTTTAAATACTTTATCAAGCGAATGTATTCAAACACTAGTGTTTAAATACATTCGCTTGATAAAGATACTGTATATCGAAACATGTCGCGATGACAATAAATTTTGTGGAAATTTAAATCGTGTCTACCTTATAGCGTAATAACTATGGATTTCCATCAAGTAAAGGCCACCTCAATCCAAAATATACGACACCAGAAAGGCCACATTTAAAAATCAGTTTCAGATGTACACGGTGTCGCATATTGCCGTGAGAGTAAATGTTATATATTTTTTTATAGAATAGAACTACCATTTGGCTGTTCCGTCCATAGTTGCCTACTCAGCGCTGATTTGTTTCCTATCACAATGCACCGTTGTCAAGTGATAATTTTTTTTCCAAAATTCGTATGTGTAGCCATCTCTGAATGAAATGTCTCTCTTTACAATCTACATGAAATAACCTATCCGGTGATACCAATATTTTATGTTATTCCTAGGCGTTCTCTCATCATTTGCGTTTTTCATAATATTTCCAAAAAATTAGGGAAATAAATATATGTGTTCAAAATTTTTAATTTGAAATGAAAGAACCGACAATATTCACATTTATAATAAATTTTCAAAATGTCTTCCAACATGTTTTGTACATTTTCTGAATCTCTGAGTTATGTTGTCACGCCACATTGAGGAAAATATATAATTCGTTGGAATGCCGTTGGCAGTAGGGTAAACCTTCAATTTTTCTGTTCCCCATAATCAAAAATCCATTGACATTAGGTCCGGCAACCTCAGCGGACAAGTAATAGATCCTTCTTCTCTTATCCATTTATCTAGAAATATTACATCCAACTCATCACGTACTTTCCCGAGAAAAATTGCTGGTTCCCAATTTCATCTTTGATGTGATAAGGTAGGTGTTCTATTAACCTAGGATCATCTTTGAGGAAGCGAAAAAATTCATCAATTTTTTCAAAATATGATCCGACAACGTGATTGCCCACAATGCCGCCCCATACATGAACACCATTCATGTTGTGATTGTTTACATGAACTGTTCGTGAATTTTTGGTACTAAAAGGGGTAGTTGTGTCTAGTTATAAATCCATTCCTGTGGAAGGTAGTTTCGTCGGTGAACATGATGTTCCTATTTTGGAGTTCTTTGAGCCACCTCACTAAATAACTTTCAGATCTTTGATGAAACAAATGAATAAAAACTGTATCGTTCAGAGCCAGCTTCATTTCCGAATTTTACCAAGAAAATTGTAGCTTGGCAACGGCGCATTATGACAGAAAAAAAATGCCGCTCGGAAGGAAACTATGAGACCCTATGTATTGACAGGAACGAAATGGTTGTTTCTTTCAAAAATTATATCATTTGCAGTCACAGATAAATGCGACACCCTACACATCTGAAACGAATTTCAAAATATGGCCTTTCTGGTGTAGTATAACGTTTATTTATATAACTTTTTTTAAATCTCATTATCGATACATCGAGCAGAAATGCTCTATTGGGACATCCTGTATATGAAATCTACTATTCCCGATGAGATATCATTGTTGCTCAATAGTTGAATCAATGGCAGACCTATCTTCAAATGAGTGTTTGAAGAGTTCATTGACTCTCATTCCTTCTCAATTCGTGAAATAATAACAGAAACGACAACTAGCAGTCTGTTTATCCGGTAACAATTTCGAAACAGGTACGTTCGGATCAGTGAATGGTGCCAAGGTTCCGAATAATGTTTTTCCCATCACAATGTCTCGCCGACCTCACTAAAGGTTGTGTGCCTCATATAATTACTCACCTATACTGATTCTGTGCAATAACAAATTTGGCAAATTGTTGTAGCGATGGTTGAAATTCAAGAAATATCTCATTGATCTGGACTCCTATCATGGTGAGAGTGAAACGTTTCTCAACAAATCCAAATTTCCCAAACACCAAACTAAAAACCACTTGTGCTATTAGTAAGACCTATTATTATAGATGATCAGCTAATGTAAACTCAGAAATGTTCCAAATAGTTCCAATCAGTGACATATAAGTTACCAATTTGTGTCCAACTCAAATTGATTTTTCATTCCCCCTACTGGTATCAGATTGTTTCAGATCTTTTCTTGTTCATTTCCAGGAGGACATTTGGATATCTTCCAACAGAAATAGTTTCAATAAATTGATTCATGCCGTAAGTGGTATTATATGTTGTTACCTCTTTCATCATCTAGCCCATGGAACTTCTGAATACAACTTTCATTCTGATATAAATGTATTACTCACTTATGATTTGGCCACTTCTTCTTGATTTTCCTGATCAACACGTCCTCAATTTTTCTATCGTACACCGTCACGAGATCATAAATTTCCTGTTTAGTTTCTACTTCATAGTCTTCTGCTGTCAGAAGTTCCTGAGAAAAAATAATATTCATACTGAAATGAAGATTATAGTGTTTTTCAAGTGCTTAACTTACTGCCCCCGCTGCTTTCACAAGAGGCAATACGAAATTGAAATAGTCTTCAATTGTCTCGCCCATATTAAGTGTTGCCTAGAAAAATCACAAATGAATCTGAGGTGATTTGTAGACTTTTAAATACGTTCTGTATGGCCTTGAGTAAATAGCGTTATAGTGAACTTTCAATTACACTCTCATTATTATAGGGTGATCTTTGTCAGACATTGCTGGGTTTATGAATGAATGATAATTTGGATTGATAATCTAATACACAAAAATTGGATTCAAGTATTTTAATGAATGGGAACGTAAATCTATAATAGTGGTTTGTACAACAAGCGTGGATTTGGGGGCCATATCTCACGAGGACGAAGTTCAAGCACGATGCCGTAGGCAAACGTCCGTGGGCGATTTGGCCTATATTCATTGGAATTTACAGTTAACGTTTTCTTCGACTAGATAAATACTTCAGAACTTTTTTGCGAATATCATATTAATGATCAATTTAACATCGAGTATTTTTTCGAAATATTTATATTCATCGCCATCCAGAAATAAAAAAATAATAATACTTATTACATGAACCGACAACCATATTACAAGTTATAATATCTCACTCGTTGAAAAGAAGTGCAAAAAACGCTTTCTCGTGAGACTGGAACCAACGACCATAAATACGAACATCTCAGTGGGCGAACGCCTTAACCATCTAGGCCATTTGGCTATACTAATTCAGTTAATTATTGGTGTGAAGAGTAAATGTAAGTCCTTCAATTCCACAAAAAAAACACCAAATATATAAAAAATTGTCTCGGTATTTATATAGGTACCTGAGATATTTTTAATAACAATTTCTTTGAAATAACTATGAATATTGTTTCAAAATTTTCGGTGATTCACAGCTTGACCCTGTACGAAGTTGATCAATTTTTTACATCCACTACGCAAGCATTTGTCTTTTTTTTCTGTTGCATTTCTGTTTGCTCATTATAATCGTGCAATAATCCATAAACGTGAGCCTGATAGCAACATTGTGTAATCAAAGTCAGAAGATCTTTAGATGATATATACAGTTCATCATCACTAGTATTTCTAAGGCACCTGTGAAGTATTTCAGTTTATATTTGCAGGAAACACCAAGTTGGAATTTCACTACGGGAAGGTGAATTTATCGGGACGCTCGTGAGGAAAATCTACATATTTGTTGAAAGAAATTTCAAGATGTATAACTTCATTTCCGGAGAACAATATCATGAACTCGTTGTCGGAATAACATGGATTTCAGAATCTGCTGCAATTGTTACCTTACTTATGTTGCGAGAATTTTTTCTTATTTCTCCTTCAATCGATATAAAAAAAATTAAATATTATGATAGAAGTAACAGTGAACTATCAACAAATGTAAATGTGCATAATTCATAGATATTCATTTTTTTTCAGACGGATACTTCTTACACAAAATAAAGAGTTCAGCGTTGAATCACATTTGAGAACCATTTTTTTACTCTTATATTAAGTCAACCTAACTTGGGAGGGGTTTCTACACAACGTATAGACTGAGAATAAGTTTCGCCTAATTTTCTAAAATTCTTCGATGTCTTTCCAAATATTTTCTTATTGAATTTTTCTTCAAACTCATCAATTCACTGAAATCGAAAATGCACCATCGAAAAATTTGTTCAAATGGTAATTTTTTACAGACTGAAAAGATCTATAATTATTATAAAATAATTAAATGTATATATATATATATATATATATATATATATATATAGAATAAAAAAAGATATACTATTATTATTATCATAAGTCTAGTCTGAATTATCTAGCACTTTTTCAGTATTTTTGCGTTACAATTATCGTTATGTTTTACAATTCTTCGAATGCTTCTCTTTCAACTTCAACTTTATTTAATTTTTCGTAATCTTCTTTCAGGAATCTCTGTCTTTTTCCTTTCCTTTCAACTCCGTGGATTATCTTTTTAATTTACTCAATTTCGATGAAACGAGTACTTATTTCTTATTTCGAAGCATTTCGTTTTTTATAACAGATTCCAAAGAATTCAATAGTTTATACACTGAAAATTCGAACCACTACCACTCTGAAACTGTAAACACACAGTTGGGCTCTGAGATTTATTCGATGAACATGCATTTAATTTTCCATCGACAGCCCTTTTTCATCCATTCCTGAGATCAAATTATTCTCAATTATCATTATAATATTTGAGATGTCTAGAAGGATGGTGCTGGGACCGATGCGATATTGTTTAGAATTTTATGGCGACACTTTTCTGTCATTAGTGTCATTTTTACGTATCGTGGTGTGTTTCTCAATTTCATCGCTAGTTGACGATTATTGAAAGTGCATAGTCAACCGAACGATCGACAAGCTATATTCTTTGATTCGAGCAGTCAACAAAATGAGCAAAATCTAATGTCATACTCATAAAAAACAAAATCGAATGAAAGGATCACAATTATAGGGAATTTGGCCAGTATTCTAAACGAATAATATAGGTTGTTGATCAGTCAGCGTCCAAAAGTAAAAGTATAGCCAGCCGTCAGGTCGGCCGTTTATACATTTCCTAGGAAATTTGTAACTCTTTTCGTTGCGAACGCCATCTGATATGATTTGATATTGAAAAGCCATGATGCTTATTATCATAGTAGGCATGTATCGCCAAGTATACCCCAAACATGCCCAAGTATAACTCAGTACACCATCCCTCTAGACATCGTAAGAATATTCAGCCAATAGAGTTTGTCATACCTTAAACCAAAGATATTCAGATAGTTATATGATACATTGCAGTGGCGTGTCTAAGGGGGGGGCCAGAGGGCCCCCCCCCCCCCCAAAGCAGCTCGTGTCGCTCAAAGGAAAAAAACGAAAATCTCCGTCCATCCACTCTGAATTGACGCTTAATGAAATCTACTGATAATTAATTGATATATGATTATTTTTTCTTAGTACACGTATGTATATGTACGTATGAATATATATTTTGATGGGAAACCCGTTGGTTGGGACCTTTAGTCATATTTGCGGCGGATACATGACCAGTGGAAAAGCATATTATTGGTCGTATTTTCATCTCAACATGTTCGTTTGTAATCGGTAATAACCACGAATCGTGTAAAACCACTTTGTTTTTGGAGTTTGTTTCCCACAATAAAGATTTTATACAGATATTTGCGACTCTACCAGTATCAACGGCAACAGCGGAAAGAAGCTTTTCAACTATTAAGCGCCTGAAAACCCATTTGAGGTCAACCATGGCAGAAGAGCGTTTGAATGGTTTAACTTTACTCAACATTCATGAAGAAATTTATATTGATATCGAAAATATAATATGTAGATTTGCTGCAAAAATAGTTCACTAGAAACAGTTGTATGCGGTGTTCCTCAGGGATCTGTTCTAGGTCCATTGCTTTTCCTCACATATATAAATTACCTGTCTAATTTGAAGTTGAATGGTAAAATCAAAATGTTTGCTGACGAGACTACAATAGTATACACCGGAAACAATTTTCTAGAAATCAAAACTGCTCAATGACCTCCATGAAATATCATCATTGCTGATGAATCATAAGCCAACATTGAATATTGAAAAATCCTCGTATATGTTTATCTCAAGAAAATCCACCTCCATCCATTCGAAAGATCCCATAATGAAAATATTATGTATTCTCCTGTAGTGGAATTTTTAGGAATTTTAATTGATGAACATTTAGTTTGGAACAAACATATTGAATTATTAAGAAAACAAATTTCACCAATTATTGGTATAATTTTTAAAATTCGAAATATGTTACCTTCATTATGTCTGAAATCAATTTATTATTCTTTAGTATATTCCAAAATTCAATACGTGATTTCGATTTGGGGGGCAGCTCCAAAAACCGTAATGACACCATTGAAAACTTTACAGAATAAAACTATAAAGTGTATATACAAACTTGATCGAAAAGAACCTACAGCTAATTTATACAAACAAAGAAAACTTTTAGACATTCCTTCATTATACACGTTTGAAATTTGCACATTTATTCACCTGGTCAAAAATAAATTCAAGCATTCAAAGTCGATGTTCAAAATGAATAGTGATCAACACAATCACTCAACAAGGTTTTCAGAAAATTTGGCATTGATGAAAATTAAAACAAATATAGGACAGAAATCTGTTTACCACAACAGAATAAAACTATACAATGGTCTACCGAATTCATTGAAGAAATCTGAAAAATTTCGTTTCGAAAATAATTTAAAATAACATTTGATATCATAATTTTTTTTCTTTTTATTGCCATATAAAGATCTGATTCGATTACTCATTTTTTGTATTCTATTCTACTTTTAATGTATGGCATCAGTTTAATTTTCCCTACAATAAGCATGTATATGTTTCTTGGAAAATAAATCGTTATTATTATTATTATTAGACGAATGAACCTCAAAGATTGGTCAGGGTCAGATGATTGAATGAAAAACATTAAAAAGACTAGTCATTCTGTTGTTTCGCTTAATTTTTCGTTCTTTTTTTATTATGACGAGGTGAACCACGAACACAATTTTTGGCAATATTTTTCATTTATGCTTCGGCCCCCCCCAAAACAGAATTCTAAACACGCCACTGATACATTGTCCTGATGTATGGATATTTTCGAGATGGGAAAATATCACCACTTGAAGAAATCCAAACACTTGATAATATGCCTCTAATTAATAAATTATATTCAGTATTTGTTGAACTTATTATTTCAGCCCTCTGCATAAGTGATGATATTTTTTCAAGTGATATATTCGTTACCTTTTCGTAGTTTTAGATAATCCTTACATATTGTACTTGCATTTTCTGTAGGGATCAATAACCTAATATCAAACTGATATTATTTGTATCCGAAGCGCATTATATAACGAAGTTAGCATCTTCAGGAGAAGAAAAATGTAACAGCTCCTGAAGGTTTCAACTTTGTTAGCGAAGCACCCTACCAAAGGTTCCATTCTCTTCTTTTATACTCAATATCAATGATGAAATTTTCAATTTATTTTCATCAATATTTTTTTATGATTTTTCATACATATGTTCATTCGCTCACGAAGATAATACGAGTAGGATAATACTTTTCACTTACGCAAAACAAAAGGATCATGCATTTTGACCACATATCGGAAACTACACTCTGAAAGTCCACTACACAACTGGATTGTAACAGAAAAACTTTAAACTTCAAGTTGTTCAATGTTTGACCTACAAATCACATCTGATGATGATAACTATGCAACTACTTCAGTAAACAGAACTCGATGCACTTCAAGGATGACTGCAACAGTTCTTATTGTTTGATTTGTCTGATAGTGCGTCTTATATATTATATATTAATATGTTCTAATACACTGTATGTATTTATCTCTCAATAGATACAATTTGACGTTTGAAAAAAACAAATAACAAACCAAAAATATTTTAAACACTCTCTACTGTTGTTTTGATCACCCACAAACACTGAATTATTTGTGGCAAAAAGAAATTCAGTCTATTTTAAACATCTAATCGTTGGTAACAATTTTTCTTCAATTTGTATACTATACTTGAATCGAAGGGAAATAGAGCTGTTAGATGTAAAATACACTCTCCCAGTTCAGATAACTTTTCAAACCCAAATAGACGTGTTTGTGCTCGAAGAAATCCATCGTTTGAACTTCATTAGTGGGTATGCACATATTTCCAAAGAGTGTTCAATAATATTTTTTCATTCTTTGATTTTTCCCATAGTCAAGTTTATTTTTTTACGTTTGTGAAGAAAAATACTTTCTTGACATTTTTACATTAAACTATATTCCATTCAGAGTAGTCGATGTTATTTCTTTCAAATTATTTTTCATTTAGATGTTTTTCACAAATGTATAGAATGTCTTACCTGAGACACCTTATTTTTTTTGTTAAATAGCTGAGTATCGAACCAATTTCACAGGAGTATAACACACGGCCCAAATACTACTGTGTTCTGAGGAAAACTTGGCACAGAGAATTTATACCCA
This sequence comes from Zygogramma bicolorata, assembly GCA_032362365.1. NCBI lineage: Eukaryota > Metazoa > Arthropoda > Insecta > Coleoptera > Chrysomelidae > Zygogramma > Zygogramma bicolorata. The sequence continues at coordinate 1,904,756 of JAVJAQ010000387.1, read as the reverse complement.
ACTACATCGTGTCTAGACTTCCTCAATCAACTGCAAAAATAAGAACAGAGTATGCAGATACATTTTGCAATCATACCGTTCGTCGACAGATTTACAAAAATGAATCTATATGCAAATATAGAATCACGAAGATTAGAGCTTAATACTACCCGATTGTAAAAAAATAACAATTACCAGAAATACATAAAATTTTCTTGTTTAATTGATTTTGCACACGAGTAGTTTCAATTCGGTATTTTCAAATGATACATTTTTGGGATGATTCATTGGCGTTCATAGGCGTTATCGATCAGTTAAATTCGAAAATATAAAGTTGGAATTAGCCTGACTTTATATCGAAAAGAATATAATACCATACCATCTACTGCAATAAGCAGTTGATATCATCCACGTAGTAACTTATTATTTCAGGTTTTCCTCAGATTTGCATGAAATGAAGTGTGCTTCTCGTCTGATGATCCATAATAATGTTTTAAGAAAATCTGCGTTGACTACTGATGATTTCAGAAAAACAATTTGGATTCAGAAAAAAAAATTCTACTCAGGATGCCATTTCTCATTTTACTAATAATATATATCATACGGTTGAGCATAACCGACTATTAGTAAAATTGGCAAATATTGGATTTCGTGGCAAGGTTCATAAGCTCCTCAAAAATCATTTAGAAAATAGAATTCAATATGTTGAAATTGATGAAGCTAGAAGTGAAGAGAAAATCTTTCAGTTCGGTGTACCGCAGGGAACCGTTTTAGGGCCACTTTTATTTAATATTTATCTCAACGACCTCTTTAATATTGACACTGTAGGTGAAATTCATAGTTGATACTGTCATATTATATAGGGAAAAAAACTGGAATGAATCACAAACCAAAATTACATTAGATTTTGAGAAGATTAAAAAATGGTTTGATTGAAACCTACTCACAGTAAATTTTGAGAAAAGAAAAAATGTCCCATACTCATTTTACAATATTTCCCTACCGGACTTAGGACCACTAATACTTCATGATAATACTAGCATTGAAAAAACTGATACTATCAAGTACTTGGGAGTTATAATTGTTAAACATCTGAAATGGGACAAACACCTAGCGTTCCTTTTGAAGAAATTACGAAGATTATTATCAAAATTCAAGTATCTCAAAACATTTATGAGCGTAAAAACCCTTAACATTCTTTATTTTTCATTAATACAGTCCTAATTGAATTATGGGATTCTGGCTTGGGGAGGGGTCATGAAATCCCAAATTAGAAATCTTGAAGTTCTTCAGAAACGGTTTTTGAAAATAATATATAATAAGTCTTATTTGTATCCAAGTGAAAATCTGTACATAGAAACACATAAAATGGACATAAGACAGTTATTCGGATATAACATCATGATTTATATCCATAAACACAAATTGAATATAAATTTCAATAATCATATTTATAATACAAGGAATAAAAATAATATCACATTGAAAAATAGAGTCAAAACAACAATGTCTCAGAAAAATTTTAAATATTTATTGCCATTCTACTATGATTTGATTCCAAATCATATGAAAATGATCAAGTCATTAGTATCTTTCAAACTACAGATTACAAAAAAGGATTCAAGAATCACGTCGAAATTTATTCCATGAAATCTCTCACTTCAGTTGAGGAAATTAGTTAATTTTTCAATATTATTTTGTTGAATTCTACAAATTTATCAAACATATTATACATATATGTAATCCGTATCTCTCGCAACAAGTTTTTAACTTCGCGGGTATAATAGAACTGTTTATTCACCTTTTTACAAATTGATGTATGTATATGCTCTTTTTTATGAATTTTGATTAAACTTCAGTATTATTATTATTCACCATTCTTTACTCAGACCTGATAGATGTTAATAGTTCTGTAAGACTAAACAAACGTTGACACCACACAATTTCACCATCAGAACCATCCCACCAATGAGCCACTGTTGCCCTGAAACCTTTACCCAGAAGGAAGTCTCACAATACCAGGTAACTGTGAAGATTATTGTTTATCGAAGCATGAGCCGAGACAAGCAAGACGGAATCCGAGAATGTGTTTTTTCTTACGAAGACACGTACTATCGAATCGTTGAAGAATAAAAATACAGAAATTGGTGTCTCATTCTGTTTCGTGATGAACTTCGCTGAATCATCAAACACCTGCTGTCAAAAAATTATATGACAGTGCAGGTCAACTGCGTGACAACAATGTGATTTTCAACGGTTAATATGACACTTTAATCACGGCCATTACTCACGCCCATTACCCCAAAAGTTGATTTGAAGATGGATAAATGCGATAATTTGTATATATTTTCGACAATCTCTTTATCCAAATATGACTCTTCAGCCAAGGTCACTATTTTCTAGTCACATGAATAGAAAGATCCATCCACACCTAATGTTTCAAAAGAATTGACTCGTCACCCTGGTATATCTATAGTCGTAGGAAGAGTATAGTATGCAACTCCCACGAGCATGCCTGTTGCAGTCAGTTATAGAGGGAAATGAGTAACATTCCGTGCTCGCCCCATGATGGACTATTCCTCACAGGAAATATTTCCTTACAGAATAGTGATGATGTTTTTCCAACAGTTGCCTAACACTCACTAGATTCATGGAAATTTCCTCCTTCATTCTTGTCAGAAATGACCTTGATTTCGATCAATTTGATAAATAATACACTTGAGAGACTGATCTTCTCCCGTTCGACGAGTAAAAGCATATACGCGTGATATACAGGGAGATTCACGGTGGATGGCACATTCGTTTTTTTTTATTATATGAACAAGGCAACGGATCACTTTGAAAATTTATTGGAGGGCATCCTCTACCCAACTAAAGTTTTTTCGACAATGCGGTGTTGCCACTTCTATTGGAAAGTAGTAGAACCTTTGATTTTTCAAATGGAACACCCTGTATATAATATCATCTTTGGAATCTACAACAAAAACCCGTCAACTTTCCTTGATATCTAACTATACCTATCTGTTACCATTTTCGAAATATGAAATAATTTCTTTTTTTTTTTTCGGAAATCATGATCTTTAAAATGCTGACATCTTCGAGTTAAAATAATAAAATAATACTATGGTATTTAAATTTGGTTTGGAGTGGTAAAGAAATACAGTTTTTTTGTTTTTCGTAAAAAGTGACTGAATGTTGATTATTTCAAATGGAACACCTTGTATATTATCGAAAATTCAGGAAGCTGTTGAAATTTGCTTTCTCTCTATGTATATCACGCGTGTACCTAACTGGTCAATAATTTGTGAAAATGTTCCTTCAGGTAGTATTGCCATTCGGTATTTCGTAAGCAGGCCATGATAACTATTTAACAATTAGTCCAATCAAATAAACTTTTTTCGTAAAATTTCTGCCTACCCGAAAAGTAGCTGTGGATTCCGGCAGACACATGTGTCCTTATTATCCCCTAAAGTTTGCGCCAGATTCTGTCCGTGCGTTTAGCAACAATTAGCGGTTGAATGCCGGAAATCATTATTTTTTTTTGTTTTTTGCTTATATAATAAAAACTATTGATCGGATCGAAAAAAAGTTGGATTAAAAGTTGTAGATAATTGAAAAATCTATTGATTGGCGTTGGCCCGATTTCGATATTCCGATTTGTTGCTCAACTATTGAGCTCGGAAGTTTAAAAAAGGCGTTTTTTCCATTACTCTATTAAAAAATGTTGAAATGCATTTGGGGGTTGCAACTGTGAATTTGGGAAGCTTTCAACTAGTAGAAACCACAGTTTCAATTTGGTCGAAAACCAATTGATAGGTTAGCAACAATCTAATTTGTTACTAAAAAAAGTGTCCCACTAGATTGTTATTTCTTGCCCTACGGATAATCGTAGAGCAATGAACGAAACAGTTTTGGATAGTCAAAGAGTTGAACTACAAATTATCGTTTTTGGAAAATCGATTTTTTCAATGTGATACCTTTAAAAATGGCGTCAAAAAAACAACGTTTTTCAAACTAAAAAACAATTAGGAAAAAATGGTCGTATCAAAATGAGAGGAAATGCATGGAAAAGCTGCTATTTTTCTACGAATTTTGACAACCTTACTTTTGTTCCACGATTATTAGGAGCCAAGATAACACTTTTTATCATTTAGTTTCCTCTCCATTTGTTTGTTTATATGAAGCAACGAGACCTCGACGACTGCACAGAGCAAGAGTCATATTATCCATAGGAACCAGCAGAATTTGTATTCCACAATCATTTATCATATTTATTAATAGGAGCAGTGGAGGTTCTTCCGGGACCGTTCGACGTGCCGTGTGGAGGGGGAAGCCGGAGAGAGCGATCCAGCGCATAAAGCCATCGATTCGATATAAGAGTGAAATAAACTGTTCAAGAACCCAAAATTACGATTTTCGCCAACCCGAAAAGTAGCTGTGGATTCCGGCAGAAACAGGTGTCCTTAGTATCCCTTAAAGTTTGCGCCACATTCTGTTCGTGCGTTTACCAACAATTAGCAGTTGAATTCCGGAAAACATTAGTTTTTTTTGTTTTTTGCTTATATAATGAAAACTATTGGTCGGATCGAAAAAAAGTTGGATTGAAAGTTGTAGATAGTTGAAAAATCTATTGATTAGCGTTGGCTCGATTTCGATATTCCGATTTGTTGCTTAACTATTGAGCTCGGAAGTTGAAAAAAGGCATTTTTTCCATTACTCTATTGAAAAATGTTGAAATGCATTTGGGGGTTGCAACTGTGAATTTGGGAAGCTTTCAACTAGTAGAAACCACAGTTTCAATTTGGTTGAAAACCAATTGATAGGTTAGCAACAATCTAATTTGTTACTAAAAAAAGTGTCCCACTAGATTGTTATTTCTTGCCATACGGATAATCGTAGAGCAATGAACGAAACAGTTTTGGGTAGTCAAAGAGTTGAACTACAAATTATCGTTTTTGGAAAATCGATTTTTCCAATGCGATACCTTTAAAAATGGCGTCAAAGAAACAACGTTTTTCAAACTAAAAAACAATTAGGAAAAAATGGTTGTATCAAAATGAGAGAAAATGCATAGGAAAGCTGCTATTTTTCTACGAATTTTGACAACCTTACTTTTGTTCCACGATAATTAGGAGCCAAGATAACACTTTTTATCATTTAGTTTCCCCTCCATTTGTTTGTTCATATGAAATAATGAGACCTCGACGACTGCACAGAGCAAGAGTCATATTATCGATAGAAACCAGCAGGATTTGTTTTTTACAATTATACATAGTATTTATTGATAGGATCAGTGGAGGTTCTTACGGGGCCGTTCGACGTGCCGTGTGGAGGGGAAAGCCGAAGGGAGACGGCCGTCGTATGCATCGCGTGAAATAAACTGATCAGAGCCCAAAATGACCTCGCTGTCTGTTTCTCGGGAACTACTTCAATAACATGATGCAACAATGCAATCTCCTAATCATCAGGAATGACCTGGATCTCTTAATGACCAGTCAAAATGATATTAGAGCTTGTATATTTCAACTGAATCTTACAATTGTCTTGTACATGTATTTTCTTTTCTTTTTCTCCTTTTAATGCGTTGAATACCTAGAACGCTCTTAACACTATTCCTCTGGGAATATCGTTATGACTTCCTTCTATAGTAGTATTGTCTTTCTCTGGTTAGCAAAAGGTAGTTTTTGAGTACCTATCCTTACATGTTAGTACTGTAAAATGTTTGTAAGTGAATCCAAAATAAAATGAAATAAAGTTTGAACATTACTTAAAGGATAGTATCTAAATTATACTACTACCGAAACATTTTTGACGTATAGATGTAATTGAAATTGAGTATAGGTAATGAATAACCTTACCTTTTTAGGAAATCGAAAAAATTGAATACTCTCACGTGAACTATCACAGAAGTCAGCTTAACAATAATACATGTTCAAATCACTACCAAAATAAAAGTTCAAATGGAATGTTTATTTCGCGCACTCAGTATAACCGGCCGGAACGATACAAACTGTTCAATCGGGGACACTCTGTACAGTAGTATTAACATGGAAATCTCACTCTGCTGAAAGAAACAAACGAAAATTTATAGGACCTGACTAACCTAACGGAGACAAAATAAACATGTGAATAGATGAATGTTAATGGACATTTTCAGTTACAAGCTGTAAATATCAAAGAATAATGTTGCACATAAATGGGACAAAAATCTTAATATTGAATAACATTCATATATACACATTTGTAAAAATATCAATTGGAAAGGAGATGAGCCGTGCTTTATTCATTTTCGAATGTCAGAGAAAACTTGCTTTCTCCGTCTAACTAAGGTAACATTTGACACCGTATTATCAGAGTTGAATTTGAAATGAACGAATAATTCACTACATTTGCAGCGTAAAAATTGAATTATTTGCGATTTTAGGGATTTCCGAAAACAAACCGGGTAAGCCATAGTGATATTCGATCATATCTCGATGCACTATTGAAAAAAAAAACTTGTCCAGTATTTCCCGAGATACAGACAGCGTGGTCATTTTGGGCTTTGATAAGTTTATTTCACGCGGTGAACTCGACGGCCGCTAGCGGTAGATCGCTCTCTCCGGCTTCCCCCTCTACACGGCACGTCGAACGGTCCCGGAAGAACCTCCACTGCTCCTATCAATAAATATGATAAATGATTGTGGAATACAAATTCTGCTGGTTCCTATGGATAATATGACTCTTGCTCTGTGCAGTCGTCGAGGTCTCGTTGCTTCATATAAACAAACAAATGGAGGGGAAACTAAATGATAAAAAGTGTTATCTTGGCTCCTAATAATCGTGGAACAAAAGTAAGGTTGTCAAAATTCGTAGAAAAATAGCAGCTTTTCCATGCATTTCCTCTCATTTTGATACGACCATTTTTTCCTAATTGTTTTTTAGTTTGAAAAACGTTGTTTTTTTGACGCCATTTTTAAAGGTATCACATTGAAAAAATCGATTTTCCAAAAACGATAATTTGTAGTTCAACTCTTTGACTATCCAAAACTGTTTCGTTCATTGCTCTACGATTATCCATAGGGCAAGAAATAACAATCTAGTGGGACACTTTTTTTAGTAACAAATTAGATTGTTGCTAACCTATCAATTGGTTTTCGACCAAATTGAAACTGTGGTTTCTACTAGTTGAAAGCTTCCCAAATTCACAGTTGCAACCCCCAAATGCATTTCAACATTTTTTAATAGAGTAATGGAAAAAACGCCTTTTTTAAACTTCCGAGCTCAATAGTTGAGCAACAAATCGGAATATCGAAATCGGGCCAACGCCAATCAATAGATTTTTCAATTATCTACAACTTTTAATCCAACTTTCTTTCGATCCGATCGATAGTTTTTATTATATAAGCAAAAAACAAAAAAAAATAATGATTTCCGGCATTCAACTGCTAATTGTTGCTAAACGCACGGACAGAATCTGGCGCAAACTCCAGGGGATAATAAGGACACATGTGTCTGCCGGAATCCACAGCTACTTTTCGGGTAGGCGAAAATCGTCATTTTGGGCTCTTGAACAGTTAATTTGATTGGATTAAATAGAGTTGTGACAATTTCCCAATAATATCGACATTTTCGTATTCGCTTCTGTTGAATATGTTCTTTAGAAAGTTATGCTAATAAGGATGAGGGACCGGACCGAATAGAGGTGGCAACACCGCATTGTCGACAAAATTTGCGTAGAGAATGTTCGAATGTGTCCTCCATTAAATTTTCAAAGTGATACGTTGTCTGGTTCACCAGAAACGTCTTATGTGCCATCCACTGTGATTCACCCTGTATATCACATTGTTCTTCTTCAAAGTGAACGAAACTGTTAAGTCTGTGTTTAGGAAAATGGAGCTCTTTTTTCCCCTCTGTAGTTTTTTTTTGGTTGTCACCCTACCACAATCTAAAAAAACAAGGATTAATATGGATAAGTGTACAAGAGAGAAATCCCCCGAAAAATTGCTCCTTTTAAATGAAACACGTCCTATTACTAAGCAACTTCTCGTACAACGAAAATTTGACTATCAGAAAAATACAAGTACTAATATAAATACAGTGTGACCCACTTAAGACCGAAGCCCTCTTATAAAAATCTATATTTTCTGAACGAATTTGCAAAATATATTCACAAATTTCAGGGCAAACTATCATTTTTTTTTGTGTTCTGAATTCCCAGAATTTTTCTGAAATATTCATGAATAATGGTATGTTATCAAAAGTAATATTGCTACAACTTTTTTGCCAATAAATATTTTCAAATGAAATTATGTAATTAATATAATATAATATATAATTCACCTAAATGAAGAATGCTGAATCCAGTAGTTCGAAATTCTCAGAATTCTTCTGAAATATTCATAAATAATGGTATATTATCAAAAGTAATATTGTTATAACTTTGTTGCCAATGAATATTTCCAAATGGAATTCTAGAATTCATCTTAATTTCTGAATCCTTCAGTGGTTGAAATTTCATGAAAAAATCGCTAATGAAATTTAGCAATTTAGAACATAAAAAAATCAAAATATGCCCTGAAATTTGGAATGAGATTTTGCAAATATGTTGCACACGTAAACTTTTTTACACTCTTCCTGCTGAAAACAGATAAAATTAAATCGGCCAGAAAATGTAGATTTTTTAAGAGTGCTCCGGTCGAGTGAGTCACACTGTATATGAAAATGCTTGTCTCTGTTAACGTTTAGCAGACCAAAACTGTTTCCGTTTTCAAAACTTCTTCACAAATATTTTTTTAGGTTCGTTTCAGATTTCGTTTCCCAAACGTTAACAACGTATTTTTGTAAATATTAGTTCTTATTTTTTCAGGTAAATTTCAGTTATACGAGAAGTTGCTGACTCATTTTAATTAACGCAGCAATTTATCGGTGTAGATAGATTACAATATTAATTTTTATTTATTCAGATCGTGGTGGTATCCACTCAGATAACTCGAATAAAAAATGTTTTCGACTCATATTCGATTTATCGATTTTTTGTAACAAAATTATTTTCTTTGATCAAGCAATCCTTAATTTCATTATTGACCAAACATTTGAATTCGATTTGATTTCTCCACTTGATTTGTATTTTTATCCTTTCGTTCTTAGCAACAGGTTTCAATAAAGTTAATAATATAGACAATAGAAGTCCGAACCTTTACCATTCAGTAAATGTATGTCGTATACAAGCAATGACATTTTACTATTATTTTTCTGTTTACTGCCATCTAATTTTATACCATTGAATGTAGACTTTGCAGTCGTGTCTACTAACAAAACATTTATTTTTGCAACTAATGATTTGCTGGCATTTCTGTACGTATTTTTATTTTATCGTTTTATCTCTAATCTGAATTTGATATCAAACGCACAAATATGTATCTACCTTGATAACATATTTTCAGTTTATCAATTTGATTTTTCAAGCAACCACTACTTTCAAACTGTCCGATTCCACCAAATTTAATGAAAAGCCAAAATGTATTATGTGAGTTTTTGATGACACTGATATTTTTAGTTTTATTTCCCTTCGCCCCCATTATACACAATCAATTGTTTTTCGTATTTGCAGAACATGTCCCCATCTCCAGGTCCACCTACATCGAATGCTGCACAGCAAGGCCCTCCTCAAGGTCAAGAAAATCTCAGCGCCCTCCAGAGAGCCATCGACAGTATGGAGGAGAAAGGCATGCAAGAGGACCCGAGATATTCACAGTTGTTAGCTTTGAGGGCTAGAAGCAACGGATCGAACTCGGTTTTTACCCAGTCTCAAATGGCACAACTAAGGTAGGTAGTCAAAAAATTTGTGGTTCTTTTTGAAGTTTTCATTGGTGGTAGTAATTCTTGTATTGAGAATAATAACCCTTTAATGAGCAATTTTTTCTGTTTGACAAAAAAATTATACCGTTTTTTTCCTCACAGAGAAAAATATATTAAACATTAAACAGAATCTAAAAATATTGTTGGTATACTTTTTATTGGTTCATTTTCCGTTCCTTTTACGCTACGAAGCAAATTTTACCACCATTTATCAGGCGAGAAAGAACCCAATTAGATCTTATATATGCAATTATTCAACACGAAAACAAATACAATTTTTGTTCAATGAATATTTGAATTGAGTCCAATAAATAACTATGATTTTTAAATTGTACTGATGTGTTATATTGAAGATTATAAGTTTAACTACCATTTCATAAGTTGTTTCAAACCTTATTCATCTAATTTTTTCAGTACACGATCGTCAACTGATCACACTCAGTTCACATGAAAAATGTAGCTTTTTGATTCATATGTCACGGAGTTACTTTTCACTTGGCAGATACGATACCTCAAGTTTTGTACTACTATCTTCATTTTTCAACGATAAATGGATAGGTATATCATACATGCAAATCACGCATCAAAGGAATTCAACGAGTGAAGAAATATTCCAGTAACTTTGAATAGGTGTGGTCAGCTTAACCTGATTTATTTCAGTTAATCTCTCCCTCCTATTCCCTCTCTCCACTTTTTCCTTTGTGCATTGGCGCTGCCGGAAGCAGGCCCTTTTTTTATTTGCTTTTTTCCACTTTAGGTTATTTTTTTTTAACATTACTATCCCTCCCATACAAAATGAATATATTAGAGATACATTCCATTTTTTAGTGCTCCTTCATAAAATCACAACTTTAGCTGCTCAGATGCCAATCCTAAAAAGCAGTGCTAAATATCTGAAAACACCCGACGGAAAAAAGTTTATATTATAAGATTATCTTTATAAAGCTAGCGAATATTTCCCTGCAATTCACAGCATGGCAGCAGAAGAAAAGACCGTTCGGTACGAATATAATAAATTTTATTGAAGGTGTTAAGGTGATTTTTATATGTATTTCTTATCTTCTTTTTGTGGTTTTCAGGAATCAAATAATGGCATACCGCTACTTGGCAAGAAACCAACCTATCCCACCCCAAGTTACCATGGCACTGCAAGGAAAAAGAGCAGATGGGTCTCCACAGTGTCCAACTCCCCCGCCAACGTCCTCATTCCAGGGAAATGTGGGAATGCATCCTCAGGTAGGAATATGATCGCCTTTCAATCTCTAGTATTTTACATTAAAAGTCATTTGTTCAAACGTCTGTGCATACTGGGCTTGTATGGCTCCCACTTGTGCGTATATCGAAATTTTCAGTATTAGTTATGAAAACTGCATGGAGAATGGCTCACTGAAGCCGCAGAGGAAGCTCAAATGAATAATTCCTAAGGACTATGGGTTACCTCAGAATTGGCTTTCCCCACCTCAGGTGAACGGAAATCGTAAACTGAAAGGTTCATCTAGACGTGACATCACCAACCCCATCTACCAAAACCAGTGATGGCGATTCCATTTAATATCACTTGTACATATTGTGCGGTCTTGTTCCATATCCATCGACCTTATTCGACTTCATGAGCATGGGTGCTATTTTTGTTGGGCACTCGTTTGAGACAGGATGGCGGCACTGCTCCGGGAGATATTGGGGGCGAAATGCACCGCTCTACTTTAGCTGCGGTTTATCTAACCTTGGTTGGTTTGGCTTCTGAAACCAATATTTTTACCTTTCCAATCCTCCTCTTCTCTCTAGAAGTGGACTCAGGAAGAGCTGCGGCAACTCGATGTGATTTTTTGCTTTAGAGTGGCTGCACAATGGAAGGTGATGAATGAAGCCTGTGAAGTCAGCTGCAGACGGTATTCCATTCTGTGTATAGTTAGTGACCATGGGAAAATAGCAATTGGAGTAATTCTCTTTGAAGCAGCTGCCCACGCAGCGAGTGAACTTGGTTTAGATTTTGATACTGAACCAGAACTCTATCACTCTATCAACCGTTCATCAAAATGACATAGGTTTCAGAAAAATCGTCATGCTTCACATATTTTTATTAATGTTTCATTGTCCCATACCAATTTGGACAAATTGACCATGAAATAAGAGTCGATGAGAAGCAGGTTATATTCTTCATACATTTTTCAATAATTTTAAAACATTTTATAAATTTCACTCATCCAACCGACACGACCTGAACAAATATTAAATTGAAAATTAACAAAACAGTCATGATGGGAGTTTTGATACTACATGTATTATTTTCTTTCAATTTCAGAGTATAGATGAAATATTTGAGTTATTCGAAAATGAATTCCCAAATGAATAATACCTCATTAAAGTGCTGATAACATGTTACGCTGTTATTATTTCAGTTTTTCATAGTCTCTGAACGTTATTTTCAACTCGAATAACGATGACACTTGAAATATTTCCCTAATGTGACCATGAAAACAATGGAATGATTTGGCTCTAATCAACAATTTTGTGCAGCATATACTCAGTTGCATTCATATCTTCGTGCTAGCAGTCACCTTAACAAGATTATAATGTTCTTTTTCAAAATTCATATTTAAATTTCACATCCATGTAGGTACTGAAAATTCTCCATTATTGAATATCATAATGTAAGGAGTTATTTATCTAAACCACTACTCGGGCTTTTCGTCTTAGGGGGGTCCTAGTGAAACGAGTGAAACCCCAACTTCGGAAAGTGTCCCGGTACAGCCTCAACCTATGAGGCCTCCAGGTCCTCCCAACAATCAGCAAGGAATTCCTCAAGGACCTATAGGACCACCACCTGTACACCTCCCTCAGCAGGTATGTCTCAAAAATTAAGTGTGGCTTTATGGAGAGTTTGTAAGTTTCGAGCTGGAGGAGATCAAATTGAAACTTTTCTCTCAACATTTTTATATATTTGAATATTTTTGCAGTCCTCAATTCAATTTTATTGCCCATATGTATGCAGTTGGCTCATATTCCAATGTATTCTAATAATGGAGAGTACATGAGTCAGCATCAGGTACTTATATAACTCTCCATCCTAAGGGAAGGAAATATCTAATCCAACGTTTGTGCAAGATGAAATTATTTTATTTGATGGAAATGAGTACATGAAATTCAATGTATGAAAGTGTGTTCTGTATACGCACCTGGTCAGCACCCACTGTATATTATTTAAAAACTATCACTGTTAAAAAACTATTGACGTCTCAAAATAGTTTTGTTATTGCTGAAGTTTTGTTTACTTCAAAATTATTATATCGTACCGTCGTGAAAATTCCTTTCCTTAACTTTTGAATGCAACAATATATCGAGGTATAATAAAGTTCACATGAAAATGTCTGGTTTTCAGTATTTGTGAGAGAATGTTACGTAACATGACTCTGTCAGTTTTTTTTTGTGACACCTTGCTTCATCATAGATAGTAATTCAGGAGCTATTATTAGTTTCATAAAAACATATGCAGTGAGCAGGTGCCTCAAGAACGGATATTGAGCTACTAGCCAAGTATTCCCCTACCTGATCTTCCTACTATAAAGTATTGGAGTATGAACATTCATAAAGCGTTTGCAGTTTTCGCCCTACTCTATAAGAAAAGAGAACCACAATTCCCAAATCATTTTTTAAACACTCCTTTTACATCATTCAAAGTGTTATGTCGAGTAGTATAAATACTTTTCTTCGGGCTTAAAGGCCGTCGTTCTTTGGAATTACTTCCTGACGTTTCGCTAGCGGGAGAAGCTTCTTCAGAGACTTACTCATTTCCGATGACTAAACGTTTCGATTTCTTGAGGCGTATTTATATTGATACAGGTAGTCTGGAGTGTTAATTACTTCTGTCGGGTTTGGGGAATAATCATCATTATTAGTTGCCGCACTACCTGCCGTGATTTCATTAGTGATTCTTGATTTCCTCAGAATGGGATTTTAGATTCTGTTTAGACTCAACGCTTCTTCTTTTCTGTTGAAGTTGTCCGCAAGTTTTTGGATCTCTATTGCCTCCCGTACCAGTCGGCTATGGTAACCCTGGTTGGGAGCAATCAGCTT